>OZ026519.1:41413496-42013496 GCA_964019695.1 Loripinus fragilis | reverse complement strand
GACCAGTATCGCTAAAGAGCCCCAAGGGTTTCCAATTTTCCAGGGAGGGGGTCAGGACCCTCTGCCACCCCCTCTCTGGGTCCGCGCATCTTAATCATATTTGAATGCGCCGACATAACCGAAACATTGTTGACTGGGATGTTAATAATAAAATCAAACAAAATAACAACCATATCAATGAACCCTGTACAGTTTGCATACGTTTTATAGCTGTACTCTTTGTGCCATTGCGACAGTAAAATAAAATACCACACGTATCTAAAAATATTTTTTTCTTTTTTAATGTCTGTTGTCAGTTCATTCTTAAAAGTATTAGTATACATGTAAGCTTATCTGGATTTTCACTGCATATTTGCATAGGTGGACAAAATAATCCATATAGCAAATACCCATAAAAATATTGAAGATATTGCAGTTTCGGTGGTAATCCGTTCTGTTATTTTATCTTTTAACATTTTTAAACTTTACATAGTAGTACAGGGCCCGGATTTACAATGCCTCCTTAAAGTTAAGGAAGACTTAAGTTAAGTATTGATATGAATTGTATTGAATTGCCTTGAGAGATGCGGTACTTGTGGTCCAAGATATCATTGTGATCTACAGAAAAATGAAACTATTTTGATTTTAATCAGTTTAAAACGTTATTTTTCGCATCCTTAAAACCACCAGTTCACCAAGGATTGTTTTCTTTTTCCAATCGGCCCGATCTGGACCAGATTGTCCCCGATCAATCAATCTTTTGATCTGCCCGATGGTCGTCCTGAATCGCTTCCTATCGCCCAGCTTTTTATGACCTGAATGAGTCCCGACTATATTAACGAATCAAGTCGACAGGAAAAGCCATGTACCAATAATCCGTGCTGGGGCTTGTTTTTACTCTTCAGTTCGTTCTACCAGAGCACAGTAAAATGGTATTACATTAGGAAGTATGCTGAGTAGGATGCCAAACGAAAATATTCCAAAAAGAAGTAAACTTGCGCGTATTTAAAGGGCTTTCAATTGTGTTTCGTTTCAGTACCCCCCCCCCCCCTTTTAAGGAAAGTGTCCATTTTTTGAAAATTATATTTGGTTTATAGTTCTCTGGTATCGGTATTAATTTCTATATAGTTTGTTTGTTTGTTTGATTTGATTCTTTACGTCCCTTCAACAATCTTTCAGTTAAACAGGGATGGGTCTTCCTGGGTTGAACCAGTACTAAGCTAGGATAAATGTGTCTTGCTCAAGGACCACAATGCAGTGACGCCGGTGAGGCTCGAACCCGCTGCCTCTCATCTCGAGACAAACATTTTACCATTGAGCCACTGCACTCCCTAATTAATTTTTAAATAGTGATTTTGAGTAAATTTAGAACCATATCTTGTTGGTGTATTTAGTAACTATCGATTCTTTGTGACACACTTCGCAAGATCCTCGGCAGAGAGCTGCAGAGGGAATATTAAAGCTCCCGAGGGTAGAAGAGAGCTCCAGAGGGTATACGAAAGCTCCAGAGGACAGGCAAGACAAGGCGACCTTCAGAGGATCCTCGGACGACCAAGACGACCAGCGGCCGACGGGCTTTGATCGCCAACTGTTTTTGAACATGTTTAAAAAACAGTAGCCGATCACTTTTTCAGTACCCGACTCTCGTATGACTGAGGCGATTGCGCCAGACCTTTCCAGACCTTCCCAGGTGATTGTCCGTGATTGTCCGCAAGTTACCCATTGTTTCAGAGATATGCGGCCGATCAACCAAAAATATTGATCGGGTACTCTCGGAACCAAAATAATCCTTGGTGAAATAGGGGTATAACTCAGTAAGTCTTCCTTAACTTTAAGGAGGCAGTGTAATTCCGGGCCCAGGTCCTCATACTCCGGTAACAGCAGCCGAGGCCCCACAATGGCATCTTTTTAAACAATATTATTTGAGCCACGACATGAGATTTCCAACAATGTGGTATGAGCTACCAGCAAAGGCTCAGACCAGCCTGCGCATACGCACAGTCTGATCAGAGCCTTTGCCTGTCGAATGTTATATGAATATTAAGCTAATTATTGAACATAATTTGGAGTTTCTAAGTTTAAAAAAAGGCTACACAGGCGCGTCTGAGTCTATTCATGTCAAAATGCCATATTGTTGGAAATCACATCTTTTGTCATTCCATAAGAAGCAATAAAGGTGAGTTGTATATCTTTAAGATATTTTTAAAAGTTGTACACCGGATAAGCGACAATCGAAAACGTTAATACTATCGACGAACGTAGATCAAAAATCGTTGGTAACAGGGTTTTCGATTGCCATTTGTCGCCCGATTTTTCGATTGCCATTTGTCGCCTGACTGGCGACAAATGGCAATCAAAAACACTGTTTCTAGCGATTTTCATATGCATAAAACAACATGTATTTGTAACATGTTATATATTTGTACTTATAAAGCAGATAGCTTCCCATTTCTGTAAAATCGAATGTTTAATTAAATCTTTCTGCAACTAATTGCAGTACGACTTCAAAATTTCTTTAGTTCAATAAATGTACCTGGGTGACGTCCTTTTCAGAAAGAGATAGACAATTGGATTGTAAACTAGCATTGCTCGTTTAGAGTTTTGGTACACTATTTTTTAAACAGATCAAATTTAGTAGTTTTATAGTTGTGATGTTTGTTCTATTATCTATAATAATGGCCCTCCCAGGAGGTACATCTTCCCTTGTTCTTTTTAAATATTGACTTGTCTCCGTGTTTTGTGTTTTATTTATTTCCCTGTTCTCTGACAATTTTCCCCCTCAATTTGGCATTTTCCCTTTCCCTAGAATAAAATGGCTTGTATAAATACACCCTAACTCGTGAGAGGGCCAAATTGTTAAGGCATACAGAGAACTCCTCTCTCAATTCCATGATAAAATGTTCCCTGCTAGCACGTCATTACAGTTCTTTACCTTCGGATGACGTACTTGGAATTTGACAGAGGAGGACTGAACATGGTAGTCGAACACTCATTTCATTATATTCTCGTACTGCTCATATTTTAAGTTGATTATCAAATACGTTGGAGAGAGAGAGAGAGACAGACGGAGAGAGACAGACGGAGAGAGGCAGAGAGAGGGACAGAGAAAGAGAGAGAAATAGAGTAGAGAAAAAGAGAATAGAGAAAGAGAGAGTAGAGGAAGAGATATTAGAGAAAAAGCGAGTAGAGGGAGTGCGAGTAGAGGGAGTGGGAGTAGAGGGGTGCGAGTACTGGGAGTAGAAGGAATGCGCGTAGAGGAGTGCGAGTAGAGGAGTGCGAGTAGAGAAGAGAGAGTAGAGAAAGGGCGAGTAGAGGAAGAGATAGTAGAGAAAGAGCGAGTAGAGGGAGTGCGAGTAGAGGGGATGCGAGTAGATGGAGTGCGAGTAGAGAAGGAGTGCGAGAAGAGAAGAGTGCGAGTAGAGGAGTGCGAGTAGAGAAGGAGTGTGAGTATAGGGGTGCAAGTAGAGAAAGAGTGCGAGTAGAGAAGAAGTGCGAGTAGAAAAGAGAAATGAGAGAAGGAGTGCGAATATAGAAAGAGAGAGTAGAGAAGAAGTGCGAGTAGAGAAGAGAGAGTAGAGAAGGAGTGCGAGTAGAGAAGGAGTGTGAGTAGAGAAGAGAGAGCGAATAGCGAAGGAGTCCGAGTAGATAAGGAGTGCGAGTAGAGAAGGAGCACTAGAACAGAAGGAGTGATAGAAGAGAAGGAGTGCAAGTAGATAAGGAGTGCGAGTAGAGAAGGAGTGCGAGTGGAGAAGGAGTACTAGAAGAGAGGAGACCGAGTAGAGAAAGAGTACGAGTAGAGAAGGAGTACTAGTAGAGAAGGAGTGCGAGTAGAGAAGGAGTCCGAGTAGAAAAGGAGTGTGAGTAGAGAAAGAGTACTAGTAAAGAAGGAGTGCGCGTAGAGAAGGAGTTCTTGTAGAGAAGAAGTGCGAGTAGAGAAGAGAGAGTAGAGAAGGAGGAGAGAAAATGAGTGCGCGTAAAGAAGAGAGAGTAGAAAAGGAGGGAGTAGAGGAGGAGTGCAAGGAGAAGAATTGCGAGTAGAGGAGAGTGAGTAGAGAAGGAGTACTTGTACAAATGTGCGAGTAGAGAAGGAGTGTGAGAAGAAAAGGAGTGCGAGTAGAGAAGGAGTACGAATAGAGAAGGAGTGCTAGTGGAGAAGGAGTTCTAGAAGAGAAGGAATCCGAGTAGAGAAAGAGTGCGAGTAGAGGAGAACTAGTAGAGAAGGAGTGCAAGTAGATAAGGAGTGCGAATAGAGAAGGAGTGCGAGTAGAGAAGGAATACTAGTAGAGAAAGAGAGAGTAGAGCAGTAGTGCGAGTAGAGAAGGAGTACTAGTATTGAAGGAGTACTAGAAGAGAAGGAGTTTAAGTAGATAAGGAGTGTGAGTAGAGAAGGAGTGCGAGTAGAGAAGGAGTGCAAGTAGAGAAGGAGTGCGAGTAGAGAAAGAGTACTAGAAGAGGAGTCCGAGTAGTGAGAGTGCGAGTAGAGAAGGAGTACTAGTAGAGAAGGAGTCCGAGTAGAGAAGGAGTGTGAGTAGAGAAGGAGTACTAGTAGAGAAGGAGTGTGAGTAGAGAACGAGTACTAGTAGAGAAGGAGTGTGAGTAGAGAACGAGTACTAGTAGAGAAAGAGAGAGTAGAGAAGCAATGCGAGTAGAGAAGGAGTGCGAGTAGAGAAGGAGTGCGAGAATAAAAAGAGAGAGTAGAGAAGGAGTGCAAGTAGAGAAGAGAGAGTAGAGAAGGAGTGCGAGAAGATAAAGAGAGAGAAGAGAAGGAGTGCGAGTTGAGAAAGAGTGCGAGAAGAGAAGGAGTGCGAGTAGAGAAGGAGTACGAGTAGAGAAGGAGTGCTAGTAGAGAAGGAGTACTAGAAGAGAAGGAGTCCGAGTAGAGAAAGAGTGCGAATAGATAAGGAGAACTAGTAGAGAAGGAGTGCAAGTAGATAAGGAGTGCGAGTAGAGAAGGAGTGCGAGTAGAGAAGAAATACTAGTAGAGAAAGAGAGAGTATAGCAGTAGTGCGAGCAGAAAAGGGGTACTAGTAGAGAAGGAATACTAGAAGAGAAGGAGTGCAAGTAGACAAGGAGTGTGAGTAGAGAAGGAGTGCGAGTAGAGAAGGAGTGCGAGTGGAGAAGGAGTACTAGAAGAGAGGAGTCCGAGTAGAGAAAGAGTGTGAGTAGAGAAGGAGTACTAGTAGAGAAGGAGTGCGAGTAGAGAAGGAGTCCGAGTAGAGAAGGAGTGTGAGTAGAGAAGGAGTACTAGTAGAGAAGGAGTGCGCGTAAAGAAGGAGTTCTTGTAGAGAAGGAGTGCGAGTAGAGAAGAGAGAGTAGAGAAGGAGGAGAGAAAAGGAGTGCGCGTAGAGAAGACAGAGTAGAAAAGGAGGGAGTAGTGGAGGAGTGCAAGGAGAAGGATTGCGAGTAGAGGAGAGTGAGTAGAGAAGGAGTACTAGTATAAATGTGCGAGTAGAGTAGGAGTGCGAGAAGAAAAGGAGTGTGAGTAGAGAAGGAGTACGAATAGAGAAGGAGTGCTAGTAGAGAAGGAGTACTAGTATAGAAAGAGAGAGTAGAGAGGGAGCGCGAGGAGAAGGACCGCGAGGAGAAGGGATGCGAGTAGAGAAGGAAAGCGAATAGAGAAGGAGTACTAGAAGAGAAGGAGTCCGAGTAGAGAAAGAGTGCGAGTAGAAAAGGAGTGCGAGTAGAGAAGGAGTGCGAGTAGAGAAGGAGTCCGAGTAGAGAAGGAGTGCAAGTAGAGAAGGAGTACTAGTAGAGAAGGAGTGCGAGTAGATAAGGAATGCGAGTAGAGAAGGAGTGCGAATAGAGAGAGAGAGAGAGAGAGAGAGAGAGAGGAGTGTGAGTAGAGAAGGAGTACGAATAGAGAAGGAGTGCTAGTAGAGAAGGAGTACTAGTATAGAAAGAGAGAGTAGAGAGGGAGCGCGAGGAGAAGGAGTGCGAGGAGAAGGGATGCGAGTAGAGAAGGAAAGCGAGTAGAGAAGGAGTACTAGAAGAGAAGGAGTCCGAGTAGAGAAAGAGTGCGAGTAGAGAGGAGTGCGAGTAGAGAAGGAGTGCGAGTAGAGAAGGAGTCCGAGTAGAGAAGGAGTGCAAGTAGAGAAGGAGTACTAGTATAGAAGGAGTGCGAGTAGAGAAGGAGTGCGAGTAGAGAAGGAGTGCGAGTGGAGAAGGAGTACTAGAAGAGAGGAGTCCGGGTAGAGAAAGAGTGTGAGTAGAGAAGGAGTACTAGTAGAGAAGGAGTGCGAGTAGAGAAGGAGTCCGAGTAGAGAAGGAGTGTGAGTAGAGAAGGAGTACTAGTAGAGAAGGAGTGCGCGTAAAGAAGGAGTTCTTGTAGAGAAGGAGTGCGAGTAGAGAAGAGAGAGTAGAGAAGGAGGAGAGAAAAGGAGTGCGCGTAGAGAAGAGAGAGTAGAAAAGGAGGGAGTAGTGGAGGAGTGCTAGGAGAAGGATTGCGAGTAGAGGAGAGTAAGTAGAGAAGGAGTACTAGTATAAATGTGCGAGTAGAGTAGGAGTGCGAGAAGAAAAGGAGTGTGAGTAGAGAAGGAGTACGAATAGAGAAGGAGTGCTAGTAGAGAAGGAGTACTAGTATAGAAAGAGAGAGTAGAGAGGGAGCGCGAGGAGAAGGACCGCGAGGAGAAGGGATGCGAGTAGAGAAGGAAAGCGAGTAGAGAAGGAGTACTAGAAGAGAAGGAGTCCGAGTAGAGAAAGAGTGCGAGTAGAAAAGGAGTGCGAGTAGAGAAGGAGTGCGAGTAGGGAAGGAGTCCGAGTAGAGAAGGAGTGCAAGTAGAGAAGGAGTACTAGTAGAGAAGGAGTGCGAGTAGATAAGGAATGCGAGTAGAGAAGGAGTGCGAATAGAGAGAGAGAGAGAGAGAGAGAGAGAGAGAGAGAGAGATGAGTGTGAGTAGAGAAGGAGTACGAATAGAGAAGGAGTGCTAGTAGAGAAGGAGTACTAGTATAGAAAGAGAGAGTAGAGAGGGAGCGTGAGGAGAAGGAGTGCGAGGAGAAGGGATGCGAGTAGAGAAGGAGTCCGAGTAGAGAAGGAGTACTAGAAGAGAAGGAGTCCGAGTAGAGAAAGAGTGCGAGTAGAGAAGGAGTGCGAGTAGAGAAGGAGTGCGAGTAGAGAAGGAGTCCGAGTAGAGAAGGAGTGCAAGTAGAGAAGGAGTACTAGTATAGAAGGAGTGCGAGTAGATAAGGAATGCGAGTAGAGAAGGAGTGCGAATAGAGAAGGAGTACGAGTAGAGAAGAGTGCGAGTAGAGAGAGAGAGAGAGAGAGAGAATAGAGAAGGAGTGCGAGTGGAGAATAAAGTATAGAGAGAGTAGAGAGGAGTGCGAGTACAGAATAAAGTATATAGAGAGAGTAGAGAGAGAGACCTTGTAGAGAGAGAGAGAGACAGAGAAGAGAGACAGACAGAGTAGAGAGAGAGAGAGAGAGAGAGAGAGAGAGAGAGACAGACAGACAGGCAGAGTAGAGAGAGAGAGAGAGAGAGAGAGAGAGAGAGAGAGAGACAGACAGACAGGCAGAGTAGAGAGAAAAGTAGAGATAGACGTAGAGAGAGAGAGAGAGAGAGAGAGAGAGAGACAGAGTAGAGAGCGACGAAGAGAGAGAGAGAGAGAGAGAGACAGAGTAGAGAGAGACGTAGAGAGAGAGAGAGACAGAGTAGGGAGAGAGAGAAAGAGAATAGAGAGTAGAGAGAGACAAAGAAAATAGAGAGTAGAGAGAGAGACAAAGAGAAATGAGAGTAGAGAGAGACAAAGAGAGAGAGAGAGAGAGAGAGAGAGAGAGAGAGAGAGAGTAGAGAGGAGAGCGAGTAGAGTGTAGAGCGAGTAAAGAGAAAGAGAGAGAGCGAGAGAGCATAGAGCGTGTGTAGATTGGGAAGAAAGAGCTGGTTGCTTTGCTTAGTTTGTCTTCCTAGTGTTTCGTGATTGTTGTGTGGCTCTTCCTCACGGTGCCATGGGTTTGTCTGAAGTTTGTGATTGTGTTATTTCCTGATCATACTCACTATTTTTGTTGTATTACTGGGGGTTCGTGTTTAGCCATTCGTGTTAAACGCTTATATTTTGTCATTTCTAGTTTGGCAATACTCTCACTGAGCTAAAGGGAGCTGAATGCTTTGCTTATTGTATTCTGACTTTTGAGCGTATTCCTTATATGTCTGTGCTCCAGTGTCCCTGTCTCTTGGAGACATGTGTCTGTCTGGGATTGTGGCATTTCCTGGTCATTTACACTTGTTTTAACCCAAAGGCCGTTCTTTAAAGCGGGTTAACTTATGTTGTGTAAATGCGAAAACACCTAGTTTAATTTATGCATCTAGTGAAGCCTGATTAGACCGTACATGTGCTCGTCTAAACATCTGGTATACTAATTGCATTGCTACTTGATCCGTCACCTTCACAAAAAGGTATATGTCCATTTCGTAGTATAATGCTTTGGCATGTTTTGTTACTGCCAGATCGTTTCTTTAATGTGATGCAAAGGGCTAAATAGATAAAACAAAACAAACTAATGCACAAAAACACCCATTCAATAATGAACAAAAACTCTAACAAATTGGTTTATTTAAGCTTGTTTCTCCTTTGATATGTTCCCCACCAATCGAACCACTTGTTTTTGAAAGTGTTTGAGTGCTACACTTTTATTTCCGCGTGCTAGAGCTTGTTTAATGAGCATAGTCAATTTGCCCTTCTCCGAAATCATTGTTAACATGCACATGCCTTCCCTCCGACAGCTACCCAACATACCTCCGAACGGAAAGCTACCCATAAACATGATACCACCGTCATAAAATTGAAAATAAATAAGTGTTTTACAGGTATTTTTGAATTGTATTTGACTGATTCATTCCAAAGAGAGGTTATACATTCCAGCGGTGGCTGTGAATCGAGTAAAAATAAAATAATAGATATGAATATCAACTGATGAGTTCGAAATATTCGTCCAAATTACTGCATTTCCGAATTCAAATGCGATTTAAACTCGAACAGATTAAGTTCCAAAGCATGTAATGTTTTCAGAGTTATCATCATTCTGTATACTATCGACCTATATGTTGTTTTATCCATCAAAACGAATCTAAATGGGAAAAAATCGTCTCAATACAGCCCATGTCAAACCCAAAAATCCTTTGTTTACCTCCGGTAGCCAACATCCTCCGAGATCTAGACATGCGGTTCACCTGGGTGAAGATAAAATTTGGTAGTTAAATTGTCAGGGTTTGCTGAAATTTTACTTTTTCTACTCCTGCTCTTATGGTTTAATTTTTGGCCGTCATTGTACACTATGCAACGTCATCATTAATATGACGCAATGTGTGAACGTGTATGACGTCATTTACTGCAAAAAAATCTGTTACGCTTAAAATTGTATATAATAAAAAGAAAATTCAAATTTTTGAAATGAATATGCCATTTATTTCATCTCGTGAAGCGAGAAAATGTATATTTCATTCACGGCTTCACCACTCATGAAGTATGCATTTTTCGCTTCACTCGATGAAATAAATGGCATATTCATTCCAAAAATTTGAATATCCTCTATGTTATTTTGCTTTCTATGACGTTTATCGAGTTTCTAACGCTGCATTCAAACTTGTTATTGTGTTGGCAAAGTTTTCGTGACGTCAACGGAACCGTTAACGTCGGGATATGTTGGCGGAGGCAGTCGTCTTGTCAACTTAACGATTTGTAATACAACTTATGATTGGCCAACCAAATCACAGCCCACCTAACATTATACATGGCAAGTTGTTAATTTGAACAACTAGGAACCAGTTTAGCTTAAATACAGTTTAGGCTTTTTTTGGAAAAAAGCATAAACTTTATTTATTCTGCTGATTAAACTTTTTGGATAATCAGAATAATTGATAATAGAGCTGAACCCATATGCTACAGAACTAATTTTTCATACGCCAGTTCCGGCTAACAAAAATGGAGCTTTTTGGTACATAGTGCTACGCGTAATGCTCCTTACATACATCCGAGTCATGATTCGATTCTCGAATTGTGGTGGACTTTCCCGAATGCAGTTTAGGAGGAGATATTGCTAAAGCAGACCCTCAGGGATAACGAATTCTGTTCGAAAAAAATGCAAACTGCACCACAGCTGCTATGGATATTGTTACCCGCTGAATGGGCTCAGTGTTTTGGAAAGCTGTGTGGTTTCGTCTGTACGTGACAACAGACTCGGTGATTTAGGGTGTTTATATAATGGAGTGGGTGGTTTGCGGTGTTTCAAAGGACTGGGTGGTTTGTGAATTTTGTTGCATTGTCTGCACATGTATATAATCTCGAAGATCGATCTGTCTGCTATGGCACACCACTTCCCAAAAACCGGGCATTGTGTTGATATGCGGTATGCATTACTTAAAACTCTGTCGTTAAGAAGTAGCATACCGAAAATGGCCATAAATTATCCGTCTTTGGGGACACCAAGTCACCTTTAATAGCCAAATCATAACAGTATTGTGTATTATAGTATTTTTCACGCTAGAGAACCACTGTACTCGTACAGCACAGTCTGCGCGTGGTGGTTGCAGTCGACGAGTGCACAAAGTAGTGTACCTAGCTGTTAATAAGGGTAATATTTTGGTCAAATTTTAACTTCTGAAAGTATTCATCGAGAATTATTATCACTTATAAATCAAGCTGAGTATCTGCTTAACAAAATTTTTGTGGGTTGAGTGATAGTCGATTCAGTTTCAGAGTTATGTCAAAAAAAGGATGAAAGAAATGTTTGCATACATTCTGGAATTTATGCTTACTTTCGATAAAATGCAAAATACCAGTCCTTTAATATGCTCAAAGTTTGAAATCTGAGGACAGAGCATTTTGAAAGTTGTTCTAGCTGTTCATACTGTACACATAATTCTGTATATCGGGTGTTCTGGCCTAGTAGTTGAGTGTCTAAATCAAATTAATATGTTGCAGTCAACGACCCTACCACTGGACCAGAACACCCGATATACAGAACTTTGCGTTCAGTATGAAACGCTTGAATAACTTTCAAAATGCTCCAGCAGCAGTTTTTGAACTTTTTTTCAAATTAAAGTACTGCTATTTTGTATTTTAGCTAAGTAAGCATAAATTCCAGATCATAAGTAAAAATTTCTAAAATCTTCTTTTTCAGGAAAATAGCACATTTTTGGCATAGTCCTGGCGCTGTAGCGACTATCACTCAAGCCACAGATTTTTTCAAAACACATACACAGCTTGATTTATAAGTGGCAATAATTCGCGATGAATATTTTCAGAAGTATAATATTGACCAAAATATTACCCTTTTTAACAGCTAGGTACACTATTTTGTGAACTCGTCGACTGCAACCACCACGCAATGTCTGCGCTGTTCGGGTACAGTGGTTTTCTATCGTGACTTAAGGATAGAATGATACTATTTTCTATATATAAAACATTTAGAGTTTGAAAGGTTAAATGCACATGGTCAGGTCAGATTAACGTTCTAAACAGTGACACATGATGATTCAGACTCATATAAGATTGTGGTTGCCAATCGGGTGAACCACGTGACTTTGTGACGCATTTGCTACCAGATTGGGTCAGTGTTTGGAGAATGCCACCTATCGGAATATAATGTGGTTGGTTCTGAGTGTTTCAGCTCACATGGTGATTTGTGGGTGTTTCAATGTTTCAATAGACTGAGTGGTTTGGGTTATTTTATTACCTTATGTGGCTTGTGTATTACAGTACACAAGGTGACCTGGAGTGTTAAAATGGACTTGGTGGTTTTGGTGTTCTAGTACCCCAATTCATTTAAAACCCGAAGCCCTAGTCTACAGAAGACTCGTTTTTTTTAATGTATTGGGTGGCTTGGGTGTTTCAATGTACTGTATTTCAGTAGACTTGGTGATTTGAGGCGTATATGGCCTGTAACTTGACGTCAAACGCAGAGAATGACTTGTTTCAAAGTAGTGTTTGTCCTGTTCTCCGAAAAGTTTCTATGCGTGCTGAAAAACGAAAAATGTACCTATAAGAAAGACAAAAAATATCATTTTTTCGCATACATGTTACAGAAAAAAATGATATATACATGTAGGTTAGTTCATGGGATATTGGTAGTTATCTCATGGCTCAGACGATGCCTGTCACAAACGCGCAGCCTTGTCAAAGCCTTCGCTGCTGGCATACGCAAAGATGGGACGAAGAATACTCAGGCAAAATGTAAGGCATTCAATTCCAGATGATAGATGCACGTGCATTTTTAAAGAATTGCTTTTTGCACGTGCGATAAGTGTCCAGTTACCATAAACTGGGTTTTTTGACAAAGTGGTGCTATAGTGACTAAAAAAAGAAACGATGCATATATCTTATCAAATGCATTTGCCCTCTTTTGAAAACAATGCAGATTCAGATCAGCTGGCTTCTAGTGAATCCGGCTAATCAGAATCCACACTGTTTTAGTACATGTGGTACTGTTATATTTTATATTAAGCAAATATGTATTACATGTATTATATTTAAAGCTGCATACTCTGTAACTATGAACATTTTCGGAAAAAAATATTTTCTTTTTAAATCATTTGTAAAAGTAGAATTAAGCTATGTTTTCACAATAAAAATGATCAGTACAGCTGAAAACTGCATTGAAAAGTGAATTATCTTATCAAATAGGTGTATTTTTCTCTTATTGTTAATTATTTGCGTCCCTCCAATAATTCTAGACCGTTGAATTTTAACATAAATGCAGTTGTTTTGATAGTAATAACTTGTTAAGATTTACGAAAATGGTAAAATGTTTACCTGAAATTGAGTATTTTTACTGTGTTCTTGAAAAATAAAAACATTATTTTTAAAATTAGAAGATCAAAAGTTACAGACTATGCAGCTTTAACATTTGTTGAATTATCTGTATACATAGTTTCTGTTTTTGTGTCAGTTTATGGAAGGAACATTTATTTTTATCATTACGTAAACTCAAACGAATCACTCACAAGTTAAAGGTATATAGCATTTTGGGTTTCACCCAGTTTAAGGGTGATTTGTCAAATCGACTAATCTACAAAAATAGAAATACCGAAAGGCTTAGTACCAGTATTCGTCTTAATAAATACACATGCTTTCATAAACGCACACCGATGCCTTTACATGTATCAGGGGTGATAGCAGTTAGATTATCAAAATCCTGAAATCCATAATATTCTTTCCTGAAATTCAAATATTGACTTGCCAAGACTTTTAAAACTGTTAAAATACAACTTATAACAAAAAAATAAGCTTTTAAGGCATTTACTAGCCAATATTACTCAATTTAAGACATTATTAAGTAGTTTATGCAAAGTTTTACACTGATAAATATTGCCCGATTGGTAAGCGAAAATCCTGAAATCAGGATTTATCCTGGACTTTACCACCCCTGATGTATGTGTTGTTTACACTACGACTTTGTTAACTTTTGATTTTACGACCAATCCAGTGGTGTTTCATGGTTTGGGTGGGAAATGTAGATCCTGAATAGTTGGCTTTATCAGAAGCAGATTTACCTGTATCTGCACTGTTTCCAAAAGCGTTAAGTTCGAGAAAGAAATGCGTATAGTGCACTCATTTGGCCGAATATGGTAATAGATCCTATCATCTGTACTGTTGGCCAACCAACAGTGACAGTGACGTCATTTTTGCTACCAAAATTACCAGGGACTTAGAATCGATAGATCACTTGTGTATTAATCCATTCCGCAGGATAGGGTTAATACACAAGCGATCTATCGATTCACGGTAGCTCAAGTTGAGTGTACAAGTTAATGTTTTACTTAACAATTGAAACAAAACGCGACGTCACTGTCACTCTTGGTTGGCTGGACAGTAGGTTCAGATCCATGTAGTGTGATTGTGGTAATTTCTTGTCATATTTTGCACAGAAGTTCCATGATATTTTCAACTGCGAGATTATCAAACTTTGTTCATGCTCAACCCAAATGAGGATGAAACTTCAACTGGTCATAAAAACTAAAATATTTTATAAGGCTTGCTTAAACAACAATCTTATTTATTTATCCTGCTTATAAATGTTATAATGCCAACAATTGTTGGCATTTTATTGTCAGCATTTAACATTTATGAGCAGGATAAATTTCATGCTCAGTTTAGTTGAGCATGAAAATAAGTTTAATAACCTCGAGCCCCGGATTTGTGATGTATTTCTTTGTGTGTTTTCTAGTTGACAGCCATCTCGCTGATGAAGAGAGAGAGAGAGAGCTTGTTTGGTTTGATTATTGTGGGTGTGTTATATACATGTAGTTTGTCTGTACACTGTAAAAACAAGTGTAAGTTTACACCAAATTTGGTGGCAGCTGAACTTCCACTGATCTTGGTGTACTGTAAATTCGGAAATTTTCGAGAGAATTTTATTTTCGCGAATAGCGTTAAAAGACATATTTGCGATGTTAAAAATTCGTGACTAAGGCATGATTTACATATATCAGTAAACGACAGAGTGATTTCGCCATTTCGCGAGGATTTTATTTTCACGAAACTTCGCATATTTCGCGAAAATAAACCCTCGCGAAAATTTCCGAATTCAACTGCCTTATAAGTTATGTTCTTTTCGATTGCATTGACCCGGATGATATCTGCAACAGTAACAGATAGAAATGTTCAACATTTAACACTGTTCGCCTCAAATGTTTATGAAGGAAAGTAAGTAGGAGGTTACATCAAATTCCAACCGGGCAACTAACTATTAGGGTAAAATCGGGTATATTCGGACAGACAGCTAAGTTCGGACAGCGACCTTGTTTGTTTCATATTTCAAATATTTGGAATAAAAAATAAATTAACTAAGCAAACAGTGAAATCCTGATGAGACGGCTCATCTCCTCTGGATTTACACTGTTTGCAAATGTGTGTCCGAATTTACCTGATGTCCGAATTTACCCGACTTTATCCTAATGCATGGAAAGCCATGTTTGTGTCATACCGCCTTTGTAGATTTCTTTCTATTTCTGAAGGACCCGTTTTTCCAGATTAATTTGAAACACAAGTATGTCTTTGTTTTGTTTGATTTGATTCTTTACGCCCCAGTCAACAATTTTTAGCTATGTCGGAACAAATGTGGCTTGCAAGGATAAATGTGGCTTGCTCAAGGACTCAACGCAGTGACACCGATGACGCAACCCCTCGGTCTCGAGTCAAGCACTCTACCACTGAGCTCCCTAGAAATATGTCTTTGAAGGATTCCTCATGAATTTCGACAAAACAAAAAGCAAAAAAACAACAAAATAAAACAAACTTTTCAGCGTGCGAAGACTCAGATCAGCCTGGGTTTCCGTCCAGTCTATTTAGAGTATTCACTTTTGGAAAAAAATCTATGGGTACATAGCTATCCAATGAGTGTACAACAAAAACTGATCTGGTTGGGTTGATGTTCAGGCTGATCTAGGTTTTAGCTGTTCACATAGCGTTGTCATGCACAGATACAAGTCATATACAGTAAGACCTGTCTAAAACGGCCACTAAAATGTCTTTACGATAAATGGCTACTTGATGAAGGTCGAAAATATTGCAGAATGCTCTTTTGGAGCATTCTGCAATACTTTTGACCTGCATCAAAGTGATAATCGGTCTTGATATTTGGTCTTATTTTAAAAGGGTCGCTTAAGACAGGTCAAACTGAACAGTGGAATCTCGGTTACTCGAGTCCTTATAGATCGAAATACCTGCTTAAGTCAAAACATTTGGACACAGTAAGATCCGGATCATAGGAGATGTTTTTTATATTATTTCCGTCAAGTTTTTGCCTATCAGTAGTCAAGTTTTTGCCTATCAGAACGAAAATAACAGATTAATTGGTTTTATTATATACAGCAATCTGTTTTAGCAAAAATACTGATAACTCAAAAGTAATACTCTCGGGATATGTCGACTTCGAGTTAAAGAGAGTCGATTATAATTTCTGCGTTAATTTCTAAATTCCGCGACCCGAGTTATATGCTTTGTAATTAAAAGATGTGTCATGTATCGGTATTAATTCCTAATGGTGTCTTAAATAGGTATCTCTGGTAAAATGATTTTACTCGGACATACATTTAAGACATCATTCGGATTTAACGTCTAGTTCCGAATGATGTTTTAAATGGGTATCAAAGTATCCAAGTAAAGTTATTTTATTTTGATACGCATTTTAAAAAGACACAATTCGGATTTAATACATATGCATGGCATATTTTCAAGTTTGAATGCCATATAATGTGATTTCGCTATTTCCAAAATTTAATTCGTCTTAAGCAGGTACTTTGAGCTATCCGAGATCGCACATTCAAGGGGTTATTATAGGGAAAGCAACATAACACGTGAACTATTTTACACCATTTATTTTTTTTTCATTTTTACAGTATAATCGACTTAATATACTTTTTTATTGCATGATGTATTTTCTTTTTTTTCTTTTTTTCTTTTTCTCTCTTATTTACAAGTGGAGATACATGAAGTACAACATCTGAAACACAACTGTCATGAAAAGAACATGGTCGATCGCCTAGCAACGGGATACAATGTATTATGTTGTTATAAATATTTTGTCAAATATGACCTAGTGCACTATGTCGATACTGTAACAGCAAACAGCATATGCATAGGTTTAGATAAACAGAAAATATCAGCGTAAAATTGTAAATATTCTCTTATCCATCAGTTTTAAAATATAAAATATGTTTTTGGTGCTCAAAAGAACCGTCTCAATAAGACGGTTCTTTTGAGTACCAACAACATATGTTTTGGTTGAGAAATAAGAAAAAAAATGGTACACACTATTACTAAAGGTAAGGCCTGCATATGGAAACGTATGTTTGGAAAAGTAATGCAAAGAAAGCTGCAGTCTGAAGCGTTCCGGGCATCACTCATATTTTGGTCAAAATTTCTAGATGATGAACATTTGTACGCAGTGAAACATAGTAATTTACTGTCTCCGCATCGTGCAATACAAAATGTAGGTCATATTTGAAAACTTCGAAAAAAAAAACGCTTACCACTTCAACACTATACTTTTCCCCGTGTTAGCGCTGCATGTTGACTGGGACAAGCCCATTAGTCGCTTGACATTATGTTACAAATATGCCCATTTTCTTTCACATCTTTGGGTAAGTTATAAATATTACAGAATTTGACTCGAGGAGTTTCATTGTAGAACACTGGGCCAGTAGCAGTTGCTCTCAATATCTCATTGTCCTGTCACAATATCGCATTACAATAGCCAATGGAAGAAGCTAATCAAGTCACGTGACAAGGTACGTCAATGCTTTACTGATTTTGGGGATGGCTCAGATGAGGTGCCACAAAAGCTGCATCTTTTCAGGTTATGCACTGCTTTTGGTCATAGAGGCATGTTCAGAGAATCAAAAAAAGACACACGTCCCTTTCAAATTAATATTATTTTAACATAAAAGCATCGGCTATGTTCTCTTTGATACCTTTTTAATATTCTGATTAATTGGGACGGATGAAAACCCCTTGAACACAAGCATAAATTCAGTTATCATAAATTTTAGATTCTATCTGCAAGACTTTTGTTTTAGAAATTGTTGCTTATACCAAAAAAACTAAAATAATCAGAAATTGTCTAACAAAAGAAAACAGCTTCGAAATTGGCGATCATTTTTCAAAAGTTGTTTTTTCTCAAAGAATTATAGAAAAGAGGAAGCAGCATTATATCAAGGTTCCATGAACAATACCACTATCCATTCACGTAAATGAAGTTAAATTTCTAATGCACTTACCTATTTATATATGGACTTTTCTATTTATCAGAATACACGAAAACATGACAGTAATCACGGATCTTGGGAAATCCACCCTCTAATACAAAGTGGTCGTCCCCACGATCCGCGGTCACGATCAAAATTAATCTCCCTGTCAGCTCCTCTCTGACCAATGAGTTCTTGAGGACACATTTCATCCATCTTCCAGAAGCCCTCTATTGCTTAATGTACTATTCCTCCAACAATGTGCCCCTGAAGATCATATTGTATTCACAAAAGAAAGAGTTGGTAACAAGGGTGAATGTTCAAAATTTCCAAAATCCTGAACTTTAGAAAATCAGAATTTAAAACTTGCTGTATGCCTCCAAATTATCAAAAATTCCAAATTAAATGGTCAAATACTTTTAGATGAACTGAAACCAAATCAGAAAAGCTATTATTACCTGCAGAATTCAGCATTTTGAGGCTGACTTTCTATGGAAAGTCAGCCTCAAAATCCTGACTTCAGGAATAATCCTGAAAACTTTTACCCATGTGGTAAAAATGAAGATTAATCTCAAGAACTTGAAGTCGAAAAAGAGATTTAGCAAAAGATTACTGAAATCACAAAAAATCAAATTATTTAAATCAACGTACGCGTAACAAAGAAATTTGTGATTTTCCAGCAAAAATATCACTTTTTTCTTTTATCATTTCATTATTAAGATTAAAGTCGATTTGACGAACAAGCATTTATGATTTGGAGAACACCATCCAAAGAATTGAAAAAGCAAGTCAGATGCCGAAAGAAAGCTTGTGTTTCAACTATCAACATCAACTCATCCCACTTCAGACAATGTCCATCATATTACTGAAGAAGCGGGGAATTACGATCCATGGTAATCATAATCAAGTTAACAGAAGTTGCACTGCGTAAAGAATTGCATAATCCCATTTTCTTAGAAAAATATAAATGTGTTCTGAAGTTAAGTGACAAAAAGCAAAACATTTCAGGTTTCATAGTTCAAAAGTTAACGATAGTGAAGGAACGAGTCAAAGAAGTTTAAGAAATAAGTCATAAAGTGTTCCATATGGTATCAAGATCGCAAGACTATTTCCGCCACTCCTACCTGTAAAAAGTTAGCGTCATCCTCGTCAATCCAAGTCATGTCAGGCTTGAGATATAAAACAACTTCATTGTGTCCTCCGCGTATGTCCTCAGGCAATAACACAAAAATCAAAATGCCTCCAGCGATTCTCCCTGTCGTATACCAGTGATGTACCGTGGTTAATGATCAGGAACAATGCAATTATTGTCTCAAGATGGAATGAATATCTTTTTTACGATGCAGAGGAAATACAGGTGCTGTAATTACCATCTTAAACGTGCAGTAATTTATTTAGAATTCATTACAGTAAAACCTGTGTAAAACGGCCAGTCTCAAAAAGACCGAAATTGGTTTTCAATACCGATTATCGCTTAATGCAGGTCAAAAGTATTGCAGAATGCGTCAAGGGGAACATTTTGCAATACTTTCTACCTTCATTAAGCTACCATTTGTCATTGAGATCTATGTTTCTCAAAAAGACTGAAAATTAGTTTTAAAGACCAATCATCGCTTATGGCACGTCATACGTATTGCAGAATGCTCCAACGGGCAATACTTTTGACCTTTATTAAGTTACTAGTTGTCATTAGGACCTTTGTTTTGTCTATTTTTAAGCCGCCGTTTTACACAGATTTTTACTGTATCTTGAAATAAAAAAGCGGTCCGTTTATTCATTTAAGGGTACTATTTTCATTAAAAATGAAAATGCATTTTTACCCGACACAGATACTCAAATAAATATTTCATATTTTTATATAATCATTAATAAAATACGTTATTTGTCCCTTAAAACAGAAGAGTGTCTATCTTCGATAAGAAAACACATTAAGTCATATTTTGTTACAAACTTGAGCCTTTTGGGGGTTGCAAAATTGACTTAGCCTTTCAACACTACAGACCTAAGAATGTCTGGACCTACAATGTAGATCTAGACATGAGCCATCTCATCTGAATCTACACCATTTGCTTACTCATTTTGATTTTGTTTCAATCTCACTTTTGCAGAGAATTTTCAAGATTTGTATAACATCCTTTTTTAACACAATGCACTTTTCTACAATTCGAAGTGGAAGAGCTAACCACAGAAACGTAGGGATGAAAGAGCAACTAGGCAATGTTTTAACAAATGATCCAACACCCTTTTCTTTTCTGTGACAAACGGCTTTCTTTTTATAAAAAGTGGCTATATAAATGTAATGAAATGCTCATTTGATTAATAGTGGCTGATGAACAATTGTCAATTTTACTGTTGATAGTGTCTTTAGAAATGATGAACATTGTTTTGCAATTAATATAATTTTCTGTCCTTTAAATCAGCGATCTCACATGGTAGAGCCTAATGGAAAAGACTGACCTGGAAATACCACCACCACAGACTATAAACTACCTAGCTAACAGGAATAACTGCAAACGTTCAACCTACAAGTAGTATATAGGGCAAATAAAGCCAAGTACCGAAAAATCATGTTCTGGCTAATATAACAACACATTGCAACACCAGTTGAGCTCCCAAATTAATAAAGACATCCCATATCTACCTAGTTACTTAAGTTCCATATTATCAGTTGTCAAGATCTTGAGGAAAATGACCATATCTTTTCAAACTGTTATGATCAAACGACATACATAGCAAGAGAGATCCTTTGCAATAAACTTTTCTAACTTTACCACTTCTCAATAGGGAATCCAAAAGGATCACTGTAAACCTCAGATAAGATTTGAACAAATTAACCAGGAAATTTGACAAAATCGCCTCTAAACATTTTAGCCACCTGCACGAAGTCCTGGATCCGCCAGTCCGTTCTCTTTAGTCTCTCTGTAGAGTAATTTGTCTGGTTCTTACGCTGAAAAATACAATATAGACATGATTGTCAGTTTCCAAAAAAGTAATAAACAAGCCAGCTAATCACCGTTTTTTGCAAGTGCGCAAAGCATGCCCAGCTATACATAAAGGTTGGATTCAGAAAACTTCCTCATTTGAGGCAGAGCAGGGTTAGTTGCACTGGTTAGATATTTGCTTATACACGGGATCAGATGTGATAAGTATCAAATGGATCGACGCGACAAAACCGGGACAAAACAACGCTGTAGTTAGTCTCCTCACCTGTAGCAAGTTTAGATATGATACTTTCCAATAGGCGAATAACAATGGCGCTGAACATGCTGCGCGAACGCACAGGCTGGTCTTCACCTTTGTTGTTCGCAAACCACTGAAGGCGGGCTTTCTCACGTCGAGGCCTTAATTATCATGTACAGATCATTTAAACATTGAAACGTTTGAGAGGAACTATTTTTTACTTTAGCAAATTTAACTGGTTGAGTTATCACCCCCAAAACAACTTTCTGTGCTTCGCTTGTTTCAACGAAAGTAATGTTTGTCCGACTTTGAACATGGTATTTCGACATACACATATTTCGATCAAGATGTCTGCATTGAAATAGATATGAACTTTCTCGATGGATATCAATCCATATTAAAGAATCACGCTAAAAAGCAAAACTAAGTTTGCATTTTGCGTAATTTAAAGTTGTTAACATGGGCGTTTTTTTTTCAAGATGTTGAGAGCGGTTACAAGTTTCCTTATCTTAGAATAGGTGATACGCGACAGCACCCGCATAAGCATATTTTCTTTGAACTTTTTGAAAGAGAAAAAGTCCACAAAAACATATCATATCGATCCGCTGAACAGACGTTAAAAACTTGGAACTTCGAAATATATATACATGAAAGTTATAAGAACTAATAACATTCTTTTTCAAAAAAATAAATGTCTACGGTAAGAGATCAAACAGTAGATAACTAACCATGAACATGTATATTAAAGTCCTTGTTCACCTAAGCGAAGAATTAAGAGCAAACGTCTCAGAAGACATCCAAACACCGATTGACATTATAACAGATTGTCGCCAATATATGGCGTCTCAGAAAGATCACAATGTCATCTCTCGACAGTTAGATCTGAATATTTATAGAGAGGGTAATAAATCACGCGTCCACGTTGATACAATTTCTTATCAAGACAATAATTAAGGTATAACAAGACGTTTTCTGTTGTGAAAAAATAAAGATGCAATAATAAGTTTAGCTCAAAGGCATTACGCAAGGTAACGTCATTTGGACGTCAGCTTATGATATTGGTGTTCATCGCAATATCGAGGAAAAGACTCCGAATAGTCTGCGTGGCCTCCCCAGAGTCTTCGTTGTTAGCTCATAAACAGTTTGATATTTGATGAAGGATTGGACCAAATCAAACCATCTGGCACCACTTGGTATTTGCGATATACGCATTAAGCACATGTGATACGCACCCAATTTTACATGGATTGGACAATTTGGTCCTTAAGCTACAATTAAAATATTTATGCAGCTTACATAAGGAAAATTGGAAACCTAAATCGAATGACAAAATCATCAGGGAGAAATCTCTGTAAAAACATGGTTACAAGTGTATGACTCCAGTTTAGTAAGAGGATACGCCTCGGTTAAGTATTTATAACCACTTTGTCACTCTACCAGTCAGACTTAAATCTAAGGGTGAGAAATCAGCTCCGAAATGTTTCTTCTGGAAAACACATCAACTTTGATTTAATTGCTATTTCTTGCAGAGACAAGTGAGTTTGAAATCAAATTTATAAGACAGTTCATAATTAAGTATTTTTTCATACTAAGGATATATAGTTTTTCTGTCATTTAGCTCTGTGTAACCAGGACACTGAAACATAAAACAAATAATGAGTTGTCCAGAGAGCTATAGATCAGTTGAAGATTTGGGCTTATAATTATGTAAGTCTGCAGTTGTAAACTATGAAACATTTGTTAACTCTTTGCCTACAAGTGTCGTCTGTACAATATGGACCTAGATCAGGCCCAACAACGCGTCGAGCCTGATCTGGATCCAGACTGATGATCAATCTCACCAGACTGGTGGTTTTCCTGAAAGAAATTTTCGAAAAACTATCGGCAGACGACAAAAAGCATGAAAAATTGCCCAGTAGACAAAGAGTTAATATACTCAACTGGAACGCTTCCAATGCATAGGGACGTAATTGCAAGCTTAAAAAAACATTTCTATACTTATTAAAGCACGTTGAAAGAATTACGTTGCGTATACTCGTATACGCTAAAAACTAAAATTTCAAGAGCTAAACATGCCAAATCAATAATTGGATAGTTATTAGAGAAAAATAAGAATGGTATTAACCGGACTTCCGAAGTTCCCGCTTTTACAAATGAATAGAAATTCCTGACACGGATCTTCTATTATAGCTGTTGGCAACTTCCAGAATTTTTCACAATTTGATTAAATTCTATGGTTACGATAATGGAATAGATGCACTGAAGTGGACCTGTCTGAACGCCATGTCCGTTTCAGCTTGTGTTGATTTACGATGGGCGCATACCATGGAAATGCCCCCTTCAGCTACCACACTGGTAAATGTATACGTCGATTTGGTGGTATTTACGCGTATTGCCGGTACTTCATAGACCAGAAGCGGTAAATATTGGTGTTAATACTATATAGAAAAACATGCCATAAGTCTAAAGGACTATAGAATTGGATCATTTTTAAGTATTCGGCATGCACATGGCGATTTATGTAAGCATTTAGGAATAGATTCGAGTACCGATCTGGATGATCGGTACTCGAATCTATTCCTAAACGCTTACATAAATCGCCATGCATATACTGATTACTTAAAAATGATTGAAGTCTATAGTCCTTTAGGCATATGGCATGTTTTTTCTATATTATTTAAACACCAATATCTACCACTTCCGGTCTATGAAGTACTGGCAATACGCGTAAATACCACAAAATCGACGTATACATTTACCAGTGTGCAAGGGGTTCAACGTGTTGCATTTAAGTATTTTTTATAGAATTTGCTTGAATTGGTGTTGCCATGTATGACTTAGCGCACGATATGTAGACTGTATTTTGCCTTTGTAAAACAGCCAACAACACTTGGAAATGATGTCTGAAATATGAGTGGTGCCTGGAAAACTGCAGTTTGCAGTTTTCCGGGCATCACTCATATTTCCGTCGAGATTTCAAGATGATGTCAGCAGCATTACATAGCAATGTCCAGTCTCCGCAAAGTGCATTAGGTCATATATAACAACACACACTCCCAACAATTTTTATATGAAAAAAAAATGCAAAAACAAAATACCATTTAATACAATATGTTGCACTCTGTGATTGTATTTTAATACCTGAATCCGTGCTTGTATACCTACTATACCTGCTTTATCTTATGGGGAAGTTCTGTGCAGCCCTATGCACTTGGTAGGCCATACATGCCCAGTAGTAGTAGCAGTAGTAGTAGTGGTTGTGGTGGTGGTAGTGGTGTGGGTGGCGGTACAGCTGAAAACTGAAAGTAAATGCTATGTCCCCTTTGACATTGACTTAACCGTTACAGTAGATTGTTTTATAAAAGCATAAAAAACTATGCATAGAACATTTTCATGATTCATGCATGAGGTGTTTAGAATTTTAATTTGACAAAATAGTATTAAATTTATCATACTAGATCTTCCAACATATACTTGATTATGTGTTATACATATGAGCAACCTCGTACGAAACAAATTACATGTTCAAGGTCTGAACTTGATAAAAGATATATCCAAAACGTTTTTGTTTTTGTTTTTAAAAAAGCAATAAATAGCTTTTGAAATGCTGTGTTGGTTTACGCTGCCTTCTCGTTTAATATTAGCAGTGTGTTAGAGATAAGACCAACGTAAATGCGACATTGAAGACCTAGATCAGCTGGCATGCCCGCTTATGGTCGATCATGATTTTTTGTTCATTAATAAAAAGTGGATTCCTCCGTTAATCCGTCCGTCCAAAATGAAGTCCCTGGAGAAAATACGTACGTGTATTCATTCCGTTAAAAGAACATGCTGTTAATATCAAGAACATGAGAGATAAGAAATAAGATAGGGAGCCATGCATGCTTGCTTACAGCTGAAAATAATGCAATAGTATAATCAGCCCTCACTATTTCGAAGTCCATGGAACATTATTTCCAACTTCGAGCTATCCGTTGATGGAGTCATTTGGATTGGAATCCTAACGAAACAAGTGTTGACGTTCCAATATTTGCTCGGAGTTCTCAGAAATGACATGGCAGTGGTTCAGTTCGAGCGTAGCTTCCTGGTGTATGAATCTGGTCCCGTGACATCTGGCAAGAATGGATAGGAAAAGCTCATCATTTTGGTACTTACCATATACGGTTTTCTATTAACTCTTAACCTGTCATTGTCGTCTGGTTGTAGCCTGGACCCAGATCAGCCCCAACAAAATGCCAGGTCTGATCTGGATCCAAACTGTTTGACACTGATATTTTTTGAGAAGCAAATGCTGAAACAAAAATAAGCATGAAAAATTCCCCAACATGTAAAGAGTTCAGCCATGTGGAATGCACTGCTAGCGCCGCGTTTTGCGGCGTCTGATCTGGTTTTGCACTGTTTTCCAATGTCCCACAAAAAGGACGCTAGGCTTAAGGTCTAGTTTTTTTGTCTTTCCCTACTTTGCGAATAGCAAAATTCAATGCTCTGACCACAGATTGCACGGATGCGCCTTAGATGACTGGCTGGATGATAAGTACCAATACTCATTATTCTTATTAAAACTCTTAATGATTCAATTGTAAACAATAGAATGGCTTCTTCATGCGCGATGACAAATTGCATTTGGTTGTCCTTTCTCCAATGTTTCTTCAGGCGCTTTGACCAGCATAGACCAAACATTCCATGACGTCCATTTGGTTGACATATTGTTGTTGTCGGCTGGGGTTACGTGGATCATGAGAGACTTGTCTAAGGCTTTGTTGAGTTCTATGACGTGAGTAAGTAGTTGACGTAGTCCCGGGAACGATTACAACCTGGGACCCCATCAACTTACTTCTCACGAAATAGCGTCTAGTTGACCACGAACAATATGGTGTCTCTCCTCTCTGCGCATGACCCAACAATAAGCGCTGATAAGTTCCTAGGACGGCAATGCACACATACTTTCTAATTCTAAAAATCTGAAACTAACTTAATATGTTAACTTGCAAAATCCTGAAAAAAGTATGTATATATATATATACCTGAAACGTTCATGATCAGCAAGCGAGCCACTCTCAATAACAAACAAGCCATTACATGAGGAATAAAAATCGAATGACCTGTTTGCTCAACAAATACTGAGATCAGCTTTGGCATCCGTACAGTCTCATCAGTCTTTGCTGTTCATATGCGCATTGCGCAAACCTTAAGGCATAGCTATCCACTGAGTTATAGTTTGGATTTGATTGATTTGATTCTTCACTTTACCACTACGTCAATGTGCTCCCTGCGTTATAGGACGCACTCTTAATCTTGGGTAGGAATCAGGCCATTTTCAAATTGTTGGTTTTTGTCATTCACTAATGATTATCTATTCAACAAGCGATGCATTTTAATACGCGCACGAATCCCTACGTGTCTACTATTCAAACTAGTGCACGGTTGCAAACGTTTTGAAGATGTGTCTGTTATTGTACTTGTTTGAATTTTCGTTTTATCACATGACGTCGCGTCCGGCGCCATGCAATAAACTAGTGGTTTACAGATTAGTAACGTTGCGTTATGACGTCCATTTTAACGTTGCGTAAAAGTGGCAAAATCTCGACTTTAAAGCCAAAAATGCGATTTTAAGTAATTTTAATGTCATGTGATAAATATAATCTAATATTCGTGCTCCTGTCATGATTATTGAATATATTAAACTCGTTGCGAAAAGAGATAAAATGCTCGGCAAGCCTCGCATTTTATCTCTTTACCCAACTCATTTAATAAATTTAATTAAACACGAGCACTCATGTACAATGTAAGATCCTCTATATATATACTTGAAGGTGAAAAAAGAGCTTTCTCATGATAAAACCAACAAATGACATGTGTACCTCTCTGCAGAGCTCATGGTTACATCCGTTACATCGGCATGCGGATAGGGTTGACTCTGATTAGACTGGATGGATGCCCATTGCTAATCTGAGTCTTCGCTAGGTCCACATGAAACTGTGTTGCATGAAGCTGGTATTGTCATATTGCGACTCAGATGTTTGGAAGTCAAATGTCTAAAATACTTCAAATATGTTATAGTCATAAGCAGATCTTTCAATATGATTAACCACACGACATGAGCATTTTATGCATGTTACAAAATGTGTCGCGCGATTTTCGACTTTCGAGATTCAATTTCAGAAGTTAGTTCGATCGTCGTTTTTGGATTTTCGAGCGTCAAACGAAGTCGAAAATCAACGTAACTTTTGAAATTGAATCTCGAAAATCGAACTAACTTCTGAAATTGAATACCGAAAAACGAAAATCGAACTAACTTCTGAAATTGAATCTCGTAAATCTAACTAACTTCTTATTGCTAAAGTGCACGATTTTTTTTATTGAAAACAAAATGCGATTTCAATCAGGGTTCTAGTCAAAAAATTAACGGGCCGTCGCCCTGTATAAAAGTTACGGAAAATAACTTAACGTCTTTATATGCATGAAGGATTAAAACAAAAGAAAAACTTCATCTTCGCCCCAGGCTAAATACAATTTAACAGTATGCAAATACCTTAAATATAATTAATGGATTTATGTATCATTTGACCCACGTCATGTGAAAATATGCTTATGCCATACGCTAACGCCATAGACACATGTGAGCCTGCGTCGTTATTGTCCACTGCCTAGCATGTCGAATAGCTTACCTGTTACATCATCTTATTATGTTATGTCTAGTCTCTGTTGCTTAACAGTATCACTGATTTGGGTCTAACGTGGTCGCAATGAAGAAGACAACGTTTATCGTGATGTCGTTAAGTTTAGCGGTTGACGTCTCAGCCCAGTTCGTTTATGAGAAACCCGTTTTGCAAGAATACTCGTATGTATAAGGTCTGACCCTAAAGCTTGCATCTTTGTGAACTTGTATACTAAAACGTGTAAAATTACTGTTTTGAGAAATGTTTGGACAACACATAAGAATAGTCATTTTAATGTAAACTTACTGGTGTAATGCTAAATGACTTCAAATATCTTATTTTGTATCAAGCAGCCCAGCCAAGCACACACACACACATGCACGTCAACATTTTACTAGTTCTATAGGCGCGCAGACATATAGACGAGCAATATCGATCGGGCAGATACTCTTAACTCCTAATAAACATTTATTAAAAAAAGCAGGCCTCCATCGTCCCGTCAGCGAAGCGCCATTCTGGCGATTCGCTGGCGGACCAATAGTGGCCAGAAATAGTATGCTGATTGGGCTGCATTCAAAAACAAAACAAAACAAAAATCCCGTTTGGCGAGAGCATATTGGACCATTTAGTAAGAGATATGTTTAAAAGTCGACGGACGAACAGACGGACGTATTGACGGATAGATTATTGGCATTACAACCAGATTACAACCCACTGAGGGGCAATGGGGAGCAAATACTCAGACTGAGATTGTGACTATGTTGCTCTTTGTTTTGCCTCATTCGCATAAACTGTTAGCCTAGACAAGACCTCGGACCCAGTATTTATACTTGGTCCGCTATGCTAACAATTTATATTTTGTTGGTTGTATCATGCGACTGCTCGTTATTACTACTTCTACAACGGCATACTAAGTTCAAACGTTCGGTCAACATGAATAAAAAAGTTTTATAGAAAATAACTATTTCGCAAGCCAAAGTTTCAAAAAAATCGTTTTAACAATTTTTATTCTGGATATCGGTAAACAGGTACTTTGGCAAACAGTGAGGGCCCAGACGAAATGCCGCTTAAGGAGGTGTTTCCTCAGGGGCTGCACTATTTACTAAGATAAAAACAATCTTCAGGGACAGAATAACATCGTAATTAAGAAACTTCTACCTGTGACCCCCAAAAGTTCAAAATGGGCAATCCCGTACTTATTGTATCAATATGAATGGGAAATCCACCAGAATACAAAGGGTTAGTGTCACATGCATATTGTGTACAAAATCTAGGTACCAAACAATTGTGAAAGTGAAAATGCAAAAGCTAAAATCCTTTCAAAATTGACGAATCCTCGAAAAACCACATAAAATTGACAATGTCCCGAGTTTCATTAGCCATCCCTGGACTAGGTCAATTTTCGCGCGGTAGTTCAAAATTTTGCCGCCATCTTTGTATTGCTGAAAACGTAAAAACGTGTGAATGAAATAACTAGAGTTAGGCAATAGGCATACAGATAGATATAGTACGTCAAACCCGAGAGAAATTTGAGCTTAGAGTTAGGTGTAAATTTCAGCCATACATGCACATGCAATGAAAGGTCGCCAAGTTAGAGTTGCAAAGAGAGATTTAACTCGTTGAGTTGAAACACACCGGGTAAGTGGCAATCGAAAACGTTAAAACTATCGACGAACGAAGACCAAAATTCGTTAGTATCAGAGTTTTCGATTGTCATTTATCGCCAGATGGGCGGCAAAAGGCAATCGAAAACACTATTTCTAGCGATTTTTGATCCGCGTTCGTCGATTGTTAAGAGCGTTTTCGATTGCCGCCTACCCGGTATGTGAAAGAGTTAGACAAGTCCCGAGTTACAAAAATTTACAGAAGAGATTCAAACTTGGATTAAATAAGATACATACAATAGGTACACATGCTAGATTATATGTTAATGGGCGAATTTGGGATTGCAAACAAAACAACTTTCCAGTTTGAATCCAGATTTTTGTGTTTGTATGACAAAGTCACTAGTTTCACAAAAATGACGACTGAAGTCCACGAGCATTGCCAGTGTAAATACAGTGGTGAAATCATGGAGCTCAGTGGAATCACCCATCCAGTTTGTCCTAGACATTTTGTCGATTACAGATTAGAATGCCAAAAAGCCCTTTTATTTTAGAGGAGTATGTATTTTTGTCTTAGTAAAATGTTCAGACGTAGACTTGAACCCGCATTCTGCGCGATCTGTGGCTTCTAATCTGCGTTTGCACTGTCAATGCACCCGTTTACAAGTTAACAGTCATAAAATGGTGACGAAATGCGCGGATTAAAAGCAATCAAACTGTACGAGCCACAGTTTCAGACCTACAACTTTAAAGTTACATATACCAGAGAAATCGACGTTTACAGTTTGATAAAAGGCAACAGAACTGCATGCATCAGCGAAAATATTTAACTATTAGTAAGCTTACTGAATCAGAGTTCTTGGGTGTAATAAAAACCGTATTCGATATAATACGAAAACATTTTTTCTTCAAAATTCTAAACACTTTTTGGGAATAAGTTTAGACCCAGATCAGCTGGCTTCTGATGAAACCAGCTTACCAGAATCTACACCTTTTCATGCACATGATGAAAACAGTGAAACAACGGAATTATTTTCATATAGCGTAGCGCAAACATTAACCTGTGTTATGATTTTTTAGAGAATTATTTTTTTTTTAAATTGCATTCGTTCGTACATATATTATTGTGGTATTTTAAATAGTTCGAATGCTAATAATTTACTTGAGAATTGGTTTAAATTTTTGTATTAATTCGCACATACAGAAGTGAATATTTTTTACCATACAAACCATCAAGCAGAAAGATCAGCTGCCCTAGTCAGGCTCAAACCGTTTGCAGCAGTTGGAGAGACCACACTGTACGTTAAGATTCGCACGCGTTGATCAAGCTGCGCGGGTGAACAATCTCATCTGCTCTTTCCTGATCCACAGGCTTGTCTGCTCTTTGTTGTGTTTTGCGTATAGACATGGACAAGTATTCTCATTGCATGTCGTGAGAAAATTGTCTTTTGATATAGATGCGAACAACAATGGCGCTGGCCAGCCTGTGCCTCTTTTATCCATCGGCTTTAAATTATACTAGCTCATCTGATAAATCAGAAACGTCAATATGCTAGCGTGTTTATGTAGCTGAGCAGTAGCAGAAATCTGGGAGCATTCTCGTACAAACCCCAAAGACGATTTTTTTCACGACGATGCTCATATGTGCCAGTGAAGTTAACTCCGATCAGCAAGACCTTCACCCCAGTTAAACCAGAGTCATCGCTGATATCTCAATGGTTAGTCAATGGTTCAGAGTCTCACCATGAGGACAGCAAAGACTCTGATCAGACTCAGCGAATGCTGAGAGCGCATGTCATTCTAAACGTCTTCTAACTAAACGAAGACGCTTATATCAATGACTTTTAATGTTATGTCAGATTTTTAAAAGGAAATAAATATATACCTTAACTCTATAACCAGCTTAATCCTTGTACTGAATTGAACCAAATCTTGATAGAAACTGAGTGGCTGATGAAAAAGCAGGATTTTAAATAAAACCTTAAACAATGGTAATTTTATCATTGCAATCATGCGTTTAATCATTTTTAACTTTTTCGAGGTATTGTCTTTTTTGGCGACTTTGATAACGATAATATCTTTACTTACAACCATAATATTGACGGTTTAAAGATCTTAATCTGCTAAGAAGTAATCAATTTTGACGTTTGATAACTGATTCCTGTCAAATATCATAGTTTACTTTCCGTTAGTGTCAGTTAATATCTGTATGTTGACTTTTTAATTGTCATCTACCCCGATTAAGATAGCACCAGTGGAGCCTTTTGTCATTTTGAAAAATTGCATGTTGATGTTTGACTTTTTTGCTTGCTTGCAACGGTTTTTTGTTTTAATTTAGCAAAACATTCAAAGCGTTTTAATGTATCTCGTGCATATACGTTTCTAGTTCTAGGGTTTCTTTTGCGATCTGTTATAATAAGATAAGGCGCTGTGTGAGTGCAACAAATTTTACAGCAGTGGCGGGTCCAGAGGGGATTCAGGGGGTTCGCTTGACCCCCTCCCCGCCCCCCCCGTTTTTAAATATCCTATGAAAATGAAATAATTTGGTTTTAGTGAGACCAAATTATTTCATGTTCATGGGATATTTAGGAAAAATGAGATAAAAACAGTTAAGGAGAACCCCCAACCCCTTCATATATATATGAATCCCCTTTCCAGAATTCCCGGATCCGCTCTTGTGCAGTATAACCGCTTGAAAAGTATAAAAAACAGAAACTTTAATAACCCACTTTTTTAATTTCCTGCAATTGTACCTTTCATTAGCATTTTATTTTCTTTAACATTTTGTCAGTCCATTCTTGAAAGTAGTGGTATTGAAGTGTATCTTGATTACCACGGCATAAACTGGTAACTGGTACAGTACACACATGGATATGATACACACAAGGCTGTCTCCTAGTTGGTTCAGTTGCATCATTCCATTTATTACAATAAGCCTACCAGTCTTCAAGAGTTTCTGACCAGGCAAGGCTCAAACTAGCCTGCTCACCTACACAGACTGACCAGAATATTGACAAATGCCATATAGCAAATGCAGTTAAAATACCTTCCAGAAAGTGTATAGCAAATGCGCTGATCAGTCTGTGCGAATGCAAAGGCTGATTTATACCTTTGCTGTTTGCATACAGCATAACCAGACCTTCCCGCGCCGCCGAGGCCTACAATGAAGCCATGTTGTAAGGTAAAACTTGTCTTAAGCAGCCACTCAAAAAGAACACCAAATATTGGTTTTCAATATCGATTATCGCTTAATGCAGGTCAAAATATTGCAGAATAAGGGGAGCATTTTGCAATACTTTCGACCTCCATAATAAGCTACCAGTGTCAATTAAGACCTTGATTTTGTATATTTCAAGTGGCCGCGTAAGACAGGGTTTACTGTATTGAAATAAACCTACCCGTCTTCAAGAGTTTCTGACTAGGCAAGGCTCAAACTAGTTGAAGACCTACATAGACTGACCAGAATATTGACAAATGCCATATAGCAAATGCAGTTAAAATACCTTCCAGAAAGTGTATAGCAAATGCGCTGATCAGTCTGTGCGATTGCACATGCTGTCCTTTGCCTTTGCTGTTTGCATACAGCATAACTAGACCTCCAGCGCCGCCGAAGCCTTCAATGAAACCATGTTGTACTAGAAAACCTGCTTTAAGCAGACACTAAAAAGAACACAAAACATTGGTTTTCAAAACCGATTAACGCTTAATGATGGTCAAAAGTATTGCAAGTCAAAAGTATTGCATTCTGCAATACTTTCGACGTTCATTAAGCTACCATTTGTCTTTAAAACCTTTGTACATATCTTTAACCCGAATAAAACATAATTGTAGTAGTCTTAATACGGATTTAAATAGAGTAAATATTGTGCCCAGTGCTCTTTGCAGCTGTGGAACAGCAAACGAAACAGCCCAACATTATTTTTTCGATTGTAACTTATTTATTGTTCCTATAGAAACCGTATACTAGCATCATTACCGGCAGTTCCTATTACTTTAGATACACTCCTGTACGGCCATGATCTTTTGACTTTTGAAACCAACAAGGAGCTCTATAAGACAGTTTTACAATTTATAAAGGACACGGGTAGATTTGAGTAAGGTACTTCAAGAATTACAAAACAAATATACAAATAAATAGAAAGTAGTGCCGTTGCCACACCTTTTCAAACAATTTGGTTAACTTTCTGAACTTAAAAAAAAAAGTAGACCGTCTCAGTCAATTCGTTGTACTATTATACTATTTGTACATGTTTTGGGGAGAGGATTTTCTAATGTTGTTATAACTTGTATCCAATCCCTTTGTTTATGCACAATAAAATATGTATAATCTAATCTAGACGTTTGTTTTGTACATTTTTGAGTGGCCGCTTAAGACAGAGTTTTCTGTACTGGAAAACTGTCTTGATGCTGATCAGATGGCTTCAATATTTACTAGTTTTTGACATAGTGTCGACATTATTTTAAAGAAAGGCAAATAATTGTCTTTTCTTGCTACGCAGATTTCTGAATTTTTACCAGGTCAGTATACTAATTAAAAACAGAATATTTTGAAAATTTGTGTCAAAAACTACCCACAAATACAGACGGTCATTCCGAACGACTCTTCAAAAATCAGACAGTGTCAAAAATATCAGATGCGAAATTCATAGGTCCAGAAAAATCATTTTTAGTGTAAAAATGTTTTGGAACTTAAAAGCAACGTCTCATTGAGGGGGTTCTTTTACACACCAACAACATAATATGTTTTAGCTGAGAAAATAATCACGATTTTTCACGTCGCACTCTTTTGAAAGGCATGCAAATGTATTTATCAAACACCTGTTCATGATTTCTGGCTACGTTCCACATTTTCGTAAAGCTAGTTTACGGAGTCCACGCGAGGGTCGTTCAAGAATTGCTGGGATGTTGACAGTTGAAGTTTACGCATTAAATCATATTAGCATGCATGCGCAGCTATCCAGTAGGGATGGAATCTAGTTTTTAGGCTGGGTCGTAGTATATGCGAGCATGCACAGTTCTGGCGAAAAGGCAGGCAGGAGCCGGTTCGTTTGATGGTTGTAGTTGTGTTTGGGCTTGACGTTGGTTTTCGCCGATTTTCAGTGATATCACAAGGTAGAGTTATCATTATACACTGTTCCTGTTCAAACCCAGAGGTTATAAAACTTTTTCCATGCTCAACTTAGCCGAGCACGAAATTTATCCTGCTCATAAATGTTAAAATGCCAACAATTGTTGGCATTTCAACATTTATTAGCATGATAAATACAACATCTGTGTGACTTAAAGCAAGAAACTTCTTCATTTGTCGGTATTTTAGTTTTTATGAGCAGTTGAAATTTTGTGCTCAGTTGAGTTAAGCATGAAAAATCTCGGGGCCAGGCTGCTAAAGGTCACAGACCTGTAAACATAAACAGGGCAGCGATTGGGCGAAAAGATGGGTGGAAGATCAGGTGTATAATTCAAAAGTAAAATGTCAACTTAATGACATTAATGTCTGCATTGAAAAAGAAAAGTTTACTCTTGAGGGAGGGACAACTGCTGCACATTTGCAAGCGATTTTGATTTGGTAATTTTGTGTTAAGGTAGGTAAGCAGAGAATGAGACCCTGTATATTTAGTTTTTTCTTTGCAAATACGCTGCGGGGCAAGGTGGTCAGCTTCCGAGCCTAAAAAGTGATCCAAGATGGTGGTCACCAAGGTAAATGATTGCTTTTACAAATGTAGGTGGTCAAATGCCAAGTTACAATTCTGTGGAAGCAATTTAGCTGTTTAAGAGTTGTGGGAGTCACTTTTCACCAAATTCTTATATTTGAGGTCCATGCCAAACAATATACATTGAGTGGCTTACCAATAAGTTAAGTGTATGCATACCTTTTTGCAGATAAAAGGGTACGCATAAAAAAAACAATAGTCAGTTTATGTCTTTTTTTTAACCAATCTATAACTGTCATATGTCATAACTAAGAAAATGTCACAGGTTAACGGCAATGTTTGGCTATATTGCATTATGACAATGATGAATTCATCAATAGCTAACCGCCATTTTCTCTGCATATCAAAATCTTGTAGAGAATGAATGATTGAACGAATAAATACTGTAAAATCGGAAATTTCGCGAGAATTCTATTTTCGCGAAAAGCGTTCAAAGACGGTAAAAATTGCGACTAGGGCATGCTTTACCTTTATTAGTAAACGACAGAGTGATTTGGTCATTTCGTGAGGATTTTATTTTCACGAAACTTCGCAAGTTTCGCGAAAGTAAAACCCTCGCACAAATTTCCGAATTAACAGTACATGATTGAAATTGGCAAGGGTATGATAAGTTTGGTTGTTAGTGGAAGATTTGACCAGGAAATGTTGCCGATCTGAAGCACGTCAGATTGATTGTGAGTTCAGGCTTAAAGTTCCAGTCGGCAATATTTCAGTCATCTCGGAATTCCTCTATCCCGGAGAGAGAGGGAGAGAGATAATAATGGGACAGACTAAAAGGCCCCTTCCCACCCAAATTGCTTCAAGTGAAGCAAATCTTATCCTTTCAACAAACAAAATTTACATGGGCATCTCTCTGAAAGCTGCAGTAGGGAATGCACCACCCTTCCATCCAGCAATAGTGGGTGTGGCTCGGTGCGGCAACATTCTTTCATAGAAGCTGGAAGTAGTCAGATCAATACCATGATTATAGATTGAACTGTGTAAAATGCATGTGGCAGATCCATTCTACTGATTCATAATTGTATAAAAATGTACATAACATGAAACCTGCGAATGTGACAGGAAATAGAACTATCGCATGCACAGATGCCCTTTATTTTAAACACGTTGACCTGTTCTTTAGAGATATGGCCACTGGGTGCATCTAGATTTTCACTTTTATAACGGAAACTAGCGATCAGAAAGTATAAATTTTTGGCGGGAAGCGCGGTCCGCGGTTTGAATATTATTTGCAGTTTTACGGATTTTGAAGGGCATGCTCATTTATAGGCACCACCTCTTAATTTGATTGCAAAATAGTCTTATTGACAGATCTATTAGCTTTTCTGTGGGAAGCTATACATACATTCACATTATACATCTATAAAACAATTGGCCTTATTCAAATGCTGAACACGCCATTTTACGGTTTATGATTTGATTAACATATAGCGCTGACTTACTGACATTTCACTAGTAAATAATTTTGTAGGTACATTGCGTCTGTCCCCTGGGGGCTGTAGTCATGACAACTGCAACGATTGATGTCACGAGATCCCGCCTTCAGCCATACGTAGCGTACTGGAGAAAACCGACCTACAATTGCGCATGTACACTTGAATGAAAAGAGCGCATCCTAGGAGCGCATGGTAGCGCGGAAAGGGTCAGGAATATCGTTATTAGTGAGCAAAATGGTCTAGTGGCGATTTTTTTCCATCTGTTGATAACCTTATCAACCGGTTCGAATCCACCCACCCAGTCAGCATACTGTCTTGGACCACTATCGGCCCGCCAGCGAAACGCCATTTGAATGGCGTTTCGCTGGCGGACCGAAAGTGGACGCCTTTAGTTGGTTATTGGGCAGATCTGTCAAATCTGATCTGAGGCTCCAAACTTTTTGACACTTAGGGGTAGGCTTGAAAGATGACAAAAAACCTGCAGCATTCAAAGAGTTAATTTACGTACCGTGGTTCAATCCTTATCAAATAGCAACTGCAATGGTAATAATTAACAGATGAGACTATCCGCTTCTTTGACAATTGAATAATTTCATATATACATAAATGATTCGCCATCACAGCATAAGTTTTCCACATATACATTCATGACTCACCATCCAAGCATAAGTTGAGACATTATATGGAAATGTAACTGTTAAAAGGTACATTTTCGTTCGTAATGCATATTTTTGCATATGTGCATGTATATGCTAGCACACATTGAAAGGGCAAATTGTGTACTTCCCTTTAATATCGAATTCATTGATAATATAAATGTCAGTTAAAATGCAGAAATGCATGTAGATACAGTACCTAATCTTATCGACGAGTATATACTTGTCCCACGCCTTATATCATTTGTTTTCTTTTTGTAATATTACAAAGATATACGACAAAACAAGAAAAAACGCCCAAAACATCCCCCACCACCCCCCCCCCCCAAAAAAAAAAAAAAAAAAAAAAAAATAACAAAAAAAAGGAAAAAACAAAAAAAACAAACGGATAACACAAAGAAAGCTTTCGTGAATTAACGGGGTCTGTCCTTCTGGATAAAGAAGACAAACTATTCAAAATATGTAGGCCGCTTTCCCTGCCAAAATTACGTTTTTTTTTCCTACAATAACACTCCAATGTTTGAAATGATTCTATGGGCAAATTAGTCATTCTATGCATTTGTTCAGCTGAAATCCAGGCCTTGAGGCTTAAAACTATTTTCATACCATGCAATTTATCATGCTCATAAGCTCATAAATGTTAAAATGCCAACAATCGTTGGCATTTTAACATTTATTAGCATGATAAATAAAATATCTGAGAGTTCGAAAGCAAGAAAAGACTTTATTTTTCATAAACATTTGAGTTTTTATGGGCAGTTGAAATTTCGTGCTCAGCTGAGTTGAGCATGAAAAAAGTTTTATAACCTCTAGGCCAGTGCAAAATAGCATAGAATTCATATTTGGTACATTTCACACGCGTTTGGAAGGAGCGCTGATGAATCGCAGAATTCACACCTCGTAAATTTCACACTGTGAAGAATTGGTACCAATGCCTAGTCATTTTCTGCAAAAACCGTCCAATTGTGTCTATGCAGTTAGATGGAATCTAATATTTGTGTAAAGTAAACATAAAGTAAATCAAATCTGACCCAGCGGGCACATTGTCTTATAATGACGTCAAATAGTCGCTGACAAAATCGACAATGCGACTTCATTTTGATGTAAGCTGTCAATTTGTATGTTTTATTAGCATTCACATGCACCCTGCTAGACTGGATATACCATTTATTGAAAATATTGTAGATCCAGATATTTGTTATTCATATTCAACTTGTTTGTTTCTGAAGAAAATGTAGACGCAGAACGCAATCATTTCATAAAGAAAGTGTAGTCGCAGAAAACAAATGACTGTGATGAATATGTATACACTGACAGCAGAGTTAAGAAAACCTACCAGCTTTGCTCGGCCAAAGACACCAATTATTCGTGTACGGCAGTACACAAAATGCTTGATGCTTGCAGATACGTTGCCTTCCAATGGAGAAGTTAGATATGAAATGACCACACTTTACATAACACTTTCTTGGTACAGTCACGGGCCATAAGTAAGTAGCCAATTTGGCAAACGTTGTTTCGTTTGCAAAAATTTAAGTACATTTAAAATTTGTATAATTTGAAAACGAGGAATGCAAATTATCTGAAATTTTGAACATATCACTATTTGCTATTTTTCAACATAAGAATGCTTGATTATTATAGAAATAATATCACCTAGAGTTCGTGGGTGTTATTCATTTCAACCACCCCTGATTTCTGAAACAGTTTGAAAATTTGATGTGGGTTCTAAACTTCTTCCGTTTTTACATAGCTATAGATATTGCTTATTTTCTATATATTTTTTGGTGATAATGGTGCTAATATGTTATAATCGTGAGCTGTGAACAAGATGTGTTCACATCTTCCTAATTTATTCACCGTCATGTTAGGGGTGGGTGGGGTATTTGTACCCCTGACCCAAAAATCTAAATTATTGAATGAATCCACATGGTAACTTAGCAACAAGTGTCAGTCTTTCTAGGGTCTATATAGGAGTGTTTGAAGCAATTAGTCTTTAAATGTTTCGTTCTTTCAAATCGAAAAGACGGCACCCAGTCACACCTAACCCTTTGGTCAAATTTTGCTTTACCAGGGGGTACCCAAACTTTCATGAGAAATCATAGGATTGTTCCTCTTAAAAAAATAAATGTTCTGTAAAAATGTAACCCCTAATGGTACTTTCAACTGAAAATAATTATTACACAAATATTATATCACCGGTTATGCTGCTTGTGGCACCAATATCAGGACTGACAGTGAAAATTAGCAGATTTTATTTGGATCCAACCATAGCTTGTATCCATCAACATTTATTCAAAATATATAATTTTCAATTTGAACACCGTTATGATACCTCACAAAACATACATACCACATATTCCTGCATTTGTTAATTTAGTTTGTTTTTACAGCCAAAGTATACTGCTGTCGGATCATTTTCATGGCATTATTTTTCGTCCAGTTCTCTGCTCTGCATTATTTTATTTTCAGTGTCTATACTTATTTGAACTTTAACAGAATGTTTTTCAGTACATTTCAAATATTTCTGCAAATTTTCAATAAAGAATATTACAATCTAGCATTTTTACAGCATTTTTTCAACACCTGCTATCTTTTTTGAAGAAATGGAGCCAATGTTTGTGATACACAATATCTCCATAGCAACAGATGATGACATCATATAATTTGGCAATGACGTAAACATATACACTGTATATTTATCCAGGGCAATTATAATTTGGGGAAATTGTCTTAATTGGCTAGAAAAGACCATTGTTTCAGACCATATTTTTTGTCAAATTCTTGTAAGCTGATTTGGCTACTTACTTATGGCCACTGAGTGTAGCTTATAACGTCAAGACGCATCAATGCAAATTTTCATCGAAATAATGACCACTTTGCAGACAATAATTAAGTAACCTTTTTAATAATATTTAATTAACCCTTTACTCCATAAATAACGCCTTTTGACGCCTTTGAAATATGTATTTGAAAATATTTATGGAAAATGGAGAATTTGCTCTTTAGGAGCAAAATCTCCATTTTCCACAATATTTTCAAAATTATTCATAAATTAACTTAAAATTTTCTTGAATAATTTCAATGTTTTCTAAAAAAAATATAAAATGATGTCATGATCTAAAAATAGCCTATGGAGGAAAGTATGATAAACAGAATCCTACATGGGTGGTTACTTCAAAGACGGTCACTAGATGGTGTTACATACCAAATATTAAGGTTTTATGCATAGTGGATCCATATAAGTAGTTTTTGTTTTATGATTTCTCAATGAAGATCATGTGACCACGTGGCTGGACCATTTTCGCCACAGAAGCACACTTTGAACATACCTAGTAAACTGCCAAAAGCAAATACCAAGGGTCCAGACCTAGTGGATTTAGACCAAAACTATTCTATAGTTTTTTTTCTATACAAACCTAAATAAAACCTGTGACCCCGTAGCGGAGCTATGTTTTGCCTCAGAGCCATAATTTGAGCTAACTTGGTAAAGGTTCACTAGATGGTGCTACATACCAAATATCAAGGCGCTGGGCCTTGTGGTTGTCACAAGAATAACGCACGAGAGTCAATGTAAAACATGTTACCACCAGGGTTGCGTGATGTTTTGCCCGAGGATTCATAATTTGAACAAACATGGTAGAGGTCCACTAGGTGATGCTAGATACCAATGCCTTATGGTTTCACTATGTAAGGCAATAAAAATCATGTAACCCCGGGGCGTGGCCGTTTTAGCCCCAAGAACCACAATTTGAACAAATATGGTAGAGTACTTCAATGTAGTGCTACATACTAAATATTAAGGCACTTGGCTTTGCGGTTTCAGTCATTTTTCCTTCTATATAACGGACAGAACTTTGTTTAACACAGAGCCATAATTATTTCCACTAGGTGATGCTACATATCAACTATCAAGGCTGGAAGCCTTGAAGTTTCAGAGAAGATATTTGTTTTACGTTTTCCATAAACTAAGTGGTCTCCGGGGTGGGGTCATAATTTGAACAGACTTGGTAGAGTTCTACATAAGGTTTAGGCCTTGTATATAATATTATACATGTAAGACAAGAAGATTTCTTTCAAGCTTTGTTTGTTTTCATTTCTAGGATCTATTTTAGCTCATTTGACTTGCATTACAACGGACTGGAGCTATTTAAACAATTATCTAAGAAGCCATATAATATTAATTCATGTAATGTTTGGTCAACATCTAGCCAGTAGTTTAGGAGGAGATGCCTGATGAAACAATTGAGCCGTGACATGAGATTCCAACAATGTGATCTGTGCGACCTGCAAAGGCTCAGATCAGCCTGCGCATACGCGCAGTCTGATCAGAGCCTTTGCTAGTCGCTTGCATATTGTACGAGTGTTAAGCTACTGACTGAACAGCAATTGGAGATTCTTAGGTTAAAAGGAGGCTACACAGTCTCGTCTGAGTCTACTTTTGTCAAAATGCCACATTGTTGGAAATCACATGTCGCGGCATTGTTGATGACGCGCGGCCACAAACGCTCTTCTTGAGCCTATGGGTCAGCTGAGCTAAAATATCAACGCTATGTCCACAGTCAATATACGGGGAGACGTTCTACCAACTACAGGCTGTACAACAATAGATGTTTAGACTGACCAGGCTGCTATTTGGGTAAGATCATTAGATTGAAAGATAAAAAAAATGGATTAAAACACATAAATATGTACCGCTGGGTTTAAGATGTTATTGAAACACCTTTGACCTTTTGTATTCGGAAAACCCCATAAACGAGTACTTTTGCAAAGAGTGAAGACCCAGATGAAATACAACACGATGCTGCATATATCAGGGCCTGCAGTGTTTGTAAAGGTAAATAAGATCTTCAGACAAAGAATGCATTTGTTTTCAAAATATAACCTGACACCCCTAGATATGTACAATGGACTATCCCAAGCTTATTGTATCAAACCAAAAGGAAAAATCCATTCGTGTACAAAGGGTTAAACTGTTAGGCTAAAAAAATGTTTACAACCATCCGCAAGAATTTTAGCGATTCAAATGCCAATTTTGGTAAAGATCCATGAGTTGGACTTCACGGTGTTTTAAAGCTGAAAACTGTTGTTGAAAGGTTGATTACGTAGAGAGAGAGAGAGAGAGAGAGAGAGAGAGAGAGAGAGAGAGAGTACGAGAGAGAGAAAGAGAGAGAGAGAGAAAGAGAAAGAGGACGATACAATAGATATGATTAAGATCAGAATTGTTATGACATTTCATAACTTCAACACATGATGATATTTTATAAACTTAAACCGTTGACATACTGAACGCAAATGTGTTCAAAATTGCCAAGAGAATATAATCGTATATCACGAAAGCTCGGACTGTCTGATTTTATCAATATATATCAAGGGTCGAGGGAAAAAGGTTCCAAGGTTCATATAAGCAAGTTTGTGTAAAATTCAAGGACTTTTAAAGGACTTTCATACTGTTTTCAAGGACTGAAAGCTTATGAAAAATACTGATTTACATGTTAAAATTCTACTTCGGCAATGCTAGACTGCTTTCCTAAAGAAATAAGTTTAAAATAATTAGAGTAAAATTGTGTTGCCTTTATTTGGTGCAGCATATGCTGCACCAAATAAAGGCACCACAATTTTATACTGATATAGGTCTCCAAAGAAAGTGTTGAATCCTCCTGTAGATAGTAAAATTCAAGGACTTTTCAAGGCCTTTTGTGTTTTTCAAGTATTTTTCAAGACAAATTTAATTTTCAAGGATTTTTCAAGACATTCCTGTATATTCAAGTACTTTTCAAGCCTGTGCGAACCCTGGGTTCCTATTGGGTGTACAGTCGCATGCTATGCGTACAGTGGTGTAAGCTTCTAGTCCCCAAGAAGCGTTTTGAATTTTTGTCAACACAATAATGGCTATCCAGACATGTTATAAGCGTATGCTTATCAAATTCGCTGCTACAAAATTTTACATTACAGAGCCAAATCAAGAGAAACCTTGCTGTAAGATATGAATTGCAACCTGAACATGCATTCTTATCAGCGTCAGTGGTGTGTTTACTGCGATTTTGGTATGTGTACCTATCGCATATGCGTAAAAGCACTTTTAACTCTATTGTTCACGCTTTTGCTGTCGTCGGTTGATTTTAATGCTTTTTTTTACAAAAAGTCATTCGTCAGGGACACTATCAGTGTGTCCAAACTTTTTGCAACGGTTATCAGCAGACGATAAAAGTCACCGCTGGCAAGGAAAGAAGCATGCGTCGCTACATAATACAGTATCGTACCCAAGTTTTTGTATGGATCTTCATCATCTACTATACTTTGTGTATGCGAGCCTCGAAGGCTATTGCGAGGCAGGCTTGCCTTAGTCTTAGCCGGTCGCATACGCGTCAAATACAAAGTCTCGTGTGTCTACCAACGTCGAACTGTTTCGTATTCTAGCTTGTTTCTGTAGCCTTGTAGCTTGGGTGAATCTTCTCAGTCGGCAACATGAATAGAATGTTTAAGTGGTGCGGCTCAATTTGCTGGAGTGGTCACTCTTTTCCCATAAGAATTTCATAAAATCGCACATTGGAAAAGTTTTAATAATTCATAATAATTATTGATACCGATAATCAATAATTATTATTGAGGTGATTGTATCCAATAAACTACAAAGCAACGGTTAAAATTGAACACAAATCAACGTAGGAGGATAGAAATAAATCTTGAAAAAAGGGGGAAAATATGCAAGAAAAATTGAATTGTCATTTTTCATGTAAAGGTGTCCAAAATTAAATCAATTAGAAATTAAAGTTCCTCGAGCGGTTTATTAAATGAAATATATCCAACAAATTTCCACAAAACATTTCTATTCTGTTCCCTTTGTATATTGGTAACTTATAAATGCATACTCTGGCAAACAGTGAACACTCAGACAATGTGCCAAATAAAATGCGACAATGTCATCAGGGTGTACACTGCTCAAGCATAAACGATCTTCAGAGAAATAAAAATACTAAATGGACTATTATACACAATGCGCCATTCTAAGTGCATTGTCTCAAATCATTTAGATGTACCCTCGATGATGAAAGGGGTTATAATGGCTAGCTTATAACAAGAAAAACAGTCAAAGTTGCAATTTCGGCGAAAATAGCTGTCAAAAACTGAGTTCATTGGACCCGTGCTTGAAACTGACTGGTGCCACAAAATGACGAAGCGAATCAGGCTCGTTCGAGTCTGCGCATACTTGTACGCGAAAAATCGCCCACGCATTCACTTTTCGCATTAACTGAATGAAGACCCAGACCCACAATTGAACTGGATACGTTGAGAAAGACGTTTAGTATAGGCGATTAATAAAAAATCGTTCGCTGGCCCGATTATATGAAGTCCGATTATCGCCAGCTGAAAAAGTTCTAACAGCATCCAATGGCGATGGCTGGTGCGCTTAGATAATAACACCGCATAACGTTTGACACGAAGCGTACGTAGGAAATTCTGATTGCGTAGACGTCGCAGTACAGATGGTTACATGTATAAAAATATATATGCTAATAAATGTTTTTATCTCGATACCTTCTCTCAAAATAGGCAAAGTAAATAAATTATAGACAGTAAGAAAATAAAAATGTGTTACTGTGTTTTAGATGGCCCTTATTTTGACAATAAACTTTTGTGCGAATAATACGTGTTATAGCTTAATATAAAGAAGGTATTTTTGCATGCTATGTTCATTAATAAATTATGTTTGTAAACTTCAAAGATGATCGTACAAGAATTAAATGAAAAAAAAACAACAGATTTTCTCATACAAAGTATATACATGACGTATGTGTGAATAATAAATATCAAAGTATTAACGACAGAAAAAGAGCACAAAAAAGAAAGGACAATAGAAAGAATATATTGAGGCCTATTATCTGTTTTTATTTTTCTATGAAATAAAAAAAAGTATGCATAATGATTATTTTTTTTATTAATAAACAATACTTGATAGAATAAAATAAGCTGAAATAGTAATATCGCCAGAGTTTTTGGTATAAATATGTGATTTACCTTTGATTTTGGCTTTATATATTTTGCTGACGTTTTTACACCTCCGATATGTCACACGTAATGTCATTCAAGCTGTCAATCAAAACACTCGCTTTCTCACAGCCCCAAGTGATTTTGTCTGCATCGGCCGTTCATCAAAATAACCATATATTCAATTTTTAGTCCATACATAATTTAATTATCTTCGAAAAAACAAATACACCACTTTTGACTTCACATCCGTTGCGTTTCCTTTGAAAAGCAAATGTAAACCCCGTTTCATGTCACGCAAAGCTTTAACTATAAAATGGCCGTCCGAAACATACGATTGTAACTTTGCTATTTGACAAAGTGACATCCGTGTAAAATTTCTTCGCTGTATGAAATGACGAATTTAGACAAGGTCAAACGGATTACAAACGTACACGTAAATTAATAAAAAAAAAATGTTACCTAGGTATTTCTAAAACTTGTGCTTTTTCCTCAAGGTTACCTTATTGTCATACATGGAGGTCATCGTATATATGTGCGAAATTTTCATGTACACGTTATGCTATCTTAAATGCGCAGGTCTCAGTCCTATTGTACCCTCTATTGACAAACGAAGTGTAGACTGGCAAACATTGTAGACCCAGCTGAGATGCCACATGTCCAATATTTCATTAAACCTTTAAACAAGAGGACACTGGCGTCCTGGATCGATCACCTGAGCCCTGGCTAATGAGAGTTGATGTCAAAAAGCAAATCTATCGTTAGTGCTATTTGCAGCGTTGACAGCCTTTCCAAACCGTTTGCATCATTTGATAGAGAGCAATTTGGTAAACATTCATATGAAAATATTTACATTTTGGACCAATTGTTCAGGAGTAGATGTCGTTTAAAGATGTTGTTAGTCTAGAGCTCAGACGACAATTACAAGAAAGGATTGTTTTTAAAAATATATATAATTTTCTCATAGACAATAATCTCCTAGACAAGCATCAATCTTACCACGCCACTCAACAGTATTTCAGTTAATAGACATTTCTCATAAAAAGCATTCAAAAGAGTCTAGCACAAGGGTCCTATGTTTAAGTTAAGACAAAACGGTATCGACGGGAAACTTTTAGAGTGGTTAAATAGTTATTTTAAGTCTAAGGAAACAGACAAATAAAGGGATCCTAAATCACTTTAAACGTAATTTCATTAGGTTTATTTTTTCAAATATATAAACAACATTTTTAGAAGCTGCCTATTTAATGATCCATTAATGTTTCTTTGATGCTTAAAAGATATCTTTTATTCCAATGACTCTTTCTTCTTTTTATACAGTAAATGATATATAAAAACGGGTTTCTTAACTGACTACACCTCATTTTAGATGACATCATAATATTAAGCATGAAGCAGCTTTTAGTTAGTAAGATCAATCACACATTGTGTAAGCCAGCTATTGATTACTACATCTATATTTGTGCCATTCAAAGACATAAACTTACTCAGAATTCGTTAAATTTGTAAGTTATTTCAGACGTAGGTCAAAATCGAGACATTTATCCTTGTCTTTTGAAAAAAATAAACTGAAGTGTTTTGGAAACCTAATGACTTTTACCCGAATATGACACACACCAAGCATATTGATGTGGTTATAATAGCTTTATATCTGAATGATGTCTAGTTTGGTGAGGTAAGAATACCGTTTATGTAACAAGAGCATTTTAATATCACACTTATCATCTATTCTGTCTGGTTCTAAATTTTGTGAAGCATTGAAACATAACAGCATTTGCGCTAATTGTTCATTAAAGTCATACATTTGAAGGACTGGCATTGTTAGTATAACATGTATATTGTAGTCATTGCTAAATTAATGGATCCAAATAAATTATTGGTTAATTTGTTTTGCATTATTCTATCAATTAGATTTAGTCTTACAGTTGAATTTTGTTTCAGATAATATCATTTAGATATTTAGCCAATCAAATGTGAACATTATGTTTATACAAAAATACATCCAATGAATTCATTCATATTTCAAATCTAACAAAATAGACTAACTGTAGTAACGGAAATAATAAATTAAAGGAGCGAACCCATTTGAGTTTGATACTTTGCAAGTAAGCATATCATTGTACTGAGTTGAGTGCCCTCTAATTGCTGAAGTTCGCTAGAACAGTTGACATATTTGCGGTCTTCTTTTGAGTGTTTATCCTGGCGAGTTTACAACTTATTCTCATGTTTAATACACATATAACTAAATTAACTAAAAGAACATTGCAAAATCTATTTAGCTCGGTAGAAAACCAGAATGACCTGGAACTTGATTTTTCAAGTTTTTTTCTATGATGATTCTAGTTGTTTAGGCATTGTAATTGATGAATCCAACTGATGCCACTCTGGCATCAAGGCTCCTAAGACCTAAATGACCCATATACTTGATCAAAAGCACTTTAGTTTTGACTTTTTTTGGATGTTTAGAAACGATTAAGATGGAGCTTGGTTTGATTCAGAATGTTGAAATATCTAAGATGGTGTCCAAGATGGCCACCATTTTAAAGCAAATTTCGACCTGAAATCAAGAGCAGTTAATAATTATGTTCTGATAGTTTTCAGCAGCCGTTTTATTTGGAGAATTTGACTGGCATGTTGTTGTTGGTTTTTCAGCATTGAAAAATATTCAAGATGACGTCCAAGATGGCAGCAATAACAGGATAGGGAATCACATAGTTTTTGCTATGATACCCTGCACGGAAAAACATAACAGACTCCAAGTTTTCATAATGGTAATGTTTTTATCTTTGTTCTGGTAATCGTATCCACCAACCCAGACCACTTTTGGCCAGATCTAATAATAACATAATATCATATTATTCTCATAAAATTTCCTACTTTGGGGAAACATTCTGTCAAGAAATGAAGTGATAAATGCCAAGGTTTATTGAATGGAAAAAATCACTGAAAACTTTGTAACAGCATGTTTGATCAAAGTACAAACCTTTTTAAATCAATATGTGGCAACAATCAGCTGGAAAATAGTATATGGATGGATGGATAACATTTCCAAAAATGAGAGAAAATATGAATGGAGTGCAGTGCTTCAACACAAACACAACCCCTGAGTAATATATCTGCATGTTGCAGATGTTCATTACCATCTTGACTACTGGTTGGGTATTACTGTAAAACATATGCCTGCTGGTCGGGTGCAATTGTAACAACCATAACTACTAAACTGGTCTGATGCAAGTGCAACAGACAGAACAGATGGTTGGATATTGCTATAACAAAAATAAATGTTGGTCTGATGCAAGTGTATCAGACATACATGCTTGTATGTGCAAGTTTAAAAGACATGGCTGCTGGTTAAGTGCAACTGTGAAAGACTTGACAAATGGTCGGATGCAATTGTTGCAGTCATGACTAATGGCGGGGTACAAATGTAATTGACATGGATGGTTATAAGATGAAGCTGTAACAGACATGTATGCTGAATGCTGATAGTATGCAACTTATAAAAAACAAGGTAGCTGGATTTGTGCAACTGTAACATACATGCTTGATGGTCTGGTGCAATTGTGCTTATCAACACCTTGAGGTAAGTGTAAAATATATACCTGCTGGTTCAGCCCGATCAACTACAGATATGCTTGCAAGTCAGTTGCAACTGGTTCAAACATATCTGCTGATTAAATGTAACTCTTACAGATATGCATGCTGGTCGAGTTTCATTGTAACCAACGTGCCAGGTGGTCAGTTGTAACTGATGTGCAAGGTGGACGGGTGCAACTGTAACAAACATGCCTGCTGGTTAAGAACAATGTTTGAAACATGGGTAGTGCAACAGGCCTGCTAGTCTCATGAAGTTGTTACAGAAACAAACTGCTTGATTTCAGACAATGTGATGGCCCTGTACAACATAATCAAACATACGTAAAATAAATATGTCTGCTGACCCTGTGGCAACGATGGCTGGGCTGCTGGTCAGGTGCAAATTGAACAGACATGCTTACTGGCTGGGTGCAAATTGAACAGTCCTGCCTGCTGATTCAGTGCAACGGTACCCAACATTCCTGTTAGTTGGGCGCAAATGTAACATACAGTGTTGCTGGTGTGATGTAACTAACACACATGACTGCTGGCCCCGAGTCTCTTTAAAAGTTATGTGTGTGGGCTCAGTACCACATAATTAAACACGTGTGATTGTAAGGATGTACGATAAGCTGGTGGCAATACATTGCTGCTGCCTTCGGAATTGGTACCATTCGATCAGACATGACTCTTGGTCCATTGAAAATCAATGAAAAAAGCTACTCGACCAATGCCCCTCCATCAGACATGCCAACTAATAATATGAAACTTTATCAGACAAGACTGTTTCATTGTCAATACAACATACATGTCTGCTGGTCCAGTGCCACTCCCTGAAAAGAGTTGCTATGTCACTGCAGCTGCAACATATATGCCTGCTGGCCATGTGTAATTGACACAAACACAGCTGCTGTTCAAGCATGCCTACTGGTTGAGTGCTGCTGCAAGATGGATGCCTGCTGGACCGTTGCCACTTAATCAGCATGCCTACTGATCTTTTGCCTCTGAATCCTGCATGTCTGCTGTCGTTGTGCTTCTCTGTCTGCCATACTTGCTGGTATGGTGTCTCACTGTGGGCCGTGCCTGCTGGCGTGGTGCCACACTATAGGCCACGCCTTCTGGTGCAGTGCCTCACTGTAAGCCATGCCTGCTGGTGTAGTGCCTCATTATAGGTCATGCCTTCTGGGGTGGTGCCTCACTATCAGCCATGCCTGTTCGCGTGGTGCCTTACTTTAGGTAATGCCTTCTGGTGTGGTTCCTGACTATAGACCATGTCTGCTGGTTTGGTACCTCATTATCAGCAATGTCTGTATGTGTGGTGCCTCAGTATAGGCCATGCTTGTTGGCGTGGTACCTCCATATTGGTCATGCCTGCTGGTCCGTTGCCACAGTACAACCGATATTTGACTGGTCTAGTGCAGATGGGAGAGGGATTGTTACAAGTCTGGTGCTACCTGTTCAGAGGTGCTGTTACATCAGAGATGTCTGCTGATCCGGTGCCACTCTCACATATGCCAACTCGTACAGTCTAACTCTATCAGACATGCATGCTGTGTTCATTTATTCAGATACGTGTATTTGTAGTGCTTCTCCATCAGGCAAGGCTTCTGTTCTGTTACAAATCCATTAGACATGCCTACAGGTAAGGTGTTGCTCCCGCTGGGTTGTAAACTTGTCGGCTACCATCCTGGACGCCATCTTGAACATATCAAATTCTGAGTGATGCATGCATAGCATTCACTGGGATGTTACAAGGATGATATCTGTAATTCATGAATCAGTAAAATTAAAATTTTGCATGCAAATCCCTGGAGTTTACTGGTCTCAGGGAAGATTTTCTTATATTTTTTGTAATAATCTGCCATCTTGGCGGCCATATTGTCTGCTTTCTTATTCTATTTTTTATTTGGTTACAGACAAAGCGTCTTCAACTAGATTCTAACTTCATAGCTAACAATTGAAGAAAACAAATGGGTTTGAGACATTTTTTTCCATATCACACAATATTTTCACTTATAATTCTCCTCCATCTTGAACGCCATCTTAGATATATCGAAATGCTCAATGATGCCAGAGTGGCATCATTTGGATTCTTCAAGGACCATGTATGCACTACCAGAATCAACAAAGAAAAATAGTTAAAAATCATGTTCAAGGTCCTCCTAAAATTCGCCCAAATTCTGCAGGACTAATTTTACAATTAAAGTAGTGTTTTCAGAAGAAAACTATGTCCCACAATTGCAAATTGAATCAGCAAGCATGCTTACTGCTCTTTGTGTGTCACAATGATAAGGTTGAAATCCAACTATTATTTCAAGGGAGAGCATGCATAAATATAATTTTGGTCAAACTTTAAAAAAAACAAAGTGCTGTGGTGACCTTTAATATAAGGTCAATGTCATTAAATTCTAACTAAATATGTTCTTAAAAGGGTATCCCTTGGAAGCAAAGACTGCATTAAAGAATTGAAACTACAGTGTGCTTATTTCCTGGGCCAGACTAGCTAGTTTCTGCCATTTAGGCTTTATCAGTGCCCCTCTAATAGTTTCAAAGTTCCACAATGAAACCCATGATCCCAAAGGACAAGAAAATAAAATCTACACTATATATTAACTATTTTCTGTCTCCAAAAAATGTACCTATGCAAACCACAGATTAGTTGAGTGAGGAGGGCTGATTAGTAAGTGAAGGAAACGGATTGGTTTAACTTGTTGGGAGCAATTATCCAGCAATGATGTAACTTTTACATCAATAGTTTGTGTCGTAAATACTAAAGCTCACTAAAATCACACCAAATTTTTTCAATCTCATCTTAAGGGTCGTATATGCCTATTATATTATTCACAGGAATACTTTTAATGTTCAAAACTAGTTTTACGTACAGTAGTTGCTTTGACATAGATGTAGAAAAAATCTATACGATTCATATTGACTATATTAATAGTCTGGAATTTCCTTTTACTCTTTTACGTACCAACTCCCTATGTTAGTCAGGGTGAAAACCATGAGAAGAGGAGCAGCCCATGGAAGCGCTGCAACGTCCACAAAAACATGTCCAATACAATACATGGGATGTCAATTCCATGCCCCTACCCACAATCTCTCGACCAAGGCATACACAGTCTTTTAATCAGAATTTATCCCATGTGTGATAAGTATCCAGTTCTCGTACATTGGTCCAAATATAGCCCCCCTCCCCCCCCCCCCCCGCACACACACTGCTAGCATACACAAAGTACTGATATAGATAAAGACTGTGACAGAAATTGATTTCTTCAGCTGCACTGCAAAGTCAGTATATGGACGTTTCATGGTTTAGTATGCACATGCGATAGTACCAAAATGTTGTGTTATGATTCATACTTAAACTGTTCGAGAAGCGGGTTGGGGTTTTGTTGGAGTTTGTGGTGCCCTTTATTATGCAAATCTGGGAAAGTGGGTTTGGTGCTGTTTGGTATGTTTAAGCGTGTTTTATAGTGTTTACCACAGAGGCGATATCACTTTAGCGTTTGGAATATTTTTATATCAATCACTGTTGACCACCCACTTTTATTTTGTTGCTATTGCAACTTAAAGGGGTATGTGCATTAAGGGGCTATTTTGGCCCCCTCTAGAGCCAAAAACTGAAAGTTGCTTTTCACCAATTTCATCTTATTGGTTTATTAGAAGAATAGCCCAAGTGTAAAATTCTGGCATTTATTTTACTTTTACCGGTTGCTATGGTAACCAAAATGGCCGACAAAATAGGCTTAAAATAGAGAAATTGCCATTTTAGGTCAAAATTTGAGGCTTTTGGAGACCGATTTTTTAAGAATTAGATATCAGCACAAGCAAATACCAAAAAAACCTTTTAATATATTGTGTGCCGTTATAATTCTCCTCATCTGTTAAAATATTTTTTTGGTATTTGGGTGTGCTCTATATTATTTCTTCCGTTACATGTCTTTAATATGCTCCAAAATGGTCATTTTCCTATTTTCATACTATTTTGACGGCCATTTTTGTTGCCATAGCAACCATAAAAGTCCAATTAATACCAGACCTTTACACTTTGGCTTTTGTTCTAATAAACTAATAAGAAGAAACTTGTGAAGAACAACTTTTATTTTTTTACCTCATAGGGGGGCCAAAATAGCCTCTTAATGCACGTACCCCTTTCGACTAATGATGGGAATAGATGGGCTTTGCAATTTTTGCTGTCTCACTGGGGATATCTGGGGTAACAACCTACGTCATAGCGTGGATTTTGTAAACACGCGGGATGACGCACTTTTTGATTTACAATATAGTTTTTCCCTTCGTAAATTTATACAAATAAGTGTCTGTCAAAATTAAGTAGTGCAGGCGGTGCCTAACATCACACTTGAACAGAATATATAATGGTCACAACCAGAAATGCCGTTGGCTTTATAATCATTCACCCACAAATATCGCAGCGGGTGACTGCTAAATTTATCCTCGTGTCTCCCGCTTGCTATTTGTGGGTAAATGATTAGAAAGGCAACGGCATTTCTGGGCGTGATCATTATATGCTCGTTCTAAGGGGGATGTTAAGCACCACCTGCACTGCTTAGTTTTGACAGACACTTATTTGTATAATATTACGGAGGGAAAAACTTACTGTGTAAATCAAAGATGGCGCCATACTACGGGTTTGCAACATCCATGTAGGTTGTTACCCTTGGATATTTCCCTCTTTTTGCAGAATTGTTTTTGAATAGGCCTGTATGTTTATTTGAATTTAATTGGTTGTAAATGTAATATAAGAGATAAACTATCGAAATTCGAAAATTTGTTTGCTCAGAAATCAACAGAGAGAAAAAAAATTGTATATATGTTTGGTGGCATTTGTCTCTTTTAAACTGTTGTCATTCCGCTTCCAGGATGCAACTTTCATACTTGTATATTGAAAAAAAGTGGAAAGCTTACCTTTCCAGTAACCAAATAAAAGCAGGACATTTAAGTCCAGTGAGCGAAACGCTATTTCATTAAATGGTGATTTGCTGGTGAGCAGTTTTATGACCCAAGACTTCATGACCCAAGACTTTTGCTGGCTGGGCTAAGCCAAAGGCTCAAGTGAGTTATTAGTGTCCAACGGTCTGGCATCTATTGTCATTGCTCATATTTTCAGTGAAGTATGTTGGTCAATTGTAATCAAAAGTGTTGTGGCCCATGGCAAATTTATCAATTACGACCCTGACCATAGTTTTCATTTAAGGGTGGGTGCACAATGCTCGTCTTTGTTTGGGTCTACCATGGCTCAGCTCAAGGTTTTCTTTTGCTCTAGCCACATGAGAGTCTAAAGCATTTTCTTTAATCCATTGTTACTATGCTATTTGGATTTGATTATTGCTCTGTGATGATACATTATATGAGTTTGGAAGCCCTACCCCAAAGTTTTCTAACCAATCCACAGGGCCATACTTTGAACAAATTGGATACAGTTTACTGGATGTTCCTATATTCTAAACCTCAAGGCATATTACTTGTGATGTGTTATGTGATCTCTTTTAACGTATATAAAACCTGCGGTGATATGATGCCATTGGTCTGCAGTGCTTGAATGTGGTATTTCCTGATTATACTCACTTTTTAGGAAAATATTTACTAGGTTTTGCTACCTACCAATTATCAAGGCTTTATGTCATGAGGTTTTAGACAGGTAGAACTTTTTCATTCCCAGAATCATAATGTTTGCCCTAGGTGCAACAGACTGGAACCAGATGAGGCCCATATAAAATTCACTCAGTGAAGGCACTGACGTAAAGCTTAAATTGACGCGTTGGTTCCTGATGCTTGTCTGTAGCTTGGCCTACCTTGGCTCAACTTGAGGTTTTCTTTAGCTCTGACTACCTGTGAGTCATGACAATTTCCTTTGTTTCATTATAGTGTGTTTAATTAATTAGATTGTTTCTCTATGATGATACATTTCAATAGTTAGGAAGCCACCATGAGGGCTTAACACTTTTGTGCTTCAAAAACAGCAGAATCTAGGGCAAAGATTTAGTACCAGTAAAATGCACTTAAAGCCCCAGTGGCTTAGGCTGTTGTCCGTTCTTAGGCGGTGGTTCTGTTTTTGTTTTTTCGTTGTTGATTGTTTCTCCCATTGTGGGATTCTGTAATTGTGCTGTGTTTTTGTGTCCACTCTGGTTTTGCAATCACCTTGATGGAGAGGGGAGAGTTGGTTGTTTTGCTTAATTGGTCTCCCTGGAGACTCGTGATTGTTGTGTGGCTCTTCCTCATGGTGCCACTGGTTTGTCTGCAGTTTGTGATTGTAATATTTCCTGATCATATTCACTACTTTCATCAGTAAAATCCGGCCAGTATCAAAGGAGGAGATGTCTTATGAAGCTATTGTTGACATCCAAATATCACAAAGCAGTGTCAGATTTTTGTTTCGCTCAATATCTTAAGAAAAAATGGATGGAATTTAACAAAACTTAGCATATGCATTGAAATTGATGTGATAAATGCTGGGATTGGGCAACTCAGCCATTGAAGCATCTGCATACATATCATTGTTTAAAGACCCAACTTACCGAACTCATCGGCTATAATAGACAGCTATGGCAACTTAGAACTTAGAATATAGGGACCTATCATATGTATGTTTGCTATAGTTATATATATATATATATATATATATATATATATATAGTTGGATAAGTTGAACTGTTAGTCATCGGTCAGTATATTTATAATATATATATATATATATATATATATATATATATATATATATATATATATATATATATATATATATATATATATATATATATATATATATATATATATATATATATATATATATATATATATATATATATATATATATATTATAAATATACTGACCGATGACTTACAGTTCAACTTATCCAACTCAACTTAGGTAAGTTAAGTAGCATAAGTTGTAAGCTGAGCTGGATGAGTTGGGTAACCTGAGCCTGGTGGCATGGTTAATTTCACTCCGAAAAAGGGTGAAAAATGCTTATTTTGCTCAGCTTGATGAGTTGAGTAAGCTGAGCTGAGTTGAAAGATCATGCATATCTTATAGAAGGGTAGGAGGGAGGATAGGTGCACGGAGTATCAATATATATGTAGGCTACATGCAGGCGAATTTCGGGGCCGGGAGTATGAAGTATAAGCCTGGGATCGTTATGCGTAAAAAATGCATATTAATAACTGAGTTATGACCCTTGACTCAAGACAGAATTTCGTTTCCACTCAATATCTCAAAAATTTATGATTGGAATTTAACAAAATTTTGCATACACTTTTTGAAATTAACAAGAACTAGGTTGGGATTGTTTTGCTTTGATTTGTGCACATTTATTACAGTTATTGTCATTGACTTGTGTCATTTCTGGGAGACTTTTTCTCATCTACAATGGCCCTGGGTGGAGGCATCTGTGTCACACTGACACATTTCTAGTTTCACCATAGTTAGTATTTTTGATTAGAGTATTTCTCTATGATGATGCATTGCATACGTTGGGAAGCCTTCATGCGAGCTAAGCAGTTTTTGCTTTTAACAAAAGCACTTTTGTGAAAGTTTGCCACCAGTAAATGTACTAAGACCCCCTGCCACATTCCAAGTGGCTTAGGCTGCAGTCCCTTCAAAGGAAGTGATGTATAGTTGTGATTCACTGTTTAATGTTCCTTTCACTGTTTGTAGGAGTTCTGCGTTTTGATTATTGTTTTGTTATGCAATAAATTATAGCAAACAGCTCTCTCTTCCTAATCAAAATGATTGTAAAACTAGAAAGGGCACTACGTTTAATTGTCTTCCAGGTCTCTTCTGCATGTTAGCGTTCTTTGATTATTCCCACAGTGCTGTGGGTTCGGCTCCAATGCGTGATTTTGGTATTTACTGATTATACTCACTTACCGTTTTAAAGAGGAATGTTATACTATAAGCCAATCAAAGGACACCCCTTGCAGAGCAACTTTGGTTCTGATAATTGCTTTGCTATTATGCATACTCTGCATGGTCTTTATTAAATGCTCAAAGGAGTTAGCAAACTTCACTAACAGTATCACTGAAGCAAAAAATATATATTAGACTTGAAAAATGCATGTTTATTCTCTTCATAAAACTGTGTTTTGAAAAACAAATAAGAACGACCAATCCACACTCTTTGTAGGGGAAACTCATTCCAATCTGATATCTATTGAAATCCAATCCTAAGCCCACCAGTTGCCAATCTGGGTCTAGCATAACTGCCTTGAAAATTATAAAACTCCTCTGTTTTACCACAAAATACCATAAGCAAACAAAGTTAAAGGCATAAATCACAACGACTATCACTTATTGGTGAATTTCACATAGAAACAGAGTACAGGTACAAAATACGAATAGGATTTTGTTGGATTCAAATTCATTGTTTTCCATGAGCACAACTTTGGGGGTCAATATATCTATTTAGGGCACTGATATGTTGAAATTATCAAAATAGTCAACTTGATAATTTGTTCAAAGAAATACAATTGTGACATCAAAACGTCAACTTACATAAGTATTTTAGAATTCCTTCAGTTTGAATCGTGTGCGCAACACTGCTGCCATATTGAAACAGACTAATCATGTTGTCACTGGGGCCTACATACCAATCAGAGCACTAACGGAGTCAGGCAAAAATGAACTATGCTGAATATAAACTTATATTAGTTTAAAAATTTAAGTAATGCCACACCATCTGCATACGAAACTAGATGCAAGGATACAAATTAATTTGGTGACAGTCTCTTTAAACAATAACTGATTACAGACAGATTTTATGCATAAGATCTGACTACCTTCCTAAAACATTTAGTAATTATAAGGGTTATTATTTTATGGTAAATGAACCTAAATATACATGGATACATAGAATCTAGACTGTAGCATGTAACGTAACTAAATGTGTTTACCCATAATTTGAACAACGGTAAACTGTTACAAAAAGTGATTGTTTATGAATAACTGATTAGAATTATTTCAATAAAACTTAGATTTCTCCAGATATCGTAAATATAACAAAACTCTAAACTATTTATAATATATTAGCTTTTCAGGCTCAATTACAAATCGTTTTTGACATCATTTTGGATAAACATGGAGCCTTATGATATACTTTATACAGTAATATATGTTATCAAATTTGTTAGAAAATGAAATGTATCATTTTAAGTACTGGTACTTAAGAGCTATCATTGTATTGCTTATGAGTTTAAAAATCTATAGTTTTGGGCAAATCATTTTTTTGTAGATATAAAAAGTTAAAAGATATACTTTTTTGCCTGGATAATTGAATACAAACTTTATACGAGTTGATAAATCTTCTATTTCAAACAAACTGGAATCTGGTTATCTATAACAATAACAATCTTTTTTATGCGAGCTAAACAATTGTTCAATCTAGGACGATGCTTTGGTACCAGTAAAACGTATCTAACCCCCCCCCCTAAGGGGCGGTGGTTCTGTTGTTGTTGTTGATTCGTTGTTTATTGTTGCTCCCATTGGTTGTGTTTTTTTGTTTGTATGTCTGTCATTGTTTTGTTATTTAGTACTTTTGTCTGGTTGCTTTACTTTAATTGTGTTCCAGTTGTCTTTTGACTGTTGGTTTTCTGTGGGTCTTCATCACGGTGGGTTGGTCTGCAGTGTGATTGTGGTATTTCCTGATTATAATTCCTTGCTTTTTTGAAATGATATACCGTATGACGTATACTATAAGGAACTAAGCAACATATATATACAGTCTTGAAACTTGTAGTATACATTACATATTATCACACATATTCCGGGTTACATTTAAAAAAGTTTATTACACTTATTTTTTTTTTGATAAAACAAGCTGCTTGCAGTTACAAAATGGCACATTACTTGTCTTTTAGAACATATATTTATAACATGAAAGCTAAATGAGAAGCTTATCAAATAAAATTATTTAACAACATTTCAATCGTTTTACAGGAGGGGGGGGTGTAGTTTAAATGCAACATGATTGACACTACAATGTGCACTAATAACTTGAAACGTTCTTGTATATTACATGAATGTTTGGTCAATTTGAATACTCAGGTACTACCTTAACAGTCTTATTTACATTAATTTTGTTTTGTCAAAAAACGAGTGGTTACGTAGTTTACATGCTGTAAAAGCCAAACACGCCATACGTCAAAGAGCTAGCATGTTTCAAAAAGCTATCAAGAAGCATAAATTTAAGCTAACATTTTATTTCAATCGCAAGGCACACATACTTTTCTAGAATTATATTTCTGTACACAATATAGTTTTATCCATGCATACTGACATGAATTCGACGTCAATTTGACGTGAAATGGACGTCCGCGTTGAATTAAATTTCCAATGCGGTTCTTATATAGACGTTTTCAACCACTTCAACGCAATAGACAACAATAAAATTCGATGATTGTAGGTGTATATAGCACTAGCAGATATGAGCTGTTTAACTCTAGTGAAAAGGCGGTATGTCATTTTGTGACGTCACAATGACGTTAATACGGCAAGAAAAATTTGAAATATCTTTTTCATTAAATATTTTCTAGCTGAAAATTGATAGGAATCTTTTTTACCAAAATATGCATACGGGAGCCAAAATTTCGACACAGTGGCCTACACTAATATCATGAATCAACATAAAATCATAAATCAACATAATTACATAAATCAACATATAATAAAAATAGTGAGTATGATCAGGAAATACCACAAACACAAACTGCAGACATACTCATTGGGCACCGCGAGGAAGAGCCACACAACAATCACCTGACAGCAGAAAGATAAACTAAGCAAAGCAGCCAGCTCTCTCTCTCTTACCCATCAAGATGATTGACCAAACTGTGAACATTCTAGCTATATTTACATTGGTGGACTGGTTTGTATCTTACCAGATAGCGAAAATTTTGTTCGCGACAGGGCGCATATATTATCTTTATGTAAATTCTTTTTCCTGTTGAATTAAGGTTTATCTTTTTAAAAAAAACACACTGTAGATGAAGTTCAGATAGCTTCTGGCAAAGCTATCTGATCAGGATCCACATTGCTTTCCTCTCTGATTTAAAAAACATACTTACAACTGAAATACTGCAGGTTAACATGATAGAAATTGGGGAAGAGTGTAGTATATATAATATTCAGCATGTTAAGGGTTTACTTGTTTCTTTTCTGGACAGCTTTACCATCCGAAGCGCATAAATGTAAATCTGCCTCGGGCAAAACACATTCTTTTGTTTTACAAAGATTATGACAATTTATTACTGTGTATCTAAATACTGTGTTAAATCTACTGTATAAAGCTACTCCTATAATAAAACGCATATTTAATTAGACTAAGTCAGCATTTTAGTCGCCGTCGTAAGGTTGAAATGGGTTACTCGGTGCAAGCTTGCGTCTGTACGGCATACGAGGATGTTCAATTTGTAATTCCTACCTGCCAATAAATTGAATAATCTTATATGTACGGGCTATAAGTGGCGGTACTTCTTTTGTGGATCTCTTATGTTTTTTGTCTTGTGTTTGCTATGCCTTTGTGCGCGTCTGTAACAATTTATATGTGCCTTGTGGTCACCTGCTGGGAAACGGCGGACCTCTTGGCTCTCGTTTGTTGTGTCTACTGTGAGTTTGTCACTTTCCCATTGGTATCCTGGGTCAGGCGTAGTACTTGATTGTATCGATTCCTGATCTTTGCACCCTTACTTACCTTTATATTACCGAATAGAGACCTTGTCCAACTTGTCATCTACGTTACACTACTAGTCTTCGGAAAGGAAGAGCACAGAACTACAATGCCACATGGGCTCAAACAGTGTATTCATATACAGCTTACTACCATGGGGCCTCGCCGCGTTAAATCTTGTATTCTGTGTTTCTGACTTAGTAAGACTCAACCAGCTTGCTCAGCTACAAAAACTAAGTGAAATTGTGAAATTTTGCATGTAGCAAGTGGAATAATGATACATTCCAGATAGAAAAAGACAAAATTATTTTATTTCGCATATCAGACTGCCCCTTAGCTGTATGTATACAACAAAACCGAATATTCTCTCAAAGGGGCCCAGTTGTGTGTTTGTTTGTTTGTTTGATGCTTGACGCCGCATTAGCGTCAGGCAGTATTAAAATAATTATGAAAGCTCCTATAGCTAAGAATTTCTAGCGATAAGGCGAGCAATCTCCCTAAACGAGACGTTCGTTTTATTTTGTTGAAATAACGACTGGAGAAACTAGGCACATTCAACAAATATATATAGACGGGCCGTCGATGCACCATTGCCCCCGAATTTGTATATTTAAAACGGGATTTCCTTAATGCATGTAATAAATCTACTTCATATTGAATGAGAATTTATTTCGATCGTCAACTGTACTTGTTATTCAGTAACATATATGGGAACTAGACCGTTAAACAAGGGTACCGATCGTCCTATCACGCTATGTACAGTAAAACTATTTATACAGTTGATGTACAATAAAAACGACCATCCTGCAAAGTGGTCTATTTTTGTCAGATATTTGATGTCTTCTTTCGCTTATACAACCCCTTCCCCCCCTAGACCCAAGACGTCCTTTACATATGTTATATATTTATACAGTGAGCCACTTTAGTTACGCACCACTTATAAAATGTAAAATTACTGGGAAAAGAAATGTGATATTTTTATTCTGAGACTACCAACGTAAAACGCATCTATATTTGCATTAGCCATTGAAATTTAATTGTGATCAGATCACAAACGAAGGAGAAAATGGATTTTTAAGTGCACTACCCTCAAAACACCATTTCACATTGCATTATCTCAATTGAAACTCAGGTAACATTGCACTTTTTTCAGGGTCGAATTTCTGCTATGCCAGATATAAGAGCCGATTTATTTTTGGCAATATCTAAGACTGGACTGTGATCATTGTTAATTTCATAGTTTTTTAAGGTTTTACTATTTTGGTTCCCATCTGACCTAGGTTTGAAAAAAGTTGGTTTTAGTACTTTTTTTTAAGTTAGTTAAAATTTCGTATGATTCTCAGTAAACTAGTTATCAAAACACTTGTTTTATGATTTCATTTTAAAAAAACATGTATCCGCCGTTTATTTTCGCAAAGAAAATAATGGATTAATTGGCGGCATGGTGTTGACGTTAGTGATGACGTCACTACTACCAAGGCTATAAGACGTGTCAATAATAAGATGTTTTAGTGTTTTGATACTTCTATGTCAACAAGTGACTCATTACAAAATAGTTTGCGAAGAAAACCCAGTTTGATTATTGTAACTGACGTTAATATGACGTTAAAACGAGCATTTCTTCAAAAACTAACGGTGTTCCTAAATTCAACGACCGAAAAAGGTGTTTTACTTGAATAAATAAATTGTTTTTGGTGTTTTTCTGTCACAACGATCACCATGGATAATGCCTAGCACAGAACAAAAATAGAAAATATAGACGTTCCGCTTGCACGTACATTTTTCAAAATTTGTCAAAATTGCCTTTGAGTAGCAGAATGATTCGCATGAGTGATTCCAATATTTTTTTTCGATGTTATCAAACAGATAAAATGTCAATATATAAAATATCATAGAGAATATTCGATTCCAGCATTTTTGTCAAAAATGTGGGCCCTGAAAAAGTGGTGCGTAACTAAAGTGGCTCACTGTAGAGCGACATATAATTGTCCAAAGGGCATCTTGGGTCTAGGGGGGAAAGCATCTAAAAACAAACTGAAAGACGCCAGTTTCATCTTTTCAATGACAAACGTCACAATTTTAAGTATATTTCGTACACATGCGCAGAAGGAATACCGCAAAGTTTCGAAAATGCAGGGCACTTACATCCTTAATATTTCAGCACTTTTACTTTTTGAAAACCTGCAAAGGATTTACTAAAACTCTCGTCTAAACGACACCCAGTCTCAAGACGTAAAATGAGGGGTGGGAGTAGAAGGCGCAAGTTTTAACGGTTTTGTAAATGATGAATCGCTTTGAAACCTATTTTAATGCTTTTTATGTAAATTTTACTACCGGAACAGACCAATTTTAAAAACATTAGGGCGATTTGAAAATTAAGGTTTTGTTATCATGTCAATGGGTCCACGACAATTCGTCGAAAGACACTTCGTCGAATACGACATTTGGTCGAATTAGACAACTGGTCGAATGTAACGTTTGGTCGAAATGGACAGTTGGTCGAATCTTATATTTCGTCGAAATGTGTCTAAAATTTGTCTAAAACTGGTCGAAAATATCAAACATTTATCAAGAAAAAAACGGAAGTGAAACAACTTTATTTTGATTTAGGGTATACTGATTTTCACCAAAATGCAAAACTTGGGCAGAGACTAGTATCTTATATTATATATACGTGATCCCTCTGAGATACTCCATGCCGAAAACATTTCAAGGTACGTAAATTAGGCGATTCTTCTTGGTGAGAATACAAAAAGCCAAAGGTAACAGCTGACTTATAACAACTCCGTGAATAGTGTATAACTGATAAAAGTGTTTAGGCGCAACACTGAAAGTTCCATCTCCTTACCAAACATCTGCGACATGGGTGTTGCAAATTTGCATCAGTGCAGAGGATGATTACTCTTTCTGAACCCTCCTAGAATCGAATGTCACACAACAACCACTGTTCACCTTTGCTAGACTTCTACCAGGCTTCAGGAATAGTTAAATCTTTCAAAGATTTTGGGAGCTCGGGAATGAACTTCCTTCGTTGGCTGTGAATTGACCGCTTCACAGTAGAGTCCTTAGGCCAGTAGCTTCTAAATTCAGCAGGCAAGTCTTTGGCTAATTCTTTATTCAGGATTTTGGATGGAGCTTCCTGTGGAGCTTCTTGTGTTTTGGAGGCGGCTTCTCTTATCCTGGCCATAGAATGCCATAGAATGCTGCATGTTCCTACCGTTATAATACCGTTACAACCAAGTACGCCACCAAAATAACAACGCAAGGTACTCGTAAGGTAAGGTTAATTGTAATTATGCATTATATTTTTCGACCAGATGTCGTAGGTAAAAAAAGGAGTAGACTAAGTGTCGCATTCGACAAACTGTCATAGTAGACCAATTGTCTTTGTAGACTAATTGTCGTATTCGACGAAGTGTCTTTCGACGAGTTGTCGTGCACCCTGTCCATTAGGGAAAATATACGCCTTATCGCTAGAGCTCCTTTAAATCCTTGGTTATATACCCATATTATATACATTGTAATGTTTAAAAGCATTGAATCTTTTAAAAGTGCTTTCCCATACTTCATGGGGTGCAGACCAAACTGCACTTCTTAAGCTTTATCGGTCTCTAGTCCGGTCTGAATTAGACCATGGCTGTATTATGTATGTCTCTGCAAGAAAATCATATTGACTTTATTTGGCCATGATGGACATTGTATGTATAACAATTGCTAATTTCACTTCAATTTAAAAGATATTCTTTCAACATCAATACAATATTTAACCATTTACAATGTTCACATATTTCTCAATGTTCAATATCAACAATAACAATTCACACAAACATCATCATTATTCAAGTTATGGTAATATCACTCACTATTATTCTAATTTTCTGTATATTGCACTTTTGAGTTAGACTTGATAATATGGAGGGGTTCCAACCATATTACAATTTTGATTGAGAAGGCCGCATGCTAAACCTAGCATACAACATGTTCGCAATATTCCAAAATTGAAAATCAATTTATGCTTTCGTGCCACACTTACTTTATGTCTAATTAGATTTAATAATATGTTAGGTTTCCAACCTATCAAAAATTATTTAAATGGCTGCAGGTTAAAACTAACAGTAACCTGTTTGCAAATTCAAAAATTGACGTTCAATTTATGCATTCACGAGCGAACATGATCCACAGCACCATAGTGTTTTTCTGAGATTTATTGAGGGCTATCGACCATATTGAACATTTGTTGAAGAGGGATTCCAGCCTCAACAGTCTTTCATGATTGCCCATTGTCAAATTAAACGTTTGTGTGCAAACATGATCAACACCACAATAATATTCTAGCATGATATATAGAGGCTACTAGCCATAATTCAAAATTTGTTGAAGAAGGCTTCCAGCCTGAACAGTCTTTCATGTTTGCCCATTATCAAATTACACTTTAATGTGCAAACATGATCCACAAGACCATAAAGTTCTACAGTGATTTATGAAGGGCTACCAGCCATATTAAACATTTGTTGAAGAGGGCTTCCAGCCTCAACAGTCGTTCATGTCTGCCCATTTTTCAAATTATACATTCGTACGCAAACATGATCCACATCACAATAATGTTCTTGTGTGATTTAAGGAGATTTACCAGTCATATTCAACATTTGTTGAAGAGGGTATCCTCTCTCAACACTCATTCACGTTCTCTAATGTGGTTTCTGTCGCACTGTGGCATTCTTCTAAAGCAGCTGATAGTGTCTGTCATGACAAAGTATTGGATATCATGGTTATCTCGTAAAACGCACCTGAAATATACAACAAAACAGCAGAAAACAAACAAAAATTTTAAGGGGAGGGTCGAATGGATGGGTCAACATAATGTCCTTCGAACACCATGCTGTTCGTTATGTAGCCGAAACGAAAAAAGGCAGATAAACATGTGCATGTACATATCTTTGCAGCCTGGCTATTAATATATATCTGAAACAAGTGTACGCTTCTTTAACGTTTGCCACCCAATGGAATTGAAGTGTGATTTCTCAATAATAAATGAATTTAATTCAAATCGAATTAAATTTCATTATTCTTGAAGAAAATATGCGCAATGATGTAAAAGGTTAATGACAAGAGTGGCTTGTGTAATTAGACATATGTTAAGGAATGTCTCAATTGTTTTGCTGACTTATCTTTGAAAAACGTACTATAATGAGAAGAAACAACAATGCTCACTTAATATTGGCTTCTTTTCACCACGACGGACATTGTATAACAATCAATATCAACAATAACTATTCACACAAATATCATCATTATTCAAGTTATAGCAATATCACTCAATTAATCAAATTTTCTGTCTATTTCACTTTTGCGTTAGACTTGAATATATAGAGGGGTTCCAAACATATTACAATTTTGATTGAGACGGCCGCATGCTAAACCTAGCATACAACATGTTCACAATATTCCAAAATTGAAGATCAATTTATACATTTGCGCCAATGAGCGGACCAAATGTGCAACAGTTGATGCGCTCACCGCCATGTTTTGCTCAAGGACACAGCACAGTAACTCCATTAGGTCTCGAACAAGCAACTGTCGTTACAGACAACTATTCACAAATCAAATATATTTAAAATGCAGTACATTTAAAAATTAACCAAAACAATAATATTATTATGCATATTGAATTTAACCAAATATCTGGGCTGAGACTTGTTTGCAGCGTTCTCAGAGCATATTACATATATTTAATACTATATCGCTTGTCCCAAGTAGCGGATAGGGGTCTTCTGCCTCTTCTAATCGGACAGCTTGTCCCCCTAACAAAGCATGTTTACAGATCAAGTTAACTTAGTAGTAGTAGTAGTAGTAGTAGTAGTAGTAGTATTTATAACTAATACTATACTAAAATGTAAAAAAGCATGTTAGTTTTATAATTAAAATACTAACGCAACAACTGCTTTTGCGCAACAATTATTTAACCGTCACTCACACACCCAATGCCAACTTGAAAAAAAAGAGCAACACTCCCTTGAACCTTTCTACTAATGTCAAAAACATCACTTTCACATATAAACAGAACTATAAAATATAAATACTTATCCTTTATAGGATTCCAATCAACATAATGTCCTTCGAACACCATGCTGTTCTTAACGTAGAAGAAACGATAAAAAGGCAGATAAACATGTGTATGTACATATCTTTGCAGCCTAGCTATTGATATATATCTGAAACAAGTTTAGGCTTCTTTAACGTTTGCCACCCAATTGAATTGAAGTGTAATTTCTCAATAATAAATTATTTAATTCAAATCGAATTAAATTGCAAAAAAAATAATGCTTGATCCTATACATGTCCTTGATTAGCTTTAGGAGCTTTTAGAACTTTTCCTGTTGCTACTCTCTATGTGGAAGCAGACGCACCCTCATTATACTCACGCAGAGAGAAGCTCTGTCTGTAATATGTTATAAGAATTGCTGCTAACCCATCAAATCCTGCTCACGAAGTTTCATTCCTACCAAAATACGTTGATTTATATGAACGGAAGCCTAAAGCTATAAAATCATTTGGCATCAGGAATTTACCGCTCTTAGAATCTGCTAATATCAAAAAAGCATTTTACACCAAACATATCAGTTTGGTGTTTGAAACAATCTGAAATACTTTTGACTTACACTCTGGGAAAATCTGAATCAAATCCACACATATTAAAAGATGATTTCAGAAGACTGCAAAAAGTAAGTGAGTTTGATTAGGAAATACCACAATCACACACTGCATACCAACCCACGGTACCGTGAGGAAGAGCCACAGAATATTTACATTAACACGACATCTGTAAGAAAATAAAAGCAAAGCAACCAGCTTTCTCGTCCTCATCAAGACGCTTGCAAATGTAGAATGGACATGGACACAAAATAATGCACAACAAAACAAAGAGAAATACAGAACCCCCACAAATAATGGGAAGTACATTAAACAATAGATCAACTACAACAGAAACATTGCCTTAGAACGGACAGCAGCCTAAACCACCGGGGAATCTTAAATGCATTTTACTGGCGCCAAATCTTTGCCCTAGATTCTGTTTTTGTGAAAACACAAAATTGTTTAGCTCGCCTGAATGCTTCCTAAATAATGCAATGTATCATCACAGAGAAACAATCGAATCAAATTTACACACTATGATGAAACAAAGAAAATGGCTCATGACTCATATATAGCCAGAGCTAAAGAAAACCTCAAGATGAGCCAACGTCTTAGTCTAAGTCGTTATAAGAATTATCACAAAGTTTTAATGATGGGTCAAAGGAAGACTCAGAGGTTGGTTGTGCTGTTATATCAGATAACCATAGTAATATTGCAACGTATACCTGACTTTTAATTCATTTTCACTGCTGAGGCAAAAACAGTTAATCTAGCTTTAGATTTCATTAGAAACTGTGACACTAACTATAAATCTTTTATAGTTTTTTAATTCGCTTGCCGTATTGAAAGCTATGAACCACACAAGTTCAAAAAATCCACAGAACCAAAACTGTTAGAAAAATGTCACGAGCTTTTAGCAAATAAAGGAACTGTATTCTGTTGGATTACTAGTCATATAGGCATCCTAGGGAATGAATTGGTAGATCAGCAAGCAACAACATCTCTTACATTAGAACCAAGTTCTTTTAAGATTTCATTTTCAAATTTTAAACCATATATCAATAAACATATCTTAGATGAATGACAAACTTTATGGGAAACAGCATTGGATATAAACTTCCTGAGATAAAACCAACCGATGGGTGAATATCAATAAGTTGTTCGTAATATTAGAAAAGAAGAAGTTGTTTTGGCTTGACTCCGTTTAGGTCATACAAGAGTTACACATTCATACTTACTACTAGGTGAAGAGCAGCCACAATGTGTTGGTAGCGATGCACCATTTACTGTACGTCACTTCCTTTTGGAGTGAGGCGATTTCGCACAAGTAAGAAATAAGTATTTCCGTGTTGATAACATGAAACAGTTATTACAAGATATACATATTGATAGTAGTATGACTTTTTCAAAAGAAATAAATCCTTATAACAAAATTTGATTATGTTATCTTTAAAATTGTTTATTATTTTTGTATCAGCTTATAACATGCTATATATTTTGCATCTTTATAACCAAGAGCACAATACAGATCGTTTAACGCTATATTCTGTTTCAGTAAAGTACATGTACTGTCATCTAAATAGCTCCTTGAAACTGAGCTATTGTACATGATCTTTCCTGTCAACAATCAGATCGCAACCCAATGTCATGATCCAAATTCACCATCATCATTAACTTCATAAATGACATTTTGTTATTTTATCCATCCAAATCATGTTTAATTTAATACGTCGGACGCTAATGACCCGCAATGGTTGATGCGTCGTTAAGCATCAAACAAACGTTCCACAAATGTTCTTTTCCTCTCCACTGTTTTTTCCACCGCTGGTACGTTATGATAAAAACCTAGAATAAAAGTGCAGATCATTTAACGTCATATTACACACATGTCTACCGTTCCAACCAAAGTAAGAAAGTGTGCAAAGATCAGGAACCGATACAATCAAGTACGACACGTGACCCAGGATACGAATGGGAAAGTGACAAACTCATTGTATGAAACCACAAACGAGAGCCAAGAGGTCAGCCCTTTTCCTGCAGGTGACCACAAGCCACATATACAAGAGGACTTTGAAAGTGCATCACTAGTCCGGCAGTATTCAGGCGAATTTTAGTGGAACCTGGAACTTGATTTTAAACTTTTTTTCTTTGCTGATTCTGGTAGTGCATACATTGTCCTTGAAAAATCCGAGTGATGCCACTCTGGCATCATTGAGCATTTCGATATATTCAAGATGGCGTCCAAGATGGAGGACAATTATAAGAGAAAAATTGTGTGATACGGAAAATAATGTCTCAAACCCATTTTCTTTCATAAATTGTTGCTATGACGTTGGAATCTAACTGAACACACTAGCTTGTAACCAAATAAAATAAAAATGCGGACAAGATGGCCGCCAAGATGGCAGTTTATCACAAAAAGTATAAGAAGATCTTCCCTGAGACCGACAAAGTCCAGGGATTTGCATGCAAAATGCTTATTTTACTGATTCTTGAATTACAGACATCATCCTTGCGATCCCAGTTATGCTATCACTCAGCATTTAACATATTCAAGATGGCGTCCAAGATTGTAGCCTACAAATTTATCAAACCCGTGGGAGCGGCACCCTACATGTAGGCATAATGATAATTTGTAACAGACCAGATGCCGTTACAAACACACATATCTGAATAAACAAACCTGGTATGCGTGTATGATAGAGTTGCACTGTAAATGCAGGCATATCTGAGAATGGCACCAGGGCCCAAAATTACAATGCTTCCTTAAAGTTAAGGAAGACTTAAGTATTGATTAAAATAACGTTTCGAACTTATTAAAAATCAAAATAGTTTCTTTTTTTCTGTAGATCACAATGGTGTCTTTGACCATACGTACTGCATCGATCCTGGCAATTTATCAAACATTTAATGTAACATTTTGAAACATCAATACTTCGCTTAAGTCGTCCTTAACTTTAAGGAAGCATTGTAATTTTAGGCCTAGGTCAGCAAACGTGTCTGATGTGATGACACCTCTGTACAAGTAGCACCGGATTTGTAGCCATCCTTCTATCTGCACTCAACTAGTAAAAATGTCGGTTGCAGTGGCAACTGACCAGCAGACATGGCCTACAGTGAGGCACCACACCAATGGGCATGGTTGATAATGAGGGACCACACCAGAAGGCGTGGCCTATGGTGAGACAACACACCAGAAGGCATGGCTGAAAATGAGGCATCACACCAGAAGGTATGACCTATAGTGAGGCTCCACACCAGCAGGCACGGCTTATAGTGAGACACCATACACGCAGGTATGGCAAATAGAGATACACAACACCAGCAAGCATGCAAGAATGAGTGGTAAAAGATCGGCAGGCATACTGATTGAGTGGTAAAAAATCAACAGGCATACTGATTGAGTGGTAAAAGATAGGCAGGCATATTGATTGAGTGGCAACGGTCCAGCAAGCACCCATCTTGCACATCACTCAACCAGTAGGCATGTTTGAACAGCAGTGGTGTTTGTGGAAGTTACACTAGACCAGAATACATATTTGTTGCAGCTGCAGCGACATAGCAATGGAGTCTTACTGGACCAGCAGGCATGTATCTTGCATTGACAACGTAGCAATAGTCTTTCCTACTAAAGTTTCACAGTTTAAGTTGGCATGTCTGATGGAGGGGCATCGCTCGAGTAGCTTTTCTCTTTGATTTTCAAAGGAGACATATCTGATTGAATGGGGAGCACAGTGGCTCATGGATAGAGTGTTTGACTCGAGACCGAGGGGCCGCGGGTTCGAGCCTCACCGGCGTCACTGCGTTGTGATCCTTGAGCAAGACAAATTTATCCTAGCTTAGTACTGGTTCAATCCAGGAAGAGCCGTCCCTGTTTAACTGAAAGATTGTTGATGGGACATAAAGAATCAAATCAAACAAACAAAAAACAAAAAAATCAAACAAACAAACAAATGTCTGATTGAATGGTACCAAGTTCTCAGGCATATCTGTTGAAGTTTCATCGAACGGCATCCATGTATTGCCACCAGGCCATCACATCAGACATTCTTACCAGCACGCATGCAAATTATGTGGTACTGAAACAGCACACATGTATGCCTGTTGCCGAGATGCAGGATCTGCAGGCATGTGTGTTTGTTACATCACACCAGCAATAATGTATGTTACAATTGCACCCGACTAACAGGAATGCTGGGTACGCATGCATTGGATCAGTGTGCATGTCTGATATACTTGTACCAGACCAGCAACCCAGCCATTTTTGCCACAGGGTCAGTAGACATCTTTACCATTTCCATGTTTGATTTAGCACACATGTCTGAAACCAAGACTCCAGGCCAGCAATTATATAAGCAACAGCTTCGCGAGACTGTCAGGCCTGTTGCAGTACCCATGTCTTTAAACTTTGTTCTGTAACAGCAGGTATGTTTGTGACAGTTGCACCCGGCCATTTGGCACATTGAATACAAGCATGCATTTCTGTAAGATTTCCAAACACATTTGTCGTTGTGGGGCTGTGCCAGCAGGTATGTCTGTTACACTTGCTTCAGACCCGCAGTTATGTCTTCTATGCTTGTATCCGACCAATGGGCTGTTAAGGACAATTGCACCAGACCATCAGGCATGTATGTTACAGTAGCACCTGACCAGCAGTCATGTCTTTATATGTTGCATAGAATCAGCATGCATGTCTCTTACAGTTTCATCTTAGTAGCATCCATGAATGTAATATTTGCACCCAGCCATCAGCCATGTCTGTAACAATTGCATCTGATCATTTGTCATGTCTTTAACAGTTGCACCTAGCCAGCAGTCATGTCTGTCAAGCATGCACCTACACGCATGTATGTCTAAAAAATTGCACCGGACCAGTACTATATTCATATTTGTTATAGAAATATCCAACCATCTGTGCTGTCTGTTGCACTTGCGGTAGACCAGAACAGTAGTTATGGTTGTTACAACTGCACCGGACCAACAGGCCTGTATTTTACAGTTTCTCCTAAGCAGCAGGAATGTCTTTAATGGTTACACCCAACCAGCAGTCATAATGGTAATTAACATCTGCAGCATGCAGATATATCTCTTACTCGTTGGTTTGTTGATACACTGCACTCCATAAGTAAATAGTATTTTCCCTCTTTTTTTTGGTAATTTTATTTTTTAGCAATCCATCCATAAACTACTTTCAAGCTGATTTTTACGCATATTGATTAAAAAAAGGTGTGTACTTTGAGCAAGCACGCTGTCACAGAGTTTTCCGTGATATCGTTCATTCAGCATACCCTGGCATTTATCACTTCATTATTTCTTTACAGAATGTTTGCCCAAGTAGGACCTTTTATGAGTATAATTAGATATTAAGGTTCGTATTATCAGATCCAGCCAAAAGTAGTCTTGAAAGTAGTGCATGGATTGATGGATACGATTACCAGATCAAAGACACACAAAAAACATTACCATTATAAAAAAATAAGTCCGTTATTTTTTCAGTGCAGTGTATAATAAAAACCCATGTGATTCCACAATATACATCCTGCTATTTCTGCCATCTTGGACGACATCTTGGATATTTTACAACGCTGAAACACAACAACATCATGCCAGTCAAATTCGCCAAATGCAACTACTGTTGAAAACTATCAGAAAAAAGGTTATTAACTGCGATTCTGATTTCAAGTGGGATTTTGCTTTAAAATGGTGGCCATCTTCGACACCATCGTAAATAGTTCAACCTTCTGAATCAAACAATGTTCCATTTTAATCATTTGTATCATTTAGACTCTAAAAAGCCATACGAAGTCAATATTAAAATGTTTTTATTGCGTTTTTTTGGTCAGATAGGTCTTAGGGGACTAAATGGCGGCCATCTTGGGCGCCATCTTTAATATTTCAACCTTCTGAATCAAATCTATGTTCCATTTTAATTGTCTGTATCATTTAGCCTCTAAACATCCATAAAAAGTCAAAATTAGAGCTCTTTTTATCGAACCTGTTGGTCAGATAGGTGTAAGGAGCATAACTGACGGCCATCTTGGATGCCATCTTTAATTTTTCAAAACGCTCAATGATGCCAGAGTGGCATCAGTTGGATTCATTATGTACAATGTCTGAACAACAAGAATCCGTGAAGAAAAAAACTTTAAAAACAAGTTCCAGGTCATCCTTGTTTTCTACCGGACTACACCATATTTTTGCATTTTTCTTGCGAACCGTATATGCGATAGAAAAGTTACTCGCATGTTTTAATGTACATCTCAGAATTGGTATGAATCAGTCGTTAATTTGACTGCACTATGACGTTACGCTACTGATGACGTCACATGGGTACATACAGCATCCAGTGCCTTTCTGCACACTCACTGAGTCAGTTAAATGAAGCTTTTGATTTTTTTTGTTTAAACTGTGGCGCGTATGATACCATATCATCAAAAGAGTTTATAGACTTTTTCTAATTAAAAGTCATTGATAACTTCAATATTTCGAAAATCAACGTCATTCGAACATCAGTTTATAGCTCCTTTTTAGAAACATCTCCATAAGTTACCTTTATGCACGCTTTCATTACTGATATTGACTAAAGACGCTGGCAGTCATGTGGGAAATACGTTTGGAAGTAAATCATTGCATGAGATCTGCTATCATGTGATCGAGAACGTCTTAAAAAATTACGTTAACGTCACTTGCACAATACAACAGACACGTAATACAAGCGTTATTTATGCATAATCTGTCATATGTGTATGCCCTTAGCCTCTTCCAATAAAACAGGACGTAAAAAATCGAAACTTTTAAAGGCCCAAGACGTTGAATTTTATTACTAGACTATAGTAATCAGGGTGGGTGGGGTGTGTCGGTATTCTTAAAGGGGTGTAATTGTGAGCATACCGAACTGTCACTTCATTTCTAATCGTTCAACGATGAGTGTGAAATCGTGAAAGAAGCAAAGGGCGCAAATATGTTGAGTCAGGAATCTAAACTAACGCGTGTTAACTTCCATGTGAATTTGTGTCCTTCAAAATCGATCACCCGTGTCTTAAAACGGATACTTTTTAAATACCTTAAAGTAAATTTACAGCCATGAATTTTCTAGGACTTTATGCCAGACTATGATATGCAATAACAATTATCTCGCTGACATTATCAGGGTTTGTGAAATAAAGAATGTAATCTTGGTGATGCTTTTTCAAAGTCCTTAAGTATATAAACAGACGTGCACAAAGACATAGCAAACACAAGACAGAAAAAAACATAAAATATCCACAAAAAAAGTACCGCCTTGGAACGGTCAGTAAAATGTTTTACTGGATGACTTGAACCGGTTTTAACGGCGCCAATCTCATCCTTAATTCAGATGTGGATAAAGACACATAGATATTTGGTTTGCATGGAAGACCCCTAACTTATCAATGTATCATCTCCCAGAACATAGATATAACAAGGAAATAAAGCATAGATAAGAACTCAACAGTAAATAAAACTGAATACCAGAGCAAAAGAAATCCAACAGGTAAACCCCAGTGAGCCCGACAAAAAGCCAAAGCGTCAGGCCCCTACCATCTCATCAATAGATAAGTCTTTAAGTCGGAACCGTTAAAGAGTCTGAATTCCGACCCATCGGCGTGCAATTAAAGAGGAAAGCAAAGTTGCCAACCGTGATTGGGGCGACCACCAAGCATGCAGTTTGTTGCAATACATTAATGGTATAGCCAACCTTTTCATAATGGGAAATTATTTGAATCATGTTTAATCGAATACCGTCTGATGCTTATGAATCATAAGGGTTGATGAGTAGTAAAGTATCAAACAAAAAACGTGGCCAGAATAAATTCATACTTAACCGAAAACGTAACTATTCAATACTGGAGAGTTATAAGAGGATGGAATCTCTTTAGAATAGGTCCTTAGTTTCCTCTGCTATATGCTTCAACTTATTTGACCACATACCACCACTAAGTATGTCTTGTGCATCCTCGCATGCTGCTTCTGAACATCTCTGAAATACAAAACTGCGACTATTTAATTCTGGAGAATTATAAGAGGCTAGCATCTCTATAGGAATAAGTGGCTTAAAGTCCTTAGTTTCTCTGCTATATGCTTCAACACATAAGCCCGCACAGCACCACTAAGTATGTCTTGTGCATCCTCGCATGCTGCTTCTGAAAATCTCTGAAATACAAAACTGCGACTATTTAATTCTGGAGAATTATAAGAGGCTAGCATCTCTATAGGAATAAGTGGCTTAAAGTCCTTAATTTTCTCTGCTATATGCTTCAACACATAAGCCCGCACAGCACCACTAAGTTTGTCTAGTGCATCCTCGCATGCTGCTTCTAAAAATCTCTGAAATACAAAACTGCGACTATTTAATTCATGAGAATTATAAGAGGCTAGCACCTCTATAGGAATAAGTGGCTTAAAGTCCTTAGTTTCTCTGCTATATGCTTCAACACATAAGCCCGCACAGCACCACTAAGTATGTCTTGTGCATCCTCGCATGCTGCTTCTGAACATCTCTGAAATACAAAGCTGCGACTATTTAATTCTGGAGAATTATAAGAGGCTAGCATCTCTATAGGAATAAATGGCTTAAAGTCCTTAGTTTTCTCTGCTATATGCTTCAACACATAAGCCCGCACAGCACCACTAAGTATGTCTTGTGCATTCTCGCATGCTGCTTCTGAAAATCTCTGAAATACAAAGCTGCGACTATTTAATTCTGGAGAATTATAAGAGGCTAGCATCTCTATAGGAATAAGTGGCTTCAAGTCCTTAGTTTTCTCTGCTATATGCTTCAACACATAAGCCCGCACAGCACCACTAAGTATGTCTTGTGCATCCTCGCATGCTGCTTCTGAACATCTCTGAAATACAAAACTGCGACTATTTAATTCTGGAGAATTATAAGAGGCTAGCATCTCTATAGTAATAAGTGGCTTAAAGTCCTTAGTTTCTCTGCTATATGCTTCAACACATAAGCCCGCACAGCACCACTAAGTATGTCTTGTGCATCCTCGCATGCTGCTTCTGAAAATCTCTGAAATACAAAACTGCGACTATTTAATTCTGGAGAATTATAAGAGGCTAGCATCTCTATAGGAATAAGTGGCTTAAAGTCCTTAGTTTTCTCTGCTATATGCTTCAACACATAAGCCCGCACAGCACCACTAAGTATGTCTTGTGCATCCTCGCATGCTGCTTCTGAAAATCTCTGAAATACAAAGCTGCGACTATTTAATTCTGGAGAATTATAAGAGGCTAGCATCTCTATAGGAATAAGTGGCTTAAAGTCCTTAGTTTTCTCTGCTATATGCTTCAACACATAAGCCCGCACAGCACCACTAAGTATGTCTTGTGCATTCTCGCATGCTGCTTCTGAAAATCTCTGAAATACAAAGCTGCGACTATTTAATTCTGGAGAATTATAAGAGGCTAGCATCTCTATAGGAATAAGTGGCTTAAAGTCCTAAGTTTTCTCTGCTATATGCTTCAACACATAAGCCCGCACAGCACCACTAAGTATGTCTTGTGCATTCTCGCATGCTGCTTCTGAAAATCTCTGAAATACAAAGCTGCGACTATTTAATTCTGGAGAATTATAAGAGGCTAGCATCTCTATAGGAATAAGTGGCTTAAAGTCCTTAGTTTTCTCTGCTATATGCTTCAACACATAAGCCCGCACAGCACCACTAAGTATGTCTTGTGCATTCTCGCATGCTGCTTCTGAAAATCTCTGAAATACAAAGCTGCGACTATTTAATTCTGGAGAATTATAAGAGGCTAGCATCTCTATAGGAATAAGTGGCTTAAAGTCCTTAATTTTCTCTGCTATATGCTTCAACACATAAGCCCGCACAGCACCACTAAGTTTGTCTTGTGCATCCTCGCATGCTGCTTCTAAAATATAACAATTCGAAAACCGTAACTATTCAAAACTAAGAATTATAATAGGCTACGATCTCTATAGGAACAGATGTATAAAGTCCTTAGTTTCCTCTGCTATATGCTTCAACACATCTGGCCGCATAGCACCACTAAGTATGTCTTGTACAGCCTTCTGCTTCTGAAAATCTCTGAAATACAAAACCTTAACTATTCAATACTGGAGAATTATAAGAGTCTGGCATCTTTAAAAGATTAGATGGCCTAAAGTCATTAGTTACCCTCTGCTATATGCTTTACACATTTGGCTGCATATTACCACTAAGTTTGTCTTGTACGGCCCATTGCTTCTGAAAATAACTGAAATACAAAACCGTATTGACTCAATACTGCAGAATTACAAGAGGCTACCACCTTTATAGACTTAGGTGGCATAAAGTTTTAAGTTCATCAACAAGGGTTATGATTATGTATGGATAAGATATAGTATTTCATGCAAACCAAACATCTACGTGTGTTGATCCACATCTGAACTTAGGGTGAGGTTGGCACCGTAAAACCGGTGTAAGCCCTCCAATAAAATATTTTTTACTGACCGTTCCAAGGTGATACTTATTTTATGGATAATTTGTGTTACTTATGTCTTGTGTTTTTCATGCTTTCGCGTCTGTCAATTGCTGCCTTTTGGGCATCTGCTGGGAAAAAAGGCTAACCTATTTGCTTTTGTTTGCGATGTTTAATTGTGTTTTTGTCACTTCCCATGTAATATCCTGAGTCAGGTGTGGTACTTGATTATATCGATTCCAGATCTTTGTCGTCTTTCTTACTTTGATATGTCGCTAAGTTTCAAACAAACAATACAAGCGGAATCACACCAATTCCCTTCTTTCACACATCGGCAATGGTTGTTGCTGCAAGTGCCCTTAAATTGAGATATTACACAAGCTGCACTGCTAACATAATGTCAGCTGCCTTCAGGGGAATGACCTTACACCCGTTTTCCTGTGAATAGCTGGATTGTGTCTGCCCACCATCTATCAAAAACACCAAACTGGCTTCTGAAATATTGATGTGGGACATGTGTTAGGAGTTGAGCCCGGAAATATAAAACCTCTTACCCAATTGCAGTTTATTTCAGAATTAGAAGACCACATAACTGGTTATTCAAGGTCAGTTTAGGAGTTTTCTACTGTAGTGCAAAACAAGTCATTTAGATCTGTGGCCTGCTCCTCTATTAAAAGAAATAGTATCTTGAGGTGATATGGTCTCTTTTGTTCCTCTTTGGTTGGTCAGCATGAAACATATATAGAGGATACATACTTTTCGAGGTGAATACCAAATATATTTCATCGAGTGTTTTGTAAACATCAGATATTTCACGAAAGCACAGCACGAGTGAAAATTTCGATGTTTTCAACTCACGAGATGACATATATTTGGTATTCACTCAAAAAAGGGGTAAATTTTCTTTTTATTTTATACTTTTAAGAAGATTTACTGCTAACAATTATCCACGCTTCAAGCTGAATCACCATAATATAAAGGAAGATAAAGAAGTACCTGGATCAATCTATAGTCATGGGGACTACTCCTCAAAGTAATTGAAGGACCAAGATTTTCGAACACGAGTATAATTAGCTCAAACATTAAAATTCTGTAAAACTTAGCCCAAGTCTTTCTACTTTTTATGCCAATAAGTCAAAAATCATTGTAACTGATTCCCATGGCATGCCTAATTCTGCCATAAATGTGTCTCAAATGAACATACCCCAAAAAACACACTTTCAAAAAGCAGTGGGTGGGGTAGAGAAATTCTTATGTGGTCTTTCGAGTAAAATGAAAGTGACATCAAATTAAACTTTGTTTTAAACAGTTCAGCTTACATACAAAAAATTTCTTCAAACATTTCCATCATACTGGAAAGCAAACATTTTCATCTCTGACAATAAAGTGTTGACATTGGTTTGTTTTCTGAAAACAATGTGTGTACTTCGGCATCAAGAATCAGATTTTTAATCGGCATTCTAAGCCTTTGAGTGTTAGAAAGATGTCCTGATGAATTGTACAAAGATTGTCACAGACAAACGCCAAAGCCAGTTGTCTGAACCCATAGTCTGGTCATTACGCTACAGCCAAAAGGGGCAATTGTCTCTCATTGGAAGAGGTGGGTGGTATCGACGGGACTAAAACATCATAAAATCATGCGAAAACAGAGGATTTTAGCATCTAAAACCACTTTTCATTCATTTCATGCAGTTCGGTAGTCCATGGATCACTCAAAAAAAATGACAATTCAATACATTTAGGTTATGTTTTAAAATGACACAAAAATGCATGTTAGTAACATTTAGGCTACAGACTGAAGGATTTAAAAAGTGAGTCGGTTTACTCCAAGGTATTACAAAAAGGTAACGACGGTTTCTTGTTTGCTGAAGCGTAATACATACATTTCTGCCGTTGAAGGATTGAAAATGCCGTGTTCATAGCAGTAAGGGGCTGAAGTATACTGTTCAAAAAAGAAACTTATTTTTTCAAACGATGATCAACTTGTCAAAAATGAAATGTTTGAGTATCTTGACACATATACAGTGAGCCACTTTAGTTACGCACCACTTATAAAATGTAAAATTACTGGGAAAAGAAATGTGATATTTTTATTCTGAGACTACCAACGTAAAACGCATCTATATTTGCATTAGCCATTGAAATTTAATTGTGATCAGATCACAAACGAAGGAGAAAATGGATTTTTAAGTGCACTACCCTCAAAACACCATTTCACATTGCATTATGTCAATTGAAACTCAGGTAACATTGCACTTTTTTCAGGGTCGAATTTCTGCTATGCCAGATATAAGAGCCGATTTATTTTTGGCAATATCTAAGACTGGACTGTGATCATTGTTAATTTCATAGTTTTTTAAGGTTTTACTATTTTGGTTCCCATCTGACCTAGGTTTGAAAAAAGTTGGTTTTAGTACTTTTTTTAAGTTAGTTAAAATTTTGATGATTCTCAGTAAACTAGTTATTAAAACACTTGTTTTATGATTTCATTTTAAAAAAAACATGTATCCGCCGTTTATTTTCGCAAAGAAAATAATGGATTAATTGGCGGCATGGTGTTGACGTTAGTGATGACGTCACTACTACCAAGGCTACAAGACGTGTCAATAATAAGATGTTTTAGTGTTTTGATACTTCTATGTCAACAAGTGACTCATTACAAAATAGTTTGCGAAGAAAACCCAGTTTGATTATTGTAACTAACGTTAATATGACGTTAAAACGAGCATTTCTTCAAAAACTAACGGTGTTACTAAATTCAACGACCGAAAAAGGTGTTTTACTTGAATAAATAAATTGTTTTTGGTGTTTTTCTGTCACAACGATCACCATGGATAATGCATAGCACAGAACAAAAATAGAAAATATAGACGTTCCGCTTGCACGTACATTTTTCAAAATTTGTCAAAATTGCCTTTGAGTAGCAGAATGATTCGCATGAGTGATTCCAATATTTTTTTTCGATGTTATCAAACAGATAAAATGTCAATATATAAAATATCATAGAGAATATTCGATTCCAGCATTTTTGTCAAAAATGTGGGCCCTGAAAAAGTGGTGCGTAACTAAAGTGGCTCACTGTATATTACATGAATACTTATATATATGCGATTAAGTTATTTTTGCCTCTTTACGCTTCACTGATTTCCGTAGGCGCACAAATGACAAAATCAGATTTTTGTGGAAATATTTCCCACTAGATAAAAATATGTGCTAAGTGGTATTCATTGTGTAAACCTCTGCTGTTGTTGTATAAAATGTTTGTTTTATATTTTATTGAAGCTATTAAGCTTGGAGCTGTATTAGGTCTAAAGTTTCTTATTTCCAGTTTCCTGACCGAGTTGATGAGATAAAACTCAAAATTAATTTTAAATGACTGTATCTGAATAAGCTATGTAAGACTAACCATTCAGTGAAAATTTCATCAAAATCGGACGAAGACTAACAAAATTGTGGAATTTTCTTGGAAAAATTGTGAATAAAAACATGGGTTGAAGATCAAAGGTTCCCCTCCATCTCACCAAGGAAAATCGATATGTGATAAAATCAAGTACCACACCTGACCCAGGATACCACATGGGAAAGTGACAAACACACAATTAGACATCAGAAACGAGAAACAAGAGGTCAGCCCTTTCCCAGCAGGTGACCACAAGGCATTAATAAGCAGACGCGCGAAAGTATATCAAACACAAGACGGAAAAAACAAAACAAAAGAAGTACCTCCTTGGAACGGCCAGTAAATGTATTTTACTAAGGGTAACTTGGAGGTAATTTTGGTACGGGTGTGCAAACCAGTTTTTTGAAACCTACCCCAATCATATACATGGTCTTCGAAAACCATGACCTATTCATATACTTGATTGAACAAAATGTTTACATATTCATATATTGTTCTTTGAGTTTTTATACCCTCTTTGCTATCTGTAAACAAAATTCACAAATAGTGGCTTCACATTTTGGAATGAATATGACATGGTTTCTCTTGTTTACCTCATCGGGGACGTTTCTAGGTATTCCTTATACATTTTTTCATAAATATTTTGGGTACGTAAGAGTATTTGCATAATTGAAAATCTCAGTATTTAGTGCAGATTAATGCTTGAAAATGTGCACTTATGGATTCGCCATAACAACTTTCCAATATTGTTTTTTGTAACCTATATGTTATAATTACGAAACTTTTGCGTTGCTTTGATTGCCTGTGAGTATTGCAAAACAGTGTGGTATTCCAAATCTGAAACCACTGTCCTAGGAGCTGGGGTTAAGAAAGTATAAACTTCAGCATATCTTGACAATTTTATTACCAAAAGGCCCCTTACGATCCAATTAAGCAAAGGAATACCCACGTTTTGCGCTTTTGACCACTTATAGCGTTTGAAAATCCGAAGTGGGTTGTAGAAGCAGAGGCAATACCAATAAAATAATTTTCTATATTTTCACATGTAAAATACAACCTTTTATATTATCCGAAGATGCAAAAAAAATTTTTTCAAATAATTATTACATTTAATAGATATTTTCCTTGCAATTGATTACTTTTTATATAATAACTCAGACACATAACATCCGAATACATTACAGGCATAATAGGTATTTGATCTGTTCATCCTGTTCAGGAGACAACCTTTGTTTAAGCAAATTCATCAATAAATGTAATTTGCCTGGATCAAAATAAGCAACACAAGAGATTATTGTCATCACAATGTGTCAACACTAAACCGCCAAATTTCCCAAATGGAGTTAATCACGTTCATGTTTTATTTTATTAGAATTTTGATTTCTGATTTGCTTTTGTCCCTTTTACAGATTATTACCACCATCTAGCGTCAAAATTATACCATCTGCTTGTGAGAACGCAGCTTTATTGTTATCTATACACCTTACGACACACATTGTGTCAAATATGAATAGTGTCCGTCATAGGATGTAAGAGTAGTTGGTCCTTGACCTTACATTCCACAGTCAAATAGGTAATTGGAAACATTTCTTTCACCTACAAACCATAGGCAATCATTGTGCAAAATATGAACACCTTCTATCAAAATCTAAAGGAGGTGTTTACAAGGGAAGAACAGATTTTAGGTATATTTGACCTTGATTTTTGACTCCAAAAATAGTAAGTGGGTATGATCAGGAAATATAACAAACCGCAGACACTCCCATGGCACCAAGATCATATTGGTGCCCTGAAATTCACAAACTGTCATTGTGCAAAATATTAACACCATTGGAGGAAAAATGAGATAAATTTACATTGACCTAACCATAAATAAATGTTAAGTATATTTGACCTTGACCTTTGAAACCAAGGTCATAGCAATAATCAGAAATTTTGTTGGCATCTACACACACGAATCAATTACTGTGCCAACTATGAACAGTATATGCCAAATATATCGAGGAGTTAGCGTCTCAAGCAATTATCCGGCTAACGGACGTTCAGATAGACAGACAGACGCATGGACTGACGGATGGGACTGATAATAATATACCAACACTATAAAAAACAACACAAAAACGTGGACATAATTTGCCAAAAGTTCACAAAATGACACACATAAAATCAAAATTTTAAAATAGAAGCGTTATGTGTGTTCTTCAGTATACTTCAGCCTCCAGCAAGTACATGTTAATTGTATCAAACCTTTCAGCGGCGGGATTGTGTAATATAGGCATGTTTCTTCAATAAAATGCCAATTTTGTAATGTTATATATTGGAGTAAAGTAAAATTGATTTAAGAGGGGTAGTTCTGTTATTTTATCAATTTAGATAATAATGACACGGATACAATTCCAAATATGTCATATACTATGCAAAAATACTATACATTACTTTTTCAGCTATTGGTTGGTCAATTGAGTGTAATTAGACTTTGTCCACTAAAATTAAATCATGATATTAATATGAACCTAACAAAGTCAAAAATGCCAAATTGCAGTGTACTATACGCATAGCACATTCAATTAGAAAACACAACATTCATAATTTTGGTTAGTAAAGTTCTTCAAAGTATGCCTGAGCATGCTTATATGTATGATTGGTGAGAATTATGCTTATTTCATAAGAAAATATGCAACATGCAGAGTGTTTTATGTGCCAGAGTAAAAATATTTCTCAAGAAGCATTTCTTTTTTGGGTAGTATACTTGAGCCTCCACCGATCGTTTGCACAAAGATTTTGACTCTTCAACGGCAGAATTGAAGAGAGCACATATTGCCCGTTAAGAAAATATAATGTTTTGTCATGTTATACCTTTGAGTAAAACGACGTCGATTTTTAGAGGGATATTTCAGCTCAGTCTTTAGCCTAATTTCCTACCATTTTCTTTTTGCTGTTTCATTTGGCAATATGGCGTCCAGATGTCCTAAAATTTTAGACTAGAGCGTAAAATTGGTTTTTAAAATATGTTCTACACAAAGTACATCAATGCTATAAATGATAGTATTGGTCCTTCAATTATTTTGAGGAGTATAGATAAAAAGAATTGTATACAGCGTCAAAGTGCGAGACAACTGACGCCATAAGCGACGTAATAAATGTTTGATGACATTACATAACATAGGTTGCATGCATAGCCTCACACTCTGAATCGGGAGATGATGAAAATGCAAAATCAAAACATTCCAGCTAATCTGAATTATTTTGGTACCAAAATTTTTCGCATGTTCTAACTAAGAAAATGCCTACCCACACTTGATGTTTTTGTTCACAAATAAGAAAGTTATAGGCGTTTGAATTTTCGAAGTGAGCTGCATTAAGCGAATGAAAAAGCCAGATGTAATCCAAAAATGATATCAGTGAAAATATAGGCTGATATTGTCATATCGTTTCACTCTGTGAAAATTCCATTTTTATTTGTTTTAGATGTATATTGATTTTATTGCTAAGTATGAAATGAATTCATTTACTGTTCCCATTTTCAAACCTGGATGCTGATATAAGATAATGCAAAATGATGTCCTAAACTAAAAAATCTAAATCATGCTTGTAAATGCACTATGACTTTATGCAAACAATCAATGATAAACACATAACTATTAACCTGTATGAAAAGTTATGTTGTCTAACATAAAAAATCTTAGGAAGAAGCAATTTGTAGATGGCACAAACGATGTACAATATAAACAAATATTAAGTATTGATATAATGTATCAGGGTCTCTTCCGTTCCAAAGGTCCATTATTCTTTAGTAGTGCCACCTGAAGGGCCCATCCCCCCAAAGTGATCAAAACAACAAAGCAAGGAAGACGACAAAGATCAGGAATCGATACAATCAAGTACCACACCTGACGGAGGACACCATATTGGAAAACGTCAAAAACACAAGAAACACACCATACACAAGAGAGCCAAAGGTTTACCCTTTCCCACCAGACGACCATAAGGCTGCAGGGAACAGACAAGACAGTATGACAAAAACAAAGTCCATGTATGGTTCGAATTTGGAAAAAAATGTTCCCTTAGGTACAGGAAGATATATTATATACTTATCAAAGTTTTGCTCTTTTTGATAATTGCCTTGGCCAGGGCATCCGCGTCACACTGACACCATTTCTAGTTATAGCTAATTTCACAAGCTTCAAATACTACCTGTTGAAACAAGTCAGTCTAGCTTGCCAAGTATAATCACATGAATTATCTTCCTTTACATATCTGCATTGTTGTTGCTGGAAATACCATTATAGTGACATCTTTTATAAGCTGGTAACTGCTAGCATGGTGCCTTGCTGCATCTGTTCTCAGCAGGATGACCTCGCAATGCTTCCATCCTTCAAGAACCAGAACAAAGCATTGAAAAACATTAACACCAAACATTCCACCTTTGTGTTTGAAATAACCTGAAATACTTTTTGACTTGTACTCCAGCAAAAAGTCTGAAACAAATCCAGACATACTTAAAGATGATGGAAGAAAACTACAAACTCATTATAAGGATTATTAACATATTTATACAGATGGGTCAAAGAACACTCACAAAGGTTGGTTGTGCTGTTATATCAGACAACCAACGCATTCCAAATGGTTCATCAAATTTCACTGCTGAAGCAAAAGCTGTCAATCTAGCTTTAGATTCTGTTATAACTTGTGACTTTAACAATTTATTTATCATTTTTTCCGACTCGCTTTCAGTATTGAAAGCTATGAGCCATACAAGTTCAAAGAATCTACAATTTCAAAAACTTTATGACAAATGTCACGAACGTTTAGCAAAAAACGAAATTGTTCTCTTTCCTAGTTATATAGGCATCCCAGGGAATGAAATGGTGGATCTGCAAGCCAATACTACTCTTACATAAGGTCAATTTTTCCTTTAAGATTCCGTATTCCAGTCTTGCATAAATGACAAACTTCATGGAATAACAGCATTGGAAATAAACTTCTTGAGATCTAACCAGTTATTGGTGAATATCAATCAGATGTTCAAAACATTAAAAAAGAGCATTTGTTATGGCTCCTCAGTCTCCTATCCATTTAGACCATAGAAGAGTCACATAAACTCATTAAAATAACCAATCATGCATACGGTTAAGAAGCAGATATCTTATATACACGACAGATTGGCGGTGAGGCCTTTCTTCGGCTAACAGAAAAGGTTCTTAACAGAATTGCCCCGAGGTTATACAACTTTTTCATGCTCAACTCAGCTGAGCACGAAATTAATCTCGCTAATAAATGTTAAAAAGCCAACAATTGTTGGCGTTTTACATTAATTAGCATGATAAATACAACATCTGAGAGACTTTAAGCAAGAAACTTCTTCATTTGTCGGAATTTTAGTTTTATGAGCAGTTGAAACTTCGTGCTCAGATGAGTTGAGCATGAAAAAAGTTTTAGATAAGCTACAGAGACACCCTTGAATCCTAAAATGTTCACATGGCAAGTTTAGACTGCATTCTTTAAAGAGACTGAAAATTAAAGGCGATGATCAGACTGCGCCGATGTGCATGCTGTTTTGGGCATTTGTTATTTGCAGGTAAAACAGTCAGGTTTTCTCACGACGAAGCCCAAAAACATTTAAATATTCACGGTAAACTGATTTAGAGTACCACTCTACAAAGAACGTAGTTTATCAAAACAGTTACATGTAGACTATCCAGATCAATTGGATCTTTTGCGGAGCCTGAACTTGATCCAATCGAAATTACCAAAAATATATCGCTACAAGAAAATGAAGAGTTTGACCAATATAGACCAACTGGAAGTTCCAACTTTGATCAAACTTTAATTAACCATTCTGGAAGCAAATATTGTTATACATCTGACCTGGTCGGAAGTCTATAAGACCTGACATCTGGACTTTGTAACTATCCTCTCGGTCAGACTCGAACCTCAATATCTATAAGAATAGCCTCCTATTTGAAGGACATAAGTTAACAGTTAAGTACCAGATCAGGCACCATCGAAGGCGATGTCTGGCTAGGGCCCCCACTGCTTCAAATTTGTTCTTTTAAAATTTGAATAAAATTGACAAATGGGCACGTTGGCTGAGATGCATGATGATAACGCGTTGTCAATATGTGTTGCACCAAAATAATCACTATCAACACTTGTCACTTTGGTCACAGTTCCAGTTGTACTGTAGCTGGGTCCTCGCTCGATGTTTCTACATTTATTAAATTTTTCATATTCACTATTCAATCGGACCTGCCTAGGCCAATTCCGTGGAATCAGACCTCGGGTGTACATTGAGGATCTACTTTGATAACGTGACGCTGACGTTTCCTTACGTGACGCTGACGTCATAGAAACCATGTCAACACAAAAACTAACAAGTGCGATTGCAGCAAAACAAACGGTTATAAAAGAAACTTTTGCGATTTTCAATGAAAACACATTAATTTCATTTAATCCGTTGATAAAACGTTTCAGGTAATCAAAATAATGTTTTTAATAGGGCTGATCCCACATGCTACAAAACTATTCTTCCTACGCCTGTTTAGACTACCAAAATTGGGCTTTTTCGTACATAGTGCTACGCGTAATGCGCCTTACGTACACCCGAGGCTTGATTCGATATGTGCTTCTGCATCATGCATACATGTCAGCGTGTACTCTCATCCTTTCGTCTGTCCATCCGTTCATCTGCTCTTCTATATCAAATAATTTGCTTCTGTCTGTCTATGTATCGTCCCTTCAACTTTACGCCAGTCTATCCGTCTGACTGATATAATGTCGGTGTCTCCAATAATGTGTGTTAGTTTATCCGTCTTTTATATTTGTAAGTTTAAATTCATATGTGTGCACGCATGCGCATGTGTGTGTGTCGCAGAAGAGGAAATGTTTTTGTTAATAAGAAGGCGATACACAAACTGTTTGTTTACAAAATATGGAGATCAGGGCCCGGAAAAAAATAACGTTTCAAACTGATTAAAATAAAAAAAAATCATTTTTTTGTAGATAACAATTATTATATCTTTGACCACAAGTTCTCCATCGATCCAGGCAATTTATTTAGCATTTAAAATAGCATGTTGAAATATCAATACTTAACTTAAGTCATCCTTAACTTTAAAGAGGCATTGTAATTCCGGGCCCAGTCCATCTGGTAAAAATCAAAATATAATATCACAGGCTGGCACAGGAAGAAAAGAGACACATCACTGTACACCAAAAAATAATTAACTGATGAATTGATATCATGGGTTTTAGTACCTTTCATATGTCGAGCAACGAAAGCCGATGCAGGCCTGCGCAAATGCACAGACTGTGTACATTTTTCTAACAATTCTGTATTATAAGGGCAGTATTTGACAATTATCGTGCACTTTTGAATTTTTATTGCCTAAATTTTGGCAGATAATTTTATAAGATTAGATGTGCTAAACATTACAGTAAAACCTGTCTTAAGCGGCAATTCAAAAATAGACAAAATAAAGGTCGTAATAGCAAATTGTAGCTTAATGAAGGTGGAAAGTATTGCGGAATGCTCTCTTGGAGCATTCTGCAATACTTTTGACCTGCATTAAGCAATAATTGGTTTTGAAAACCAATTTTTGGTCTCTTTTGAGTGGCCGCTGAAGTGGCCGCTGAAGACAGGTTTAACTGTAATTACTTATCACATGCATTATCTATATACCTGTTTCAGGTTAAAATTTAATGAAAATAGACGTTTTGCCCCCAGGTTATGGAGTAACACCTTTTCACATATCTAAATCCTGTTTTCCCACACCAAATTTACACGAAAATGAAAAAAAAGTGGGAGAAGCAGGTATGCACTTTACGTACACCCAAGGCTTAATTTGATTCTTGAATTGTGCCGGATTTTCTCGATTGTTCCATTATTGTTGTTGCTTAATGTCGTGGCTCGGGAGTACCTGGTTGGTGCCGCGAGTCAGTTGATTCATCCGTGTTCATAATCGCCATGGCTTATTTAACCATTTTTTTCGTGGACAACGTTGGTGGTGATGGTAGTGTTGTCCAACTGACTGAACACGCTGGTGTCTGGAAACGGAAACACTGTTCAGGGAGCTATCTCGAGATGTGCAGATAAAACACTATCATGTAGGAAGAAGGATGACACTTGATGGCTGTATGATACGTCAGGATCCAAAGACGAGTGTAGTTCTTGCTGGGTGTCGATCTAGCCTAAGGGCGACTGTTGTTGTTTGTACGTAGCTGTTTATTTGTTGGTTGTCAGGGGCAGCTGCTGTTGGTTCAACGTAGCTGTCTTATGGCTGGATGTCTGCTGCGGTTGTTTGTTGAACCTAGCTTTCTTATGGTTGGATGTCAGGGGCGGCGGTTGTTGATTGGAAGTAGTGTCTGTTAGTTGGGTGTCTGTGGCGGCTTGTGAACGACTTAAACTATCTGGGGCGGCTTTTGTTGCTATAACATATCTGTCTCATGGCCGGATATGTCTGATGGCGGTTGCTGGTTGAACGTAGTTGTCTGTTGGATAGATGTCTGCTACAGAGGCTAGTGGATGAAAGTATCTGTATTGTGGCTGGATATCTGTGGCGGCGGCTGTTGTTGGTTGAACGTAGATGTCTGTTGGTAGGATAACTTTGGCGGCTGTTTGTTGATTTTAGATGTCTTGGATGGCTGTTTTAAGTTATTGTGGCTGTCTAATTGCTGGATGTCTGTGGTGGTGGTTGTTGGTTAAGCGTAGCTGTCAGTGCGGCGGTTGCACTGCGGCGGTTGTTAATTGTACGTTGCTGTCTGAAGACTGTATGTCTGAGGTGGCAGTTGCAGGCTGTACGAAGCTGTCTGTTGGTTTGATGTTTGTGGCTGCAGTTGATCGGCTGTAGATGTCTGCGGCGTATATTGGTTGAACAATGCTGTCTGTTGGTTGGATGTCTGTGGCTACAGTTGATCGTCTGTAGATATCTGTGGTGTTTGATGGTTGAAAAAAGCTATGTGTAGTTAATTTGATGTCTGTGACTGCAGTTGATTGACTGTAGATGTCCGTGGCGTTTAATGATTGAACAATGCTTTCTATTGGTTGTATGTCTGTGGCTGCAGTTGATCGACCGTAGATGTCTGCGACGCTTGATGGTTGACCAAAGCTGTCTGTTGGTTGGATGTCTGTGTCTGCAGTTGAGCGACTGTTGATGTCTGCAGCGTTTGATGGTTGAACAAAGCTGTCTGTTGGTTTGGTGTCGGTGACTGCAGTTTGATCGTCAGTAGATATCTACAGCGTTTGATGGTTGAACAAAGCTGTCTGGTGGTTGGATGTTTGTGGCTGTAGTTGATCGAGGCGTTTGATGGTTGAACTGCAATAAAATTTAAACAAGATAGAAATGGTTCTAAGTATACCAAATCAAACACAAATTCCAAGTGTATACTAGTAAGCAACACGATGATCCTGTTTAACATTTATATCCCATGCTTCATGGGGTGCAGGCCGAACCGCACTTCTCAAACTGCATAAACAACACAAATGATCCGCGCAAAAGGAGTACCGTTTTGGAACGGTCAGTAAAAATATTTTTACTGGAGGGTTTAAAATTTAATACTTTAAAATCGGGAACTGTTTTAATATTTGTATCAGCTGATAACATGCTCTATATTTTTTTCATATTTTTAAACAGTCTATTTGAGCCATTAAAGCTGCATACTCTGTAACTATGAACATTTTTCGAAAAATTTTATTTTCTTTTTAAATCATTTGTAAAAGCTGAATTAAGTTATGTTTTCACAATAAATATGTTCACTAGAGCGGAAACTGCACGGAAAAGTGAATTATCCTATAAAACAGGTGTGTTTTACTCGTGTCGATAATTATTTGCGTCCCTCCAATAATTATAGACAGTGTATTTTAATATAAATGCTGTTGTTTCGATACTGATAATTTGTTAAGATTTACGAAATTGGTAAAATGTATACCTGAATTTTAGTTTTTTTACTGTGTTCTTGAAAAATAGAAACATTAGTTCTAAAATTAAAAGATCAAAAGTTACAGACTATGCAGCTTTAAGCAGATCATTTAACGCTACATTTGGTTCAGGCGAAGAACATGTACTGTCATCTGAATAACCCTTTGAATTTGTCGTAAGCCTAAAATCAGCATCATCATTAACGTCATATTGCACATTCTTTTTTACTTTTTCAACCCAAATCATGTTTAATTTAATACCATCTGACGCTAATGACCCACAAGGGTCGATGCATTGTTAAGCACAAAACAAACTATAAAACAAAAGCCACAATGTGTTAGTTACAATGCAACATTTTATTTAACGTCACTTCCTTTTGGAGTGTGGCGATTTCTCACAGGTAAGAAATAAGTATTTCCATTGCGACAACATAAAACAGTTATTGCATGATATACTGTCGTGCCAACCAAGAGTGACAATGACGTAAAACTTTATTTAGATTTGCTATGTAGAACACTAACGTGTACACTTCTTTTTAGCTAATGCGAATCGATAGATCACTTGTGTATTAATCCTATCCTGAGGATAGGATTAATACTCAAGTGATATATCGATTATAAGTCCCTAACAGTTGTAAAAAAACATGAAGTCACTGTCACTCTTGGCTGGCATTACAATTCATTGCTCTTTGTTTTGTTATGCAGCGCTCAGTGTCCTTTTTAGTTTTGCAGTCATGTCGCTATGGAAGAGATAGCTGACTGTTCATTTTAATTGTTTTCTCGTTACCATGCGTCTGTTAGTGTTCTAAGCCTCTTCATCTTTATGCAGGGGTGTGGTATTTCTTTGTTATACTCAATTACTTTTTGGTCAACTTCATGCATTCAGGGAGGACTGAGCAGACTAGATAGATGCATTGGCTGATCTGAACCTTCGTTTGGTGCACATGCTATTTCGATTCTGTCACGATGCGACTAACTTCTGAAGCTGTATCAAGCATATATCTTTCGGTTCAACTCCCACATGAATTCACAATTTGGCACATTTTAACGTTACAGTGAGCCACTTTAGTTAAGCACCATTTTTTCAGGGCCCACCTTCTTGACAAAAATGCTGGAATCGAACATTCTCTATGATAATTTACTTATTGACATTTTATCTATTTGGTGACAGCGAACAACATATCGGATTTACTCATAGGAATCATTCTGCTACGTCAAAGGCAATTTTGAGAAAAATGCACGTGCAACTTCAACGTCTGTATTTTCTATTTGCGTTTTGCGCTAGGCATTATCCATGGTGAGCGTTGTAACAGAAAAACGCCAAAAAACAATTACTTTATTGAAGTAAACCCCCTTTTTCGGTCGTTGAATTCAGTAACACTGTTACGTTTTGAAGAAATGCTCGTTTCGACGTCATATTAAAGCGACTGTCACACCTTACCCGATAGCGCTAACGGACGCGTAACGGACAGTAATATTATCTGTCCGTTCGTGTCCGTTCACATGCGTTTCTTGTCAGTTCCTCATGCGGTGAATGCGTTCCGTGTCAGGTAATGTCCGTTTTGTCCCGTCTTATCCGTTGGCAAGTTTAGGACATGTTCAAAACTTCGAATGGGCGCCACCAGATTAAGGTAATCGGTGGATGAACGTTTCTTGTGCGTTAGTATGCGGTTTGCCCGCTTCTCGTGCGTCAGACATCCTGTAGGTATCCTGTATGTATCCGTCGATATCCGTTGGACATGAGTTGTGGAACGTTCAACCTTAGGACATGTAACGGTTTAAACGGACGAGTACCACCTGTTAAATGGACAAGAAACGCATATAACGGATCCATGCGAAACGGTGGTTTATGAGATCAAAACAATGACGTTTATAAATCTATGGAACAAGATTCGACTCCACCCCCACCACCACCCAATATCACATATTCATTTCGTTTCTTAAATTCATATGAGAGGATTTTTTAAGAATAAAGAAGATTCATAACAGGAACACAAAACCATGGTTTGCCGTGTGAGAGTCGGCCTTGAATGAGAGGAGGAGGAGATGAAGATCTTATAGTCTTCTTACGCCCCAAGGGTTGGGGTGGGAGGTAATACTCTTAAGTTTATTTGCACACAGACTTGGACCAAGCATCTACTGTTTACCTCCAGAATTCAGAAGTATCAGACCTAGGCATATCTCCAAAAATAATTGAAAGTTAGCAACTCCAAAAAAATATTCCAAATCTATATCTTGACCTTAAGAAAATAGCCCTAGAATGTTTAGAAATACCTCCCAAAATTAGTCCGGTTTTGCAAAGGCCCCCTAAAAATATCCACAGTTTCATCATACCCCTCTCACCCCCACCCCCACAAAAATTAATTTTTCTGAAAACCCCCAAAAATATTGAAATTCAAAATTTGAACGCCTAAAATGGCCTGAGCTTATGTATATATGGAAGAATCAGAGAACCCTCCCAAACCTCCGGGCTTACGCCCTCTTCCCCTGCCCTTTGAAGCGTTTTTGTTGACTTTTCTTTGGATGGCATCATTATGTTATTAACCACATTTTTGAAGCAACTGACGAAATATATTCTATCCGTCACCTGACTGGTCAAGTGCGTTCTGTGATCGTTCAACGAACGTTTTATCCGTTGCATATACGGTACATATTCGTTTTGTCTGTTATACATCCGTTACTCATACGGCAAAGTACGTTAGTTGACCGTTCTTTGTCCGTTACTTGTCCGTTGAATATGCGATACTCATGCGTTTTATGCTCTCCTTACACGTTTTAAGACCCTCATCGCCACCGAGACAACTTTCATCACCGGATGACCACCGGATAAACATTTTTTGCATTTTTTTCTGTTCGTTCGGCGTCCGTTACCCTTATCCGGTAATATGTGACAGCACCATAATGTCAGTTACAATAATCAAACAGGTTTTCCTTCGTTAATTCTCTTGTCATGAGTCACTTGTTGGCATAGAAGTATCCAAACACTCAAACATCTTATCACTGACCATCATTGACACGTGTTATAGCCTTGGTAGTAGCGACGTCATCACTATCGTCAACACCGTGACGCAAATGAACCCATTTATTTTTTTTTTACAAAAAGTAAACGGCGGGTACATGGTTGCTTAAAATGAAAATATAAAAGAAGTGTTTTAATAATTAATTTACACAGAATCATAATAAATTTAATCTAGCTTTATAGATAATAATAAAATCAACCTGCCAGCTGGGAAACAAAATAGTAAAACGTTTTAAAAAATGACAAACATATTCCGGTCTTAGATATTGCCAAGAATAAATAAGTTCTTATCTCTGGCATAGCAGAAATTTGAATCTTAAAGAAGTGTAATGTGATCTGAGTTTCAATCGAAATAATGCAATGTGAAATGGTGTTTGTGGGTAGTGCCCTTCAAGATCCATTTTCTCATTCTGATTTGATCACAATAAAATTTCAATTGCTAATGCAAATATAGATGCGCTTCACGCTGGCAGTCTCAGATTAAAAAAACATATTTGTTTTCCGAGTAATTTTACATTTTATAAGTGGTGCGTAACTAAAGTGGCTCACTTTTTTCTTTTGAGCTCACTCACACATGAATTGTGGAGCCATCGTTCGCTGTAGCGCAGCATGACATGTATGCACCAAAACAATATTGTTTACAAAGGAGTGTGAAGCTATCCGGCCGATAATATCATTCTCACCAACGACAAGGGATCAAGCTATACAGAATTCTGAGATTATACGTTCAAGTTAGTTTCTTTCCCTGGGGTGTCCTTTTTCTACTAAAAAAGAAAACAGTGAAAAAAATATGATATGATTATTTTTTTCTGAAGCGGCGACTTTCTACCCAAAATATAGCCTGTTTCAATGTTAATGTCACGTGACTATGACATACGTACCCCCTCCTCCTTATTGAGTATCATCACGCTTGTCATTGAATATATAACATGAGGGTGAGATAATTCGCCTATTCAATTTTCACAAATTAAATGGATTCTTTCTCTTTCTCACCACTTAATTCTGCATTTTAAAAGAAAAACCCCATAAAAAAACTTCCTGTGACGTTCCTGAAAATGTGACATAACATAATGAAGTCAAAGAAACATAACAAGTCAAGCAGATATTTGGGATTTTTAAGGATGTAACTAGATTTTTATAGCATATAAAATATTTTGACATATTTAGAAAGCTGAGACCTTCTAATTTAAAAATCTGATTGATGACACCTTGTCACCCTTTGGCATTTTGGGGAAATCAAGAGGGCGTCCAAGATGGCCACCAAAAAAGGAAAGACACTGCTACTATACTGTATAGCTACTACTATACTGTCTGTTAGGACTGTAAAAGGTGCAATATAGCATATATTGTTGGAATTTAGCCATTGTCTTTGTAATTCATTCCCATAATCGGCACACAGGATCTTCTCCAAGAATAGAAAATAAAATAATTCTGCAATTAAGCTCAATTGCGCAGTATTATATTTTGCAAAAAAAGCTGTGTGACTAGAGATAAAACGCTGTGATTTTAAATTATTATTATGTACAGCTGTTGCATCTCAAACAAAATACACCAGTGAAGAGCTGGACTACACACTTTGCGTGTTAAGCATGACAAGGAGAAATTATGCCGTTCATGTACTGTAGACTTAAATTGTATGAAATAAATATACATATATGAGCCAGCACATAAGAATTTGGTACTTATCTCACTGTCGAACATTACATGCTCAGGCCCCTAGGTTATAAAACTTTTTTCATGCTCAACTCAACTGAGCACGAAAGAGGTGCGTGCATTAAGAGGCTATTTTGGCCCCCCTATGAGATCAAAAAATAAAAGTTGCTTTTCACAAGTTTCTTCTTATTAGTTTATTAATACAATAGCCAAAGTGTAAAGGTCTGGTATTGATTCGAATTTTACGGCTTCTATGGTAACAAAAATGGCCGCCGAAATAGGCTGAAAAAAGGAAAATGACCATTTTGTAGCAAATTTGAGACATGTAACAGAGGAATTAATATAGAGCACAAGCAAATACCAAAACATATTTTAACAAATGATGAGAATTATCACGGCACACAATATATTAAAAGTTTTTTTGGTATTTGCTTGTGCTGATATCTAATTCTTAAAAATTCGGTCTCCAAAAGCCTCAAAATTGGCCTAAAATGGCAATTTCTCTATTTTTAGCCTATTTTGTCGGTCATTTTTGTTACCATAGCAACCGGTAAAAGTAAAATAAATGCCAGAATTTTACATTTGGGCTAATCTTCTAATAACCAATAAGATAAAATTGGCGAAAAGCAACTTTCATTATTTGGCTCTAGAGGGGGCCAAAATAACCCCTTAATGCACGTACCCCTTTCAACTGCTCGTAAACTCTAAAACGCCGACAAATAAAGAAGTGTCTTGCTTTAAGTCTCTTAGATGTTGTATTTATCATGCTAATAAATGTGAAAATGCCAACAATTGTTGGCATTTTGACATTTATGAGCAGGATAAATTTAGTGCTCAGCTGAGTTGAGTATACAAAAAGTTTTATAACCTGGGGGCCAGGTGACATTGCCTGCGCAAATGCACAGACTAGCCTTAGCCGTCGCTACACAGAGTATGGATGTATATAATGATTTGGACCACAAATTATAGCCCTAGCTTCAATGGATAAGCCAGCATGGCCGTTTGAAGGAGGCTTTTGCGTATATTTGACATTTTCTGTGATCTTATGGTTTATTGAGGTACATGGTCGATTTTTAGATTTCTGCATTTTCTAAGACCATGGTACCTGCCAAAATGTTTGGTGTAATATGAGCACTGTATGAACCCGAATTATAGAGTTATAGCACTTCAAATAGCACAACTGATAAGTAAAATCTAGGCTAACGCCATTACATTCTTTGACGTCATGACGCTCCTTGAAAAACGTCAATCTATTTATGTTCACTCAATAGTTTATTGGACAATTTGAACAATATTTATTTATTATGGAAAACAATATGCCTGGTTTCACGTACATAAAAGGGTCGATTGCTAAATTGCAAACACCCATTGAATAGTTACTATTTTCACTGGCGTTTTAAGTGGATTATTGATCAATAACCTAGATGGCCGCCATATGATGCCATCAAGTGACCAGTTAAGACCCTGAGCATAATGTATGGCTTCGTGTAGGATATATCATCTGGAAGGCTTTTTGTCTATGTTGGAAAATTCACAGTAAGGATTTTGTCCGCCTTGAGGGAGGTTATGTCTACTTTACAAAAACACATTTTCATTCAGTGTATCCGAAAACAAAGAGTTTGTAAAGTAACATTTAATCATTATATATGCTTTAAAGTGCTAATACAGTGTCATTAGCACTCAAACACTTTTTTGTCAGGAGAAACTGATAATTTACCACAAAATCAGCAATTGATTTCACTGGCATGAAAACAAAATCTCGTAAAATCGCAGTTCACATTGAAGTTCGATTTTCACCCGAGGGAAATGATACTCACTAATTTACCTGTACACCAAGTTACTTCGCAAAAAAATATGCCCGACTATATCGTAAAAATGAATCTTGAAAAATGCATTGACAAAATAGATGTAAGATTATTTAAATCACACTGTCCAAAAATGAACATGACATCTAAGTGTTGTCAGCAATAAACTATTGTAAAGATATTAAATGACATAGAGTTAGTCCATTTTCCATATTTAGTACAGTTGTTTTAATCATGTTCTGATACGAACCTACTTTAATAGTTTTCTGTTTTGAATCGAAATGTATCTTGCTTACGCGGCGCGATTTCGTAGTGGGAGCTGGGCGTGATGTCCATTGCATCATTTGTTCAAGTTTAAGCAGCTTACGTTGCATTAATCATTTTTCACAGCGTTATAGACTATCATACTTTTCTTCTTAAAAAGCCAGTCTGATCAGTAGAGTCCATTTGAAATTTTGATCAGAAGCTTTGTCTTGCTTTCTGGCGTTAATTTCATTTGGTGTGCAAATAAAATAAGAATCTCCATCGCCGTGGCGAATCTTATGAGTACATAAATGTATGCACATAAAGCATTCCTGAGTTTGAAATGCAAAGGTTTCAGGTAATAGCGCCATTTAATGTAATCGAATTGGCATTATCTGCGAGCTGTCTAATTTACGGAAATACCGAAACATGTCTTCCGCTCCGGATATGTCACGGGACATAAATGTGTCGTTGCCGTTTAAAACAGTGTGTTTCCAGATATTTGTCAAAAATTACCTTGATAAAGTTAATGGGTGCAATTTTACAGAAAAGCAAATAGAAAACAGATAAAGACAATAAAATATAAAAATAATTACACTTTAGTTTCCCCATTAAGACCGCGTTTAAGGTGGACGTATATTTTAAATTATCACGCAATTCATAGACGTTAACGTTGACGACACCGAAAATGTGACATTTTTGTATTCGTGTTTAAATGACTGCCATACGAAAACAATATACCCCAGGAAGCTACAATGAAAACATTGATGGGTAAGTCAGTTTGCTTTAATTTGGTACTTTTTCAATGATTGTAGCTTCTATAGTTTTGACACAATATTTTTGCAAAAAACCTGGAAATGCATTGATCTAAAACGGCGACGTCACGAGAGAAACCTTTTATGCTTTTTTATTATGCCCCGTGACTGTCATCATCGTTTATTGACAAACATGTCATAGTGAGGGACAGAATTAAGAAGAAATTTTCACTGCACTATTTGTGCATAGTCTGATCTTAGCATCGGCTGTTTGACAGTTTTGCCATGGTTAAAACACGATAGAGAACCTCTATACTCAAACAGCGCAGCCATTGCGTGGTGGATGCAGTCGACGAGTGGACAATATGGCCTTTTTATGTGCACCTGGCTTGTGAAAAAGTTAATACATTTCTAGAAACTTTACATCTGGAAGTTATTTTTGCTGATTATTGTCATAAATATATCCAATTTTGTATCTGCTTAAAATTACTTGTGTGTGTTAAGCGATAGTCAATAAAGGGCCTGATTTATACAAAGAAGGTGATTCCCCCCCCCCCCCCCAAAAAAAAAAAGAAATGATAAAAAACATTTTTTGGGTATGTTCTGGAATTTATGCTTACTTTAGATAAAATGCTAAATATCATGGCTTTTATGTCCATAAGTTTGCAATCTGTGGGTAGAGCATTTCGAAAGTTATTCAAGTATTTAATACTGGTCGCACAGTTCTCTTTATCGGGGGTTCTGGCCCAATGATCGGGTCGTCCTGTACGCAGTTGTCGGGCTTAGATAAAAGATAACTGTACGTGTATGTCGCGGGATATCCATAATATATTTGAGCCAGCACATGCGTTTTGGGGTATTTGTTGCATTTTTGACCTAGTAAGGCCCAGGCAAGCCTGTGCAGACTCGCATTAGCCTTTGTAGTTCTGGGACCTTAACCTAGTTTGTAAAGTTCATCATGAGTGCCAGTTTAACTTTGTTTATCTTTACTCATAGTTCCTATAGCTAAACAAAGTTAAATTGGCACTCATTAATCTTCGGCATCATTCGTTTACGTTCGGTGTGTATTAGCTATTTTGATTGATTAATGTATGGAACAAGTAGCTTTCAGCAAGGTGATCTTACAATGCTGAGGCAGTGGCGTCGTGGTTAGACGATTTACTCATATACCGGATTGCGAGGGTTGGATTCCCACTGGATATAGTTATTTTAGGCGTCATATTTTAATTCATAATTATATTTTTTGAGTTATGATGTTGTTTCTTGTTTATTTTAATCTTGATGGATAGTTGACATGGTGTCAGTTTTTAAGACTGATAAGAGGTTTTTTTGGTTGGAAGCTGATGGCGGTGGGTGTAAAACTCCTGCACATTGTTTCGTCCATCGGTTTTATTGTCCCCGTTTCGAACGTTGCGTCGACGAAAGTGTACCAGTTTCTCATAGTTCTTTTCGTACTCGGAAAACGGATCTTCTGCTGACCCCAGTTGCATGAATATGATGAGATGTCCCACCTTGAATGCTTCTCGAAATAGTTTGAAAGATTATTATAATGCTTTAAAATGAATCCTATTACATTTACTTATACACGTAAGTCTTGTAAAATCGTGCAAGTCATGATTATGATAAAAAATGAAAATATATTTTTAAATATATTGTATGTCGTGAAACTTGAACCAACAATCTCAATCTTGACAGTTTTACGCTATATCCAAAGGGCTCAGTGGAACAGTGTTGGATACAGAATTAGAAAATACATCACTCTGAAATCAGTACTTTTCATAATGTTTGCAAATCTAAAATTAGTTTTACGGAGATATACGAATTTATATGGCATGTTTTACTTTGTTAAGCTATACATTTCTACATATTCTTTAAGCTTAGGGCAAATACTGCACATATAAATGAAATAAAAAGTAAGAGAATAATTAAACATAAAAATGTGCAAACCAGAAAGATCAACAAAGTTTCAGAACACATGTTTCTCCTGACCTTTAGCTTCCATATTGGGTCAATCTGGTTCCCGGTCTCTTAGTGCTATAAATTTGGAGACATGAATCAGTGAGCCACATCAGCAGATATATCATGTGACTAACAGATATGGTCAAGTAACCATCATCCAATGGGCTTACAGGGTTCTCTTCATGCATATTAACCCACAATGCTGCAGTCATTCATAAAACTGTGATGTCACTGTGTCAGCATATGTGTTTTTGAACAATTTTTGTAAATAAGTTGTTATTTGCTGCTACAAAAGTGGATTTCAATATTTTGGGCATATTTTTGTGTGAGCATCAACTAGAGGTAAGGGTCTTACTATTACAATATTTTTTTCACCAGACAAATTATTTCATATATAAACTTTTGAGTCAAATGTTAGAGTGTTGCTATTTAAACAAAATGTAACCCAAAATATTAGGCCTAAGAATGGGACAAAACAGAAAAATCCATTCTTAGGCCTAATCTAAGGTCTATAGCCTTTGTTACTAACATACACAAAATACGGATGAAGATAAAGACTCGAAACAAAGTTTGGACCTCTATTCCAGCTAGATACGACCAAAGTCTTAAGCTGACCAACGCAAAGACAACTTAGCAGGAGGCATGCACCAATAAACAAATTCAGACGGTTTTTTAAACAATCTTCCAATCAAATCCCAGGCGAGTGGATTTAACTCGTTACATGCTGGGATATTTTCTATGCTTTTTGTCGTTTGCCGATTTTACTTTTCAAAAACATATTTTTTGAAACAAAATATTCCAGGAATACCAGTAGGTTGAACCAATTTGGATACAGATCAGGGACGACCAGATCTGGGCATTGCTGTTTACTAAGGTTATCAGCAGACGGCAGTTGTATACAAATGGTAAAAAATGTGTGTGTGTGTGTGTGTGTGTGTGTGTGCGTACGTGCGTGCGTGTGTGTGTGCTGCGTAATATTCTATGTGGTACCAAAATAACAAGTTACTTTTTGAAATACCAGGGTACATGTATATAACGCACACCCACACGCACGCGCGCACACCTCAGTTTCTCATTAACCCTTTACCTCATAGAGAAACCTTTTACGCTTTTTCAAACAGAGTGGACCCAGATCAGGCAGCTCTTGCAAGATCTACTCTGTTTGCTTATCGAAATATCATGTATCTGATCATACACTAGCGGACCTGACAAGTAATATCTTTGTTTTATTCACCAATATGAAAGTTTATTTAGTCCATATAGTTATTTTAGTAGATGAAACCTAGCATGACTATTCATTATGGAAAGGATTAAGTAGGGTGTGCGTCTTTTGTGTGCATGGTAAGAGGGTTTTTTTTATGTCCCAGTAAATATTTCTATTAGTCATGTCGTGACAGCCTTCCTGAGTTGAAACAGTACATTGCTTTGCTCAAGAACAAAACGCACAGTCTCGTGATGTACTGGCTAAAATGGCTTTTTGAGTGCCAATCATGCGGGCAGCGAATGCGCTCGCGAGTCACATTTGCACGTTTTAAGCCTTCGTAACAAAATCTTAATTTCATGTGCTGGCTCAAATGACGAGTTGTGTATATGCGAGCTGCGAAAGCTCTGGCGCCGATAAGAATAAAGGGCGCATGCGTATGAATATTGCGGGATCTGTGATATTCTTAAGACCTTTTCTTAAGACCTTAAATGCCGAAATCGATTTTGTGATATCAAAAAATTGTGATGATTTTATGATATTCTAAAATCGAATTTGTGATATCACCAAATAGAATTTGTGACATCAAAAATTCTAACTATTTTTTTGTATCACAAAATAGATTTTTTGATATCACTTATGATATCGCTATGATTTTATAAAATAAAAAAATCAAATATGTGACAGCAAAAATACATTTTGTGATATCAATAAATGGTAAGAAAAAATGATATCACAAAATATATTTTTTGATATCACAAAATATATTTTTGATATCACAAATTCTATTTTGTGATATTACTGAATATTTTGCGATATCAATATCTTTTTTGTGATATTCCAAATTCTATTTTACGATATCATAAAATATTTTGTGATATCACAAAATAGAGTTTGAGATACCAGAAAAAAGGGATTTTATAGTAAGACGGCACCTCATACTTTAGTGTTAATGTTATGCTGTGGACAAAATTCAAGTATATCAAAGGGCAAAAACTACAAAATAATGCAAAAGAAAGTTATGGTTCTTGTACAATGTATCTCTCCTAATCGCGATATATCTGCCATTGAAGTTTCTAGTTGATACCTCATGTACATATAGTACGGTTGTGTTATGCTCTGAACAAAATTTAAGTGCGAAAAATAACAAAAGGCAATAACTCCTAAATTATGCAAAAGAGAGGTACGGTTCTTGTACACCGCACATGTCTACCTTATACAAAGCCAGCATCCCATCAAGGGCCACTATCGACCCGCCAGCAAAACGCCAGTTGCCTGATTTTTAATATAATAGGTGCTTACTGGATACAGACTCGAACAATTAGGATCCAGATCAAGCTCCAAATTTTGTCAAGCCTCGTCTCAAAGCAATCCCCGGAGCAATCTTATACCCGAAATAACTCTTCCACACTAGTGCCAAATAGTTTGGCTTAGGGTCTACATTACAAGTTTTGGTCCGACTACCCGTTTATTTGCCAAACGGCCGTCTATTGGCCTGATTTTGTTTGTTTTTTGTTGTTTTTGTTTTTTATTCTATGTGGTAAGCATTTGGCTAAATATGGTGCCACCATAAGGGAAGCCCTTCTAGGGGAACGAAGACAATATTCGGGGAACAGGGAATATAAGAAAACAATTTTCGATTCTTGGGGAACAGACTTACAAGCCAATTTTTTCAGTCGGAACGAGGAAACAGTTATCCCCCTAGGAGGGTCTCATAAGCGTTCCAATTATCAACCATCCGTCAGTTTGTTTGTCTGACAGTCCGTCTGTCAACACATCATATTAAATTTATGCCTCTGAAGTACTGACAGCTCTGAACGTCAAAATTTGTGACCCTAGACCTCGATCGACATCACATTCATGTGACATTTGCGGTAGGGTATGCAGCAGAGATAAATGCAGTGTCAATATTGTCCTGGGTATACCACTCAAGCATGCACTATGCTATAAATCACATGTTCATTGATTTATTTATTATTCTGTAAAGCGCATGATATGAAATCAGTAAAATTGTGACCTTGATCTACTTATCACCCATCAGTGACCCTGGTTATTTATGAACTAAAGTGCATGTCTGTCAAGCAGTGATAAATTAAGTAACAAACCTTGCAATGGAAATTACCATATGTGCAGCATGGCACAATGGCCTTGATCCCTATTGCATTTAATTGATGATTCAGAAGAATGCGTATCTATATGATTACATCCAAAAATATGTTTGCAAAGCTGGGCTTATATATAAGAGGGTGTAGCACAGCTTCACTGCTGGTTTTATGTATTGGCATTGCTTTGCAGTTGTTTTTGAGACGGTTTTGCAACCCTGGAGACAAATAAACAGCAGTCCATTCGCTCTGGCTTCGTTAAAACCGCTTGTGCTCCCATCGACTGCGTCCATTTACAGCTTGGCGAATGCGTACAAATTACATATGAGGTACTCGACATATGGGACAGTCTACTTGACTACTCAAAATTTGCGTACAGCAGAAAATGGCGTGATTCTTCGCAAACAATAAACAGGAACATTTCAAACTTTGTAGTCCTTCACTTATACGTATTCTTTATCATTTGATGGCATACCATGATAGCTAATGACTTAAATAGCACACTTATTAGTTATTGAACACATCGTGAAAATTAAAAACTGTTAAGTACTGGCTGATAGTACTGGCTCATAGAATGGATCACAGTGATAAAAACACGTATATTTTGTGCACTCGTCGACTGCTACCACCACGAGATGACTGCGCCGTTCGAGTACAGAGGTTCTCTAGCGTGGTATACACTGACGGAAATGTCAGCTGATCTGACAATCAAACTGTGAAGGCTCATACTATCTGACTTATACATGTGTGGTTTTGTCTGAGTTGCTCCGTAGCCGGTTTCTGATAACGTTTTTTTAGTCTTCGCCTCTTGCTCCATAGCTGGTTTCTGGTAAGTTTTTTTAGTCTTCGCCGTTTACTCCATTATTTATTCTGTTTCACTCCTTTCGTGATGAATGCAGTGTAGCGGAATGGGTTACACCTGGGTTACGAGGATGCAATATGTGCGGCATCTACGCAGTCGTCTGACTTGAACTTTCGATAGCTTCATTATTGGATGTCTTTTGTTTGCTCTAATTTTCGTCACTCTAGCTAGTAGCTACCCCACACACAGCATAAATGATTTTACTGAAGCTGGTTAGTTAATAAATGGTGAAGAAATCTAGGCGATTCAAATGTGTCTGAGCTTTCGCTTAATCTGATCTTGATCTACAAATTGCTCATCAGTCAATGAAAGCTTAAACACGCTTGACGCATGAAGCTTTTTAAACGAGCGAACCCCAACTGCGACGCTCACAGACTCGCAACAGTTAGACTAGTGAGACTTTATGTCTAAGTTTTGGTCTGGGTCTTTATCTGCTTCTTTACTGCGTCTGTAAAGACAGCGGAGGTTCTGGCGAAAGAGTGCATCCTCCAAGCCTCAGCTGCACGAAGTTGCGATAAATACCCAACTTCGATTATGCACAAACTCATCGATAGACAATTTCGTCGACAATCCCGAGACTTGTCGGGCGGCTTAGATATGGTACATGCAGACGCTGTGCTTTTCTGAACCTCACTTTTTTATTTAGAACATCACAATCAATTACCAATGCGTTGTTTTATATATTTAAGCGTGTTGTTGTAATAGCTCTCGTTTACAATGCCCGACTATTTAATCATTAAAAAGCCCAATAAATTCAACAACAAAACCTACCGATTCGTAAAAAAGAATATGTAATGTAGAAACGTGTGAAGTGTAGAAACGTGTGCTTTAAGTTGAATAAAGCAAGTGCGCGCTTGCCAAATAACGTGCGTCGCATTTCAAAGTTAGTTACGTCACTTATTTTCTCCCTCTCTTTCATCATCCGAAGATAAATATTGTCTTTTCTAGCACTCTAAAGGTTAGATCTTGCATTGCAAGCCAGATTTACAATTCAAAAACTATTCTTTAGAAAAAAAGAAACAAACACAGGTTTTGTTTGGAATGCCGCTTCTGTTTCAGATTTTCGACATTATTTTTATTTATTTATGATAAGTACAAAAACAAATCCACAAATACAACACATTCTTCTCGATTCTTCTTGTTCGTCTTGCCACACAGCTTGTCAATCATACCAGCCTTAAAAACTTAGAATTTGGTTCAAAACGCTGTTTTCACATACTTCAACACTTCACAGAAGTATATCCCAATACGCCCTTGTATCTTTTTGAGCTTGTGTCTGTGCTGTATTTTCCTAAATCTGCGAGCGGGCTACCCACCCCTAACTCCCTGTGGGAGGGGGAAGTAGGATTTTTCCATGCTTTGACTAGCAGGCCGTTCACACAGAGGCATGTTCACAAGCTAGAATTTTAAACCTACAGAAAAGTTCCCTGAAAGTTCCCAAACTCTTCTGTACGTTCAAAAAGGTTTATTTTTACAGAACCTCAACTCTATGCTCCCGTCCCAGGAGTGTTCACTCACTCTTTAAATTAAGTTTACTATGTTTTGCAATCAAATAGAATTTATACGACTTTGGAAAACTAAAGTGTTCTTTACAAAATAGTGTATAACTAAATTTCTCCTATTACAAAGCACCTACACCCATTTTTTCACATGTTGAAATACTCAAGGCCCTATAATACCGGATATACAAGTTCAGTTAAGATATAAATTTTAATATATAAAATTAGCTTTAAGTAAATTATTGTCTGCAAAATTATTCTTGAAAACAACTTAGCCAGATTAAAGCTCAGTTCTGAGAAAAAGCGTGAATCAATACTATATTTAGAAACATACTCACGAAATTCATGCTTACAACATAGAACCTCATGAGATGTGCTTTATGGTTGATAAATAACATTCGCTAGAAAGACCGACCGAAAAGAAATGACTTTAAAGTCGCGGTTTTTACCTCAACAAGACCCAAAGTCGCAGAGAACGTCACATATGTAATAAATACCAAAGTCTTATAAGTTGTCTAGAAAAATTCAAGAATGGAGAACATGTCGATCACCATATACGAGGACTGTTCAAATATGAATGCAAATAGCTTCATTACTTTCTTCACATATATGCTACGACAAAATGTCATACCTTTCTGGAAAGAACTATTTGTTGCCTTTGAAATGGCACCAAACATAAAGAAACACTCACTATATTTATCGAGTTACAGACCCTTATATAAAGGTAATTCCTGTATACTGAAGCTTTTTTGAAGCAAATTGCAATGCATGTTTTGGTACATGTGCGGATATAGTGTCATATCTTTGTAAGTTTTAGTCAAAATGGCACCAAATTGTAGATGCAAGTTAAAGTAACAATCCAAAAGTTGCTTGCAGGAAAAGTTTTATATATTCCTGTTTCAATCTCGAGTAAACAGGCACGCTTGTGACGTCATTCATTTTATGATAAACGTCATTTTGAGTTATCTACTGGTCATGAAATAATGAACATTGCTGTGTCGTTTTCTTTGCTTTTTGTTGAAAACATGCTAAATATGTCATAAGGCAGTTTTCAAAATTCGCCGTTCTCTTTTTACAGAGTAATCACATTTTATATCATTTTTCAAGCATTTTTCTGCTTCTTAATGACTTGTTTACATTAATTAATATATATTAAATCTGTCTAGTCCTCAATACCAGGTGAGTAATTTTATTGTAAATAATGCCTATAGTTGTCAAACTTAAAGTTTACGTTCGAATTTAGAATAAAGCCGCAGTGTTATGACAAAAAAAAATAAATATAAATTCTATAACCCCTTCATTTAAGTCATTTTGACTTAATAAAAATGCTTTTCAGCTTTTAAAAATTACCCACTATCAATCATTTATTTGTAGCAACAACTCAGTATGAGCGATCAACATATTGTCTTTGAGTTAAAACTAGTTTGAATGTTGCTTCGTGCTTTTTGTTAGAGATAAGTTTAACTGAAAACTGAAAGGTGGTGTTTTGTTTACCATTTATTTGCAAACATAAAGGCTTAGGGGAAAACGAATCGTTGTAATTTTACAAAAGCATGTCAGATTTTCGCAACTTTCACAGAGTCATTAACTAAGAATATGGAGATACTACCTTAAAAATTTCAAAACATTTCACCTGTTTACCGAAGAAAAAAACGCTCGTCTATATCACTGGTATATGTTCGATGCATTGAGTTTGTTAGTATACTAACGTTACCCTCATTCAAAGGGCTATAGCTCGATAAGTATACTGTATTTATCTTTAGGTTTGGTGCCAGTTTAATGATGACATATAGTCCTTTATAGAAACGTTTACCATTTTGTCGTAGCATATATATGAAGAAAGCTATGAAGCTACTTGCATTCAAATTTGATCAGTCCTCGTATCCCTTGTATCTAGAATGAAACAGAGTAACATGTACGGTGAAACATAATTAATGCGATAAAATACCCCTAAAACCAGGAACATAAAAAAATTGGACCCAGGTTTATACGGCTGTAGGCTTTAACAGAATTTTGCCTGCCTTTTTGCGTCTGTTGACAATTTTAAATAGGATAAATATAAGGGGGTGTTAAAGCAAGGCAGAATATTAAGTTAGATAAAGACTCCATTCTGAAAAGGCTGCAAGAATGCGGTGGCCAAATATCTTCTAATCATCATTCAGCTGAAATGACCTTGTAATTGAAAACCAGCACTAGATTTTTTAGATTTCTTTCTTTACATTGAAGTCAACAATTTTCCTGTTATGTGGGGACTGATCTTCCTAGGTTGAACCAGCATTAAACAAGGATTAATGTGTCTTGCTCAATGACACAGTGCAGTGACGCCGGAGAGGCTGAAACCTGCAAACCCTCGATCTCGAGTCAAACACTCTACCACTGAGCCAGTCCGTTACCTAAACTAGCACTAGTAAGTTAAGGATGACAGAGCTGTTCAAATTAGAATCCATCAAATGAATAAATTTGAACAAGGCTGTCCAAAGAAACAAACATCTAATGTGTCTTGATTCACATAAGATTTAAGAAGGAGGCTGGCGCCGTTTTACATGTTTAATCCTCCAGTATTTCTTAAATGACTGTTCCAAGGCGGTTATGTGGAATCTTTTTGTCATTTATGTTTCACGTTTGTCTTAATAGTACTGTTTTGTCTGTTCTTTGCAGCCTTGTGATTACCTGCTGGGAAATGGTTGACCTCTTGGCTCTCTTGTGTGTGATGTTTCTTTGTGTTTTTGTCGTTTTCCCATATGGTGTCTCGAGTCAGGCGTAATACTCCTGGTGTTTGCCTTCTTTACTTTCATCAAAAAACTTAAGAAGTAACCGAGTACAACCGGGAAATACCATAATCACACACTGCAGACCAATCCTTGGCACCATGAGGAAGAGCTATAGGGCACTAACATTCACAAGACAACAGAAAAAACAATTAAAGTAAAGCAATAATCTCTCTCTTTGAAAAACTAAAAAGGACACTGAGTAATGCATAACAAAATAAGGATCAAACATAGAACCCCCACAAACATTGGGAGCATTAATTAACAATGAATCAACAGGAACAGAGCCACTGCTTTAGACCGAACAGTGCCAATCATGGAAGGTTTATGAAAAGAAGTAGCTTTCAATAAGGGAATAAACTTTAAACGTAGCTTTGTTCCCACTGAAGAGGATCTGATTCAATTCAAAATTGAAACCTGAAAACAACTCATGAGAAAGATGATTTTCCCAGCACAGCAAATGATACTTTTATATATATCATCCAAGATATTCAGGCACAAATGCATTATTGGGATCAGTTACAACAGCCTATCCCTATGGAATAGGTATAACACATGAACAACGGTAGTAAGTGCACACTCAGTCACACTACAACAACAAAACAACCTAAGCAAAGCAAACAGCAGCTCTCACTTCCTTAGCAAGATGATTGCATATCTAGAAAAAGACTAGAAACTAGAAAAGACATCCAGAACTACATAACAAAGCAATGACCATAGCAAGATGATTGTAAATCTAGAAAAAGACTAGAAACTAGAAAAGACACCCAGAACTACATAACAAAGCAAGGACCATGTCAAGATGATTGCTAAGCTGGAAAAGATTAGAAACTAGAAAAGACATCCAGAACTACATAACAAAGTAAGGACCAAATTCAAAACCAACCCACACAACTGCAGCAACAGCAAACATGAATCCTGCAATAGACATCATTCAAAGATACCGGGGGGCTTAAACATTGACAGGATAATATAAAAGATTATTATTTTGTTATCATAACTTTTTAAGCAGTTTTGATTGTTTTAAACTATTTTTTTTGTTAGAAAAAGTTGGCGTTTATTAATGATGGTGAAAATTTGCACTGATACTATCATGATGGGTGCCAGGTTGTTTTTCTTGTGGAGACTGCATACAAATATATAATGAACCTTCAATGTTACTTTTGAAAATGTTTTGTTTGTTTGTTTGCTTTGATTCTTTACGTCCCATCAACAATCTTTCAGTTATACAGGGACAGGTCTTCCTGGGTTGAGTCAGTACTAAGCTAGGATAACTGTGTCTTGCTCAAGGACCACAACGCAGTGACGCCGGTGAGGCTCGAACCCATTTGATTATGATCAAGCCATCGAATCTAAAATGCACAGTGGTAGAATACATATGGACTAGCTTGTGAGATGTTGGTACTTAACACATATGCGCCAAAGCTTCCCTTTAAACATCCATGCTGATGTTCCCAGCAAAGCCAGAGGTCTAATATTTGGTCTGAGACTTCACCTCATTCGTACTTTGTATATATGAACAAAGAGGGCTTTGCAATTGTGTAGGCTGGCCTTTTCGGATCGAGAATGGGATGATATCCAAAGCCTCATGTACCAAAATATGCGTTTTCATGATTTTGTAAGAGCTGTTGTGGTGTAGTAGTTAAATTACTTTTCTCATAAACCAGGGGCTGTTGGTTCAATCCCTGTCTTCTTCATTTTGTTGAATGAGAATTTAAACCCTGCCCCTTTCGCGAAATTACCTTAGCTATTGGCGGGATGTCAAACACAGATTAACTTACAATTTTGCACTTCTAGTCACACTTCTGTTAGCAAAAATATTCAGTGAAGCACATTTAAGTTAATTGCAGAATTCGTTCATTTTTATATTCCTGGGGCAATCATGGATGCACAAAAACTAAATTCTAAGGATAAAGTTCATGAAGAATGACCCAAAAGTAACAACTTATGCTATATTTTCACTTCCTCAAAATGTGGTTTTAAACCACAGCATCAGTTTGTTTCGTGTTTGGCGAGGGTAAACTTGGACGCCATCTTAATTTCCTCGAGATGCCCAAAGTTGACAAGCTTCCATCAATCAGATTCTCTAAGTAGAAGCTCTCAGCTTTCCAATTATCTCAAAACATTTTGTATGGTATCCAAATCTAGGTGTACTGAAACTTCTGCCAGACTATGGGTAAGAACACCAGTAAGTTGAGAAGTTATGTCAGCATTTTCTATCTCTTATGTAAGAATATATTTTACTGGCCAAATCGTTGTCCTAAAAATAAATAGTAGCCTAGCTCGTTTAGAGGCCGATTTATTATCTTGAAGATATATTTGAATAATTCGCATCTCACAGATTAACACAAATTAATTTGGAAGGCGGTAAACAAATTAAGAGCTGGTACCAAATCGGAGAAGCTGTACAACTATGTTTAAAATTGCCTCACCACTAATTTCCGTCATAGTGTATAGTTTGATGACGTCTAAACAAGTGGCCAGTGGAAATACAGATTAACTTTACCACTTTTTCATAAATGAGCTGACATGTTTCAAACATAAACTGCTTAAATACGCTGGCGAGATTTTTGTGGCTACAATAGCACAATAGCATGGCACTGTTTTCAAAAATGGCGCACTTGTCACGATTTTAAATTTCACGCGGTTGTACATCTTCAAATAGATCAGTCAATGCATAGTAGCATTATGTCTTTTTCCAAAGGACCCGCACAATGTCGAGTTTATGGCGATGTATTTTGCTCAGATAGAGAAATTCACGTAATTCACTCAACATGGACACATATCAGTTCCTGATAAACGACACATTTAAAGTAATTATACGAGGACTGTTCAAATATGAATGCAAGTAGCTCCATAACTTTCTTGACATATATGCTACGACAAAATGGGATACATTTCTATAAATGACTATATGTCACCGTTAAACTGGCACCAGACCTAAAGAAAAATACAGTTCACTTATCTAGCTATAGCCCTTCGAATGAGGGTCACGTAAGTATACTAACAACCTCAATGATTCGAACATATACCAGTGATATAGACAAGCGTAAAATTCCTCGATAAACAGATGAAATTTCTTGAATTTATGCTTTTGTTATATTACAACAAATCGTTTTCACTAAAGCCTCCTTATGTTTGCAAATAAATGGTGAACAAACACTACCTTTCAGTTTTCAGTTCAACTTATCTCTAACAAAATGCACGAAGCAACATTAAAACTAGTTTTAAATCAAAGACAATATGTTGATCGCTTTGAGTTGTTGTTACAATTATTGATGGATAGTGGGTTATTTCTAAACGCAGAAAAGCATTTTTATTAAGTCAAAAATGCCTTAAGTGAAGGGGTTATAGAATTTATACTCATTTTTTTTGCCATAACATTGCAGCTTTATTCTAAATTTGGACGTAAACTTTAACTTTAAGTTTGACCACAATGGGCATTATTTACAATAAAATTACTCACCTGGTATTGAGGAGTAGACAGATTGAACATATTTTAGTTAATAGGAACACCTCATTAAGAAGCAGAAAAAATGCTTGAAAAATGATATAAAATGTAATTACTCTATAAATAGAAGACGGCGCGTTTTGGAAACTCCTTTATATATTATTTAGCATGTTTTCAGCAAAACGCAAAGAAAACGACGCAGCGATGTTCATTATTACATCACCAGTAGATAACTCAAAATGACGTTTATCATAAAATTAATGACGTCACAAACGTGCCTGTTTACTCGAGATTGAAACAGGATTGTAGAAACTTTTTTCCTGCAAGCAACTTTTGGACTGCTGCTTAAACTTGCGTCTAAAATTTGTTGCCATTTTGTCTAAAACTTACAAAAATATGCTACTATATCCGCACATGTACCGAACTGTGCATTGCAATTTGCTCCAGAAACACTTCAGTATACAGAAATGGCCTTTATATAAGGGTATGTAGCTCGAGAAATATAGTGAGTGCTTCTTTACGTTTGGTGCCATTTTAAAGGCGACAAATAAAAAATTCTTTCCATAAAGGTATGACATTTTGTCGTAGCATATATGTGAAGAAAGTTATAAAGCTATTTGCATTCATATTTGAACAGCCCTCGTATATTCCAAAACGTTGTCAATAGAGCTTTACCATGACCATATTTTCTAGGGCAAAGCCTACATTGCGATCTATGGAAAAATCTGACAAATGCTTCGGCCAGAATTTGTTATTAGTTGATTTACGGTGGAAAAAATCAGATTTAAGGTCGTCGGGACGAATAAAAAAAGCTCTGAAAATGACCGTTTGGCTGGTCATTTTCAGAGCTTTTTTATTTATTGTTTTGTTGTTAGAGCTTTCTTTTATCGCCAGAACTAAAGGTAAACCAACAGTCTGTAGTAAACCTTTAAATATTTAAAAAATTAATAAAAATCTGGATAGGGCAATTACTTTTAACAATGTCACTATAAACAAATTTCACAGACAGAACCTCAAAAATATATTATTATTCTAACAAAACAAATAATATTTAGAGTTGGCGGAAAAAATGAAAAAAAAAATAATTTTAGAAATTATATTTTATTTCTTTCCTACTTTTACGGAAAATTGCAGTAGAAGGGTTTGTAAATCAACTTATAAAACAATTCTGGCCTTAGTGTACAATGCAATCTCAGCACAAATGAATATAACATTTTACAAGCTTGTATTGATATCTCAATGCATATCGGAAAGGAACAATGCTTCCGATATATCAATCTCCTTGGCGTGGTAAACCAAAATTAAAGTTTATCCTGGTCTTATTTGATTCTAAGAAAAGTAAACGAGCCAGGCCATGCGACAGTGTGCATGTCTGTAAACCCAATCACTGTTTAAAGCTGTTGTTTCATCTTTAATTGCACGACGGTGGGTCAGGCCTCAGACTCACTGACAACTCTGATATAAAACTTTAATCGGCGAAGCTTTAATCGGTGGGTTGGTGCCTAATGCCCGGCTGTAGCTGGGCCCACTGTGGCTTAACTTGAGGTCTACTTTAGCTCTTACTATCTGTGAGTCGTGAGCTTATTTTCTGTTTTATAATAGTGCGTTAATTTGATTATATAGTTTCTCTAGGATGATACATTGCAATGCTTGCGAGTCATCATTTTTTGTGCTTCGACAATATCAGAATCTACGGCGAAGATTTGGTACCATTAAACTGCATTTAAGCCCGCTAGTGGTTTTCGCTACTGTCCGTTCTAAGGCGGTGGTTCTGTTGTTGTTGATTCGTTGTTGATTGCTACTCCCATTGCGGGATTCTGTAATTGTTGTATATCTTATTGTGTCCATTCTTTTTTTGCAAATATCTCGATAGGGTAAAGAGGGCTGGTTGCTTTGCTATGTTTGTCTTCCTGGTGTATGTCTTGTGATTGTTGTGTGGCTCTTTGTTACGATGCCACGGTTTTTGTGCAGTTTGTGATTGTGGTATTTCCTGATCAAAGTCACTATTTTTGTTACTTATGATCGGCGAGAGGTGTAGGCTCAGACGAGTCTGCGCGGATGCCTTCACTGCTTGCATACATAAAATGTGGAGATAGATGATGACTCAGACAAAGCTAAAGGCCTCTAGCCCAACACCGTACCTGTGTATGCATGGACTAAGAGTGACTTACGCACATGTGATAAGTTCCAAATCCAGGGGCGGATCCAGGATTTCTGGAAAGGGGGTATATATATATATATGTATATTGATTCACTATATCCCTCTATATATATATATATATATATATATATATATATATATATATATATATATATATATATATATATATATATATATATATATATATATATATATATATATATATATATATATATATAAACTTAAAAAACTCTATCTCAATTGGTCACAAGTACTGTATGAGCTGATATACTGTAGTTTAGATGCAATGCTTGCATGCAGGCCCACTATTTTGATTATCGTATATCAGCATGGGTAATAGTCTAGATCAATGGCGTGCAAGCATTGAGCTGTTCAACAGTAAATGTATATTCAACCAAAGAGTCAAAGTCAGTTTCTAAATGGCTTTTATTTTTTATTATATGAAGTATCTACAAAAATGGACTTGTAATAATTGTAAACTTATATCATTAGCTTTAAAGGATTTAATTTGCAGCTTGTTTTTAAGACAATGCTTATTTTATTACTCTTGGAGGCTGGTGACAGAGGGATGAACCCAGGACCTAATATTATTATTAACTCCCTCTCTATATTACACAGCAATATTAGAAGTATACGTAACAAATTAGATTATATAACAGAGAATTTTTTATATTTGGATATACTATGTTTTACTGAATCTAATCTAGATGCTAACATAACTACATAATCTCTGATTATGTCTAGCAAATATGACATTCCTTACAGAATTGACAGAACAAATCATGGTGGAGGGCTATTAATGTATTTGTCCTGTGAACTTGCACATAAACGAATTTTAGGTTTGGAGACATTCTGGAATGAGTCACTTTGGGTCGAAATTAAGGTAAATAAGGAAAGCTATCTCATTGGTTTATTTTATAGCCCACGAACGGCAGACCCTATCATTTTTGATGCTCTCAACAAAAATATAGAAAAAGGCTTTAGATATTACCAGCAATATTATAATTCTAGGGGATATGAATGAAGATTTACTCAATCCCTGTCTGCATAACTTAAAAGATGTGTTACTTCTCAACTCCCTACAGAATATCATAGATGAACCAACACGCCAACTTGCTTTGTTAGATCCTATGATACTTCATGAAGACATGTCACCTTTGAATCAAGGTATTATTAAAGTTCCGGCCGAAATAAGTGATCATAGTGCCACCTATGTTCATGTACCATTTGAGTACCAATTAAACGGAACTTTTACTAGAAATGTCTGGATTTATAAATATGCTAATTATGAATTGTTCAATAAAACAAATTTCTGAGTTTGATTGGTCATGTCTTCAAGAAGGTACTGTTAGTGAAGCTAGTATATAATTTACAATTTTTTTTTTTTTTATAGAATTTGCTATATTGTGTATACCAAATAAAACAATTGTAGTACGAGAGGATGATAAACCGTGGTACGATTCTGAAATAAGGAGGAATTCAAGAAAAAGAGACAGGCTTAAGAAAACCGCTCTAAAAATAGGTAATCCGAATGACTGGAAAAAATACAAAAGGTTTAGAAATAAGGTAAATAATAAAAAAAACACGCGAAGGAATCTTTTTATAACAATTTGGATATTATCGTTTCAGATTTTCAAAATAATGGCAAAAGAAAGTTTTGGAAAGTAATTCGCCATTTTGTAAAAAGCAAAAGTTCTGCATCTCCTATCCCTCCTTTATGTTCAACACTCCCAAACGGCAACAATCAAAGGCATTTTAATAATCTTGATAAAGCTAATTGTTTGAATGACTATTTTGCTTCTATTTCAACTGTAAACGATGAACACACCGAATTAGCTCCTTTTTCAAAATTTACTGATAACTCTCTGTCACAAATACATTGCACTGAACATGAAATAGAAAATATTATAGTCAGGGGCGATCGGGACTCCCGTGCGAATTTGATGCCGATTTATGGTGACCTATACCAAATCAAACTTTAGGGGATAACTAATGAAAATCACCTGGTCACCCATCTGGGTTTTACGTCTGGACGTCATAATGACGTCATCAAAATAACGTAAACTGTATCAGTGCAATTTAAACGGTATGCCCATTGTAGTCTATGGCTAGCAGGACTTTCTTGCATTATGTTTGCCAATTTCAGTCGAAATGCACCTAATTTAATCTTAGTGGGGGGGGGGGAATAATTAAAATTAACATGCCGCCCATATTGTTTTCGCATCAGAACAAAAAGATGACGTCATTGAAATGACGCCTTATATGTAAATACCACATAATTTTATATATGCGTTTTGTCCATTTCCAACGAATGGAAATATTCCTTTTATGAACTGGTAGCCTTATCATGACTGAATACAAACTCTTCTAGATCGTAACATACAAATATATTCAGATAAGGTGAAGTCAGTTCGAGGGTGGGACGTAAATGCCGTCACGATTTAAGAATAAGAATGAAAAACAAACAGTGTTTTTTTATAATAAACGTTGTGAATATAATCTCTTATGCTTATATATATAGATGTTCCACGACCTCTGACCAATGACCTTTGGGCCTTTCTATTTCAAACGATTGATGCAGAATACGTAAAATGAGCCAGTCCGGCTAGAACATGTAACTTTTATAGTAAATGTAAATAAATGCCTGAAACCCTTTTTTCTATAGCAACATATCAATATTGTAAATAGAGTCACACTTCAAAGCTTTTGCTTTATCTGTAGTTGTTTATCCTACACCCATAGAAAAGATAGTAGAAATAATAAACTCATTATAGTCCGATTTTGACCCCTGAAGGATCAAAAGTTAGAAGAGTCTACTTAGTAGTTCATAATATGGAAATAAGGATGAAACTCTCTACAAGCTATCCATTGTACTTCGATAGCACGGGCAATAGAAAACTGTTACAATCTGATTTATCTTTCGCATGCTTATAGGTAGAATCTTCTTTAAAGGTCTATATCGGACAATAAGGCATTCTTGTTGATACGGCTAAAGAAATATCTGAATCCACATGATAATAGTTGTTCCAAAGTCATAAGCTTATTGATCACTGGCAATATTTTCCATGAGTCCTCTTCTGCTCCACAGCAACACAAATCAGTACAATATAAATGGTTTGCTTTGTACTTACACCGAGATGTTTTGCATACAGACATGCTGCAACCACATTTTATCAGCTGCAGAGGGGTTTCGGGGGCAGGAGGCAACATGCTCGAATCCAGGAATTTTTGTCAGTTTTATTTAGTCCTCAACTTATTTTACAGTTTACAGAGGGGGTCCAATGGTTTTATTGCTGAGAAAACTATACTTATACTTTACCAAGGATTCAGAGAGGGTCCATTAGTTTCCAGGGGGTGTGTCCAGCTTTTTCCAGGGGGGGGGGGGGGGGGTCCAAATGCTAATTTCTATAGAAACCTATATACGTACTTGTTATTTTCCTGGGGGGTGTCCGTACCCCCTATCCCCCTCTGAATCCGCACATGGGCAATGTCATCATAACGGGACAGTATTTTTCACAGTCCGGCTTCTATCCTTGATTGTCAGGCATTGATTTGTCGGGATTATTGACAGGGGAGGTTTTCCAAATGATGCACTGGTACTGCGCCCGTTTGACACCTTCAAGAAAACCAGCTCTTAGAAGTGGTAGTTTTTGCAATTCAGCTTTTTTTTTCTACAAAATATCCACTACCTCAACGCAGTGAATCGAACAATATCGGTGACTGGCTAATACAAAGAAAGAAAGACGGCAAAGATCAGGAATAGACACAATCAAGCACCACACCTGACCCAGGATACCAATGGGAAAGTAACAAACTCACAGTTAGACATCACAAACGAGAGCTAAGAGGCCAGGACGATTTACAATATATTACTCTATTGCATCCGCCATTGTGCTTTCTAAGGGCACTGAGCCGAGGTGAAAGAATGCTTCTTGGATAGAGTCTCCAGCATAGCTAAATGCCTGCCAATATGATTTCTTGCTCTTTCCTGATATTGAACTAGTTTATACCAGCACCTGAAAGTGCATGGAATTCGATCAAAGCCCTGGTTTTGACATCACCAATGGTACATTGGAATCTTTAATACGTGCCCTGATCTTAGAAACTTGATGATATATGAGCTAGACTGTTTAAGAAAATGTAAAATATCAACACTCTGCAATTGTTTTATATGTGTTTTATTTAAGCGAGGAAAACAAAATTTGCTCCTCTGCAAAAGTGGGGGTAGGGTTGTGCATTAGCTCATAAAAGACAAAATATTTAAGATAGAAAAGGAAACTTTGGTTTTGTATTCGTCAATTGAGTATATGTTTGTTAAACTAAATCTAAAAAGGTTTGAAACCAACTCAGAGCAGTCGTTAAACTAAATGACGATAGCCAAAATTACCACTTTTGAATTATAATTAAGTTCATGTAACGCACATAATACACCATGTAGCCGTAAACAGCTGTCATATGTAATAAAGACATACAGTAATTTGCAGACTATTAAAATGTTTATTGGTTAGCTAGTTTTAACGACTTCTTTCTGTAGCTCAAACTTTCAATTTTCTTATTCTAAAATTGATAAAGTAATGTATGTAACAAGCTGTTACAGGCTAACACTCATGCTTACAGTGTGCAAACATCAATCTCTCCTATTCGATGCACCTTGAATTGGTACATACGATAGAGTATGTCTAAAAGGGTTCGGGATGGAGCAGGCCATTACTCAGTTTGATGTCAAATCTTGTTTGATGATTGTTCCGTTTTTATTCGATGAGGAGGACAATTATTTCACCAGAGAAGCAGAAATAATAATCGATATTGTATATGACTTTGATAAGGATTAGTTTAGAATATTTACATTAGAAAGGGACATTTACTAAATTGTAGTGTTTAAATGTGAAACGATTGTTTTCTATGTTCCTCTAGGATGTATCTTTATTTTAGAATTATTCATATTAGGAAATATTGAAAACAAATATTCATAACATCTGTAATAAAGGTACAGTGGCTTAATAATCAATCAATACCTAAGATTTAGGCACCAGAGGCTAGAGACTTTAGCTAGGAAAACATGCGAAATATATTCATTTTTTTCCTGAAATATCATCTCTTACATTAAGTCAATGTCCTTGCTGATTTACTATGTCATGTAACATCTGTTACAGCCTTTAACAAGTGCTTCAATCTTGTTGTTAAACCTGCAAAACCTATAGTTCTTTATAATATGAGCAAGACAATCCCAAATACGCAAGATATCCAACAACAGCAAATGTTTACATTATATTTTTACTTAAATGATGCCTACAAAATTCGGCTCCTTAAAATTGGGTGTAGCCTTTGGGTTGTTTAATTGCACGTATAAGCCACTTTTTTAATGTATAAAAGCAAACTCTAGATTTTCTCTAACCCAAATGAGTTTGTTAGTACAAAATAATGAATACATTTTGGAAAATGCACATATCAGCTAAAAAGTAAATGATATTGGTCACAATTTTCATGTTTAAAGGGTAATCTAATTAAAGTAACGCACATAACACCACAGGAAGCTGTAATTTTGCTCTAAAAGAATTTTTATGCGGCTAAAGTAGTCAATATGCAGAGACCATATGAGAAATTTAAATAATAAGCCTTCTTTCTGTAGCTCCAACTTTTTTTTCTAAATTTAATATTGTAACATATGTAACAGGCTGTCAGAGACTAACGCCCCGGCAAACATAGTGCAAACATCTATCAAAAGACGCAGCTTGAAATCCTCTTTTAGATGGGATATGCTTGCGAAATTCCCGAGGGGGTACAATAACATTCTTAGCCATCAGTCAAAACGTGGGCCGATAAGCTGGATATTTATAGGAAATCTACGGTATTTTGCAAGCAAAATATAGTAATCGAGAAATAATTCATTGTCAAAGTCAGGTGAAGCATTGATGTAACCATCATATGACTAAAATAATTGATATTATGTTAAAAAAGCGTTCATGTTGGATAAATATGACCATACCAACACAAACTATAGCTTTTATTAACGGGCAATTTCTTATTATGGTCGCCATATTTATGACGTCATAACTAGCCTCAGACGCGGATTTGAGATGGGTGACCACCTTTAAATTAAAGCTAAGACTCCATTAAAGGTTTTGATATAGGTCACCATAAATCGGCAAACAATTTGCACGGGACCTATTTTTGTCCCTAAGGGCCCTTACTATTATTGAAGTGCTTAATCCTAACAAAGCAATTGGCGATGATGGAATAAGTCATAAAATGCTCAAGGGTGTCTCCAAATCTGTTTCTTAACCCCTCTGTATTTTGATGAATAGATAATATTTGATGAGGGAATTTTTCCTGATACATGAAAGCTTGCAAATGTTATCCCAATCTTTAAGAAGGGAGGCAAATCTCAACCTTGCAACTATAGACCAGTTGCGCTATTGAGTTGTATTGGAAAATTACAAGAAAGGATTGTCTTTAAAAATATGTATAACTTTCTCATAGAAAATAATCTCTTATATAAGTATAAATCTGGGTTCTTACCGCACCACTCAACAGTTTTTCAGTAAATAGACATTTTCCATTATATATGTCAAGCTTTTGATAACAATATGCTTTCGTGTATTGTGTTTTCTGATGTTTCAAAAGCTTTTGATAGAGTCTGGCACAAAGGTCTTATTTTTAAGTTAAGACAAAATGGAATTGAAGAGAAACTTTTAGAGTTATCTGAGTCAAAGGAAACAGAAAGTTTGTTTTAAGTCCTGTTTCTCAGGCTTAAAATCTATATTTGCTGATGTGCCACAGGGGTCTGTTCTTGGGCCTATTTTATTCTTAGTGTATATTAATGATTTAGCTACACACCTTCCTAGTTTGACAAGGCTATTTGCAGATGATAGCTCACAGTTTTATGCTGCTGCACATATTGCTGATATAGCTGGTATAATTAACCATGATTTGCATCTTTTGACAAGCTGGACAAGACAGTGGCTTGTTACATTCAATCCACTAAAACCTGAGGCTGTCTTATTTACTCTTAAAAAAACTTGACTTCTTTCCTCAAGTTGTATTTGATAATATTCTGATAAGTTTTGTTGATAGTCATAAACATCTGGGCGTTACCCTAAGTAGTACTGGACAGTGGCACTCACATATTGAAAACATTGTCAAGTCAGCAACAAAAATTTTGGGAATTATGCGAAAACTTAAATATTCTTTGAGTAGAAATGCACTCAACCAGATGTATATGTCTTATATGTTACCTATTGTAGAATATGCTTCAATTGTATGGGATGGATGCTCTGAACAAGACTCAGTACTACTCCAAAGGGTTCAAAATGAAGCAGCCCGACTTGTCACAGGATTAACAAGATCTGTATCATTAGAAAACCTGTATAAGGAGTGTGGATGGGCAACTCTATCGCAAAGAAGACAACAGCATAAGCTTTCTTTTATGTATAATGTAAATACTGGAATGGTACCCTCATACATACAAGATTTAACCCCTCCTTTAGTTAGTGAAAATACTGATTACCCTTTGAGAAATACTAGAAATATAACTGTACCTTATAATCGAACAAGTATTTCACAAAACTCTTGTATTCCATCATCCGTTAGACTATGGAACTCTCTTGTAGATGATTTGAAAGACTTATCCTCATTACCAACTTTTAAGAAACATATCATTTCAAATTTTATCATGTGTTCCTCCCTATTATATTATGGGAAATAGATATAGCTCTGTTATACATGCACAGCTCAGAAATAATTGAAGTAGCCTTAACAATGATCGTTTTAGAAACCATGTTCGTGATAACCCTTTATGTGAATGGTGTGGTGTGATGGAGGATGCTACCCATTTCTTCTTTCATTGTATTAAATATATTGGTAAAAGACAGGTTTTCAATGATACAGTTAGGGAGTTTCAACCCTTAACCATCAATTTGATCCTTTTTGGAAGCGAAAACTGGAATATTGAAACAAATATGGTCTTGTTCAAGGCTATCCACAGATATATTCATGCCTCTAAACGTTTTTGATAAGCTCTTTGACTCTTTCGTTGAAACTAATTTTAAAACAAATTCTTTAACATGTATATGTAAATACGAGTACTTAGTGACCTGAATCAAAAACTTATTCCTAGTTTTAGGGGTTCATATTGGCAGTTATATACTTTGCTTCTTTATTTATTTTGTACTTTATTATTTAATTATTTATTTATATATATTTATTCATATAATTTTGAATTTATCTTTTTTTATTTATTTATTTATTTTTCATTATTTATTTATTAATTAATTTATTTAATTATTGTACTCTTATGTTTATGTATTTATACTTTTTTTATTAATTACTTACAATCATCTAGTTTATATTGCTATCAGCCTTTTTTTTATCATAACTTGTATTCTTAATCAGATTGTATATATTAAGCCATGTTTATAAGCTATATTCTGTATGTATATAATGTAGGGGATGGGTCGTAACTAATGTTGTGAGAACTTGTGACCCAACCCCTTAGCTGTATCATATTTGGCAATAAAATATGTTTAAACTATATCCATAAAGGTGTGGGGGTTCTCTTTGCTGATTTTATCTTATTTTATTTAATGATCCAAGGAAAATGAAATAATTTCGTCTCACTTAGACCAAATTATCTTCTATTCATAGGATATTTAAAAACGGGGGGCGAGAACCCCCTCTGAATCCGCCACTAGTCCAAATGGTGGACCTGAAAGGAAGCATCCCGCGATTTTCTATTGATTACACAATTTTAAAGGATTTACCTCAACGGCACGAGTTCACTATTATAAATCTGAAAATCCCCTAAAGCTGCTAATGGAACATTTTAGGATTATGGATTAATGAAACAAACAACACTCTTTCGTCAGCAAAGACCAATTGAGTCAGCACATGACATTTGGGTCCCCATTGGGTATGCATAATCTCAATGCCTTAACCCTTTGTAAACGTAATTTTACAAACAATGAAGACCCAGATGAAATGCAGCATAATGCTCCATTACATAAAGGTCTTTACTGTTTGTAAAGGTTAAAAAGATCTTCAGACAAAATAATACATTTTTTTAATTATAATCTGACACACCTAGATATCAACAATGGACTATCACAAGTTAATTGTATCAAATCAAAAGGAATAATACAATATTATACAAGGGTTAAACATGCATGCACAGCTAACTAGCGGGACAAGAAGTCTGAAATTACTACTGTACCTTTCTCTACTTCCATACGGTGTGTATGCGAGCAGCAAAAGTTTTGGCGAGACTGCTGCGTTGACTTGCCTGAGCCTTGGCTCCTCGCCAATGCGATAAGTACCGAAATATCACTGGCTAAATTAAGATTTAACTACTTTAAACCAGTTAAAATTTGGCGATTTCAAAAGCCTAACATTTTGTCGGTTTCTCAATTTAATGCCCTTTACAGTTATTTTCTATTCTCACAGGGGCTACATGTACTTTTAACGGAAAGTAAATGCTACCACTATTTCCTTTAAAAGTAGCCCCATTTAAGACTTTGTTACTGAATTCTAAACTGTGTTTCGTGGTTCTCATATTTTGGCGATTTTTGTTTTTACCGCCAATAGCGCCACCCGCCACCCGCCAAATATTAATGTTTTGCAGTACTGACTCTTGAATGACCGAGTTTTATTTTTAATTAAAGGTGCATAACCAATCGAAATATAAAATATGAATTGAAGTGTAGATTGAAATTACTTGACTTTTTGGTTACTGTAAAGGCGGCACCTCATGAATGCATAATTAAGACTGGTCAACCTTAGACATAGGTAAAAGCTGAATTATTCAAAAGTAACTGTATCATCTAGAATAGAGGCAAAACACATTATTTATTCCTTAAACGCCAGCCAAATAACTGCACCTGACAATGTCTATTTAACATAAGCATAGAGGCAAACATTGTGGACCAAGATCAGACTGCTCCTACAGGAGCAGTTTAATCTGGGCCCACACTGTTTGTCTGTGAAGCTTCAAACACCTTAGTGGACGACAGAAACATACATTTTGTGATTATGCGCTTTAAGGGTTAATAAATGTGAGTTCAGTGTGTATACGGTTAGGATTTTCATGAAATGCACGCACGTTTGCGCGGCCCAAAGGGCTGATAAACTCAATAAAACCTGAGTTCCCTTGCTTAGCAGATAAAATAGCCGAACCACGCTCAGATATTAATATTAAAGTTGCCGCCTTTACAGTAAGCGAAAAGTCAAGTAATACTGGAAATGTTTTTTGTATATTTTCAGCAAATATTGCAAATATGCTCTGTGAATGTTCAGATGGTTGTGCATGGATCACTGGACCTTCGAAATATTTAAATTACTTCTCTTTCAACCAAAACCTATGTTGTGGGTATTCAATTGAACATTCTCCTTGACGACCCACAACATACATTTTTGGTTGAGAAATAAGTAAAAACAATGATTACGCATTTTTATCAAGGGGTCTGGTTATTAGAAGTTTTTGACACAACAAGTGCATGAAAGATAAATCAGGTAAATGTTTCTTATGCTGAAATTGTTATAAATCTGTCGCCAGCCTCGGAAAACGACAGCTCGGCTCTATGTCTTTTAACACTTTCGCTGCCAAGTACCTAAAAAAATACCTCAGTGCCAAGCATGGTTCAAGGACGCCTGAATATTAAGGGTTATGGGTTCAACACAGAGTATCTCCAGAACCTTTAAACCTATTGTTGTGAAACTTTCACAGAATGTTGTTAATATATATCTTGTATTTGAACTAATAATTTAAGAAAAAATAGCCACGTGACCTTTGGCGGCCATCATAGAAGCCATATTGAAGTGTGAAAATGCCTATAAACTTCTGTTTTATGCAAAAAAAAGATAAAACATCGATCTACACCTAGTATTAAGCATCAGGATTTATTCTGATATGTTGTTTTATCAGAAAAAAAACAAAACATAACCGTCACACCCAGGGAGCGGAAGTGACCAGACAATTTCTAGTGTACGACAAGTAACGGCACTTGCGATGTTGTACATTGGACGGTTGGTCACTTGCGGTATTGATTATTCATTTACACCCTAAACAAACTTCTTTTTCTTACACGAAAAAACCCAGCATATGCGTGTTTTGGGTATAGAAGGTAAGTTATATTTGTGAGTTACTTTCTGGCTGAATTGAAATCCTATTTCATTGTCCTTGTTCAGTGAATTTGAACTCTAATAACTTGTTTATCAACAACGGGTGATTGATTTTCGAACTTTCAAACATGATACAAACGTGCATAAAAACGCAAATTCACTGTCATTTGGAGTTTTACATTTCTAATACTAGTACTTTCTAAGAAAACACTAATAATTTTTGTCAAAACAAAACCAGAGCATGGCAAATGGCGAAAACATGACACGCGTGAGAGCATGACACCGTTCAGTCACTTGCTGTCGTTCGCTTACGGATTGTACATGGCAATTGCAACTTTACTGAACGGTCACTTGTATACTGAGGGCTATATACTTTTTCTCATTTTATGCATACCAGTGCCACTATTTCACCTTACCCTGTCAAGAAACGTTTGTTCTAAAATGATGTCTGCCTTTATCGACTGCTGCATATATTCACCCACACTACAGGCTATTTTGATCATGTGAAACCAAACATTGATCCTTAAAGAGCAACTTAAATCTCATTCAAAAATGTCATAAGCTGACCCATATTTCATTTTTCCATATTTAATCGACTGCTTCATATATTCTTTCACACGACAGGCTACTTTAGATTATATGAAACCAAACATTGGTCCTTAAGGAGCAACTTAAATCTTATTCAAAATGTCATAAGGTGATCCATATTTCATTCATTAAAATTAATATGAAGCATGATCCTGAATGAAATCAAGACTAATAGGCCATGGGATAGATATGGGTCTGATCCAACCAACCTCTTCCCCCAACCCCTACCACACACACAGGGGGAATTTTGCTGACTCTGATTTCCTTGAAGCCCAATGTCTTACACTTAAAAAAATGTTACCCTCTGACAAGTGTCATGTAATATTGTAACATACTATTACGTGTGTACTTATGTTACATTTTTCATTACTACCCTATTTCACGGAAATATTTCATGCCTGTTGAATCTCCTGAAATGTTTATTACTGTTTACTTGGCCTAATTTTTGATGAGGCTATAAAGACAATGAAGTAATCTAAATAAAACTGCAAATACCAGCTCCCTACCGTTTAGAATGTTTTAGGCATTTGAAAATAGCTACCACTTCATAAATTTTCAAGAATAACAAATATACGTTTTTGCTAAAAAGCATAGAATAAAATCATGAGGTTAAAAACACACACAAATATATTAAGCAGCCATGTTAATAGAGTGATTGTCAGCAGTATATTATACTTAAGTAGCATGCTTATCTTGAAACCATAATGCAAATAGTAACGAATGTAACAGAAAAAAAATCTGCTAATAGAAACCCTTCCCCATTGCGGGGATATTTTACACACTATGATTCCCTAAAACTGCATAAGTTGTATATAAGAATACAATATGCAAAATGGCTCGTGTTAGTTTCTTGCAGATTGGGGTTTACTGCTTTACAGCCATCTTAACTCTGTTACCCTATAATAGTCTCAAATCCTATTGTGCAAATAAAAGTCAGATCAAATTCTTATTAATTATCATGCTCTCTTGAAAGCATTTAACGCTCTTAGATAAATTCATCCAACAGAAACAGTATGCAGTAAAATAATCTGCATCTATAATAGTACTGTTAGATGCGTTGCTTAATTTCAAATTTATTAATATTTAGTACAGTGATGTCACTAGACCATTGGCTGTCTAAAGACCTCTGAGGCTTTGTCCATTATGGTCTTCTACAAACTCTTTATATAATCCACAAAAATATATGTTAGCTCTTCAGTAGATACCCTGCAATATCGAAGTTTACTACGTTACCTTAAAATATAGGAATTCTAAAGTGATATCAAATTAGTTCTTATTCTTACATTTAGTTTTTAATTAAACGCAAATGACTTGCAGTAAGATTGTATCTAATAAAGACACCTATTTTTACAGTTTTATGAGTAAAGGGAGGTGCTATCTCTGTCACAGCTTTCAGAGATATGGCCGATCATATTTGGCATGTTTGCAGCATGAGATTTGTTTCACTTGAGACAAACTTAGTTTTTGTGGGGCCATTTAGTCTATCATAGTCTTCTGTTCTTTCGACCTTCCTCTTTGAGGAGCCCTGACATGACTGAAATTTTGTTTAATGGGATATTAAAAATAGTAAGTGAGTATGATCAGGAAATACCACAATCACAAACCGCAGACAACCCCATAGCACCGCGAGGAAGAGCCGCTCAACCATCACGAGACACCAGGAAGACAAATTAAGCAAAGCAACCAGCTCTATCTTCCCCATCAAGATGATTGCAATACTAGAATGGACATAAAGTAACGTATAACAAAACATAGAACAGTTACAGACTCCCACAATGGGAGTAACAATAAACAAAAAGTCAACAACAACAGAACCACCGCCTTAGAAGGGACAGCAGCCTAGGCCACCGGGGGTCTTAAATGCATTTTACTGGTACCAAATCTGCGCCCTAGATTCTGCTGTTGTTGAATTACAAGAAATGTTCAGCTCGCATGAACGCCATCTAACTAATGCAATGTATCATCATGGAGAGGCACTCTAATCAAATTAACACACCATGATGAAACAAAGAGAAGGGCTCATGACTCACAGATAGTCAGAGCTAATGAAAACCTCAAGTTGAGCCACGGTGGGTCCAGCTACAGGTAAGCATCAGGCCCCAACCCACCGGATAAAGCTTTACGTCAGAGCCGTCATAGAGTCTGAGACCCAGCGACGTACAATTAAAAAGGAAACCATAGCTATAAACCCTTATTGGGTTTAAAACTAGGCATGCAGACTGTCGCATGATATCCACGTTATATCCAACCCTTAAATAACGTTTTACTATCTTTTTGAATTGATCACTCAAATTAGGTTTTCCAACAATTCGTTTGAATTTATAAACTAAACTACCATAAAATATAGATTCTGATATGCCTTGTTGCAGAAGAGAGTTTAACCCAATGTTGTATTTAATAATTAACTCTGAGTGTCTGTGGTAGAATTTAGAAAATGCTTTTCGAATTTTATGATATCTATATCCTTGTTTTAATAACTTAGCAGTTAAAAATAAGTTTCTGTTGTTGAAGTCATCAACATTAAAACACACTCTTGCAAAACGAATAAGCTGAGAAATATATACACCATAGGAAGAAGAGCGAGGAACATCTCCATCAAGAAATGGGAAATTTACTATTTCAAAATTAAAATCATCCCGTTTATCATAAATTTTAGAAGAAACTATGCCATTTGTTATTGACAAGTTCAAGTCCAAAAACGGAGCTTCAGTATCAGAAGAATTCGCCTTATTTAACTGAAGTTCAGTGGGATATATCTGACCTACCATTTGTTCAAAATACGGATTATCAATATTAAGTAAGTCGTCTAAATATCTTGAGGTTGAGTTAAAAGCTTCAATAATATCAGTTTGATTATTGTCTGACAGAGACAACATAAAGTCTCTCTCATAACAAATCAAAAACAAATCTGCAGCAAGAGGAGCACAATGAGTACCCATTGGAATGCCTACAATTTGTCTGTATAATTTCGAGCCAAATCTTGTAAATATATTGTCCAAAAGATAATGACACGCATGACACATTTTCTGACATTAAACCTTAACTTAATCAATCAATTCAAATAAATATTACAGCAATCTTAATTCAACGTATCTTCGCATTACATGTTAAAATTGTATTATTTACGACATTTTGGACAAACATAGGACCATATCATATGTTTTATATCATTATATATGTTACCTTTAAATTGACAGAACATGGGAATTGTCTTTATTCAGCTGGTACTTGAATACTATCATATCCACTTTATTATGATATTATAACCTATTAACTTTAAACAAACCAATAAAATCGTGTTTTTATTTTTTAAAAAAGTTAAAAAAAAACATTATGTTTTCCAAAGATAAATGTGAATTGATAATTACTTTTAATAAAAGATATAAAGTTCTATTTAATACAAGCTAGTAGCTATATATATATATAGTGCAAAAATTAGATTTAAATAAATTTAAACGCTTCATGATGTATAATTTATAGCAAGTACTAGGCATTAAATAGAATGTATTAAAGTAAGTAATATATACTACACATATCATAAACAAACAAATTAATGATATTATCCACCAGAAAATGTTAAATATCGCATTACACTATTCTTTATTATTATTTAAAGTGTCTAAAGGCTTACAGATAGGCTTGTGTGCTCAATTTCAATGAAAAGGTCTTTACCTTATAAAACATTCTATTTATGGTCATCATACTCACTAGCTTATAACTCTTATAATCCTGTGAATGAATCTAACTGTTTGCAGTTTTGCATTTGGCAATAAAATGCCTGTGAGGGTCATGGTATTGTGAACTAAAATGTGCATCAAAATTTATCAAATAAAGATATTAAAAAGAAATCAATAATTCATATAATAAAGTTCACAAATATAACGTATGTAACATGAAGTAATGTAAGTAACACACTTCTGCTTGATCAAAACGCTTTTAAATGCCATCCTGCAATAAAAAGGGCACATACAAGTTAAAAAATATGTAACTATGCCAAAGAGTACCTTATTATTGGAACCAAAATATTATTGAATATTTTTTGGGTAACATATACGAGTTTGATGTTACATAATAATTTGACTTTTCTCTGAGGGCTAACATACCTCATTCTGTGCCATATATATTGTAGTATCAGGAAATCATAGTTTACAAAAATTCTCCAAGAGAGGGGGACAGGTTCTATGGTCGAAAACTTTGATCTTGGAAGCATTTTATGAGTCCATATAGTTTGCATAATAGAATTAGAAAGTGTATCAGCAGCTGTGAGGGCAGACAACAATTTAAATAAGGTTTATTCTTTCCTAGAGAAAGATTTGTTGCTGATATTAAGAGCTGTCTCATTGATACACTGATATGGGTTTTACGTTTACGTTTTTTACAAAATATAAGGAAAGTAATTAATTCTAAATTATTAAAGAAAAAAATCTTTTCAACTCATTCATAATTTATTAAGCCTGATCCTGTTTATATTTTTGTCCTATAACTGTTGTCTGTTTCCGCATCTGCTGCATTATATAATATATCCAATTGCACTTGATCATATGGAAGCTCACACTATGAACCCTGCATATTTGTCTATTTGGTTAGTTGCTTTATGTCCAGGGCTTAATGCTGTGGACATTAGAGGCTGGTTATTTATCCTTATCACTATTTTCTCCTTTTGCAGCCTTACTTTAAGTATTTAAAGACAATAAGTACCCCCAGCAATTGATAACTGCCCTGCTAAAATCAATGATAAGCAGAGTATGTAAAGCAAAGCTTTAATTTAATGACCATCTCATTTAAAGGATGGTAGTCAAGTTTGGAAATCAATAACACAAATGGCTGGACTGTACACACTGCCAATTGCACTTTAAGAACAGGCAGGCAAAAGTATGCTTTGTCTCCCATCAGGGTGCATTATAAAAACAAACCAGTATTAAATGAATTCATGCTGAAACTGGCCATAAACACGTTTTTGTTTATATTTACTTCAAAACATGTAATATTAACTATATCAAGACTATTAGTTGTTGGAATAACAAACTTGTACCAAAATATAGCAATTATCATTTCAACTAAATGTGTTAATGATGGCAAGTGCCTGTTCAATACAGACAGCCAAGATCACAAGCACTCGTTCAGTTTACTATCAAGTGCCCGTTCACATGATGTAAAAAGGTGGCATGACAAGTCGTTCCATATTATTCAAATCAACACCCTTTCAGCAATTTTTATTCAAGAATAAACATGATATGTAATTAAAGAAGGTAAAAAAAATAAGAAGAACGTACAAACTTTATTGTTATGCTATATTTCATTCCAACTTTACAAAGCGATCACATTGAAACGAAGCAATAATTGGATTGATCAGTGTCATTATTTTTAAGAGAACGATGACAAATATCAGTTTTAACATTACCTATTTACAGGATAATTATCTGGGTACTTACGTGAGTATGCAAAAATTCATGACATACACACGAATGGCTGCTGTGTTGACATAATTATGCACCCTGTGTTTTCTTTTGAGAGCAAGTGACTGATCCTCCAATGTACAACGTCGCAAGTGCCGTACTTTGCCGTTCACTCGCAATTGTCCGGTCACTTCCGCTCCCTGGGTGTGACTGTTGAAGGTCTTAATACGTCCAGTATGTCGTTCACTTTGAGATGTCTTGGGTTATTTTTGGCGTCCGCGAAATCTAATGACATTACATACATTTTTTTAAAATCCATTTTCTACAGAAAGGGGTACTTTCATCTGTGCCCACGCATGGATTTTCTTCAAACTTTGCATATTAATTACTCATTATATACGAACTATGAAAATGTATTTATCGAATTAGATAGTTAAGAGAAAGGCTTAGGAAGCATCCCTGACGTACTCCACCTTTGAGGTGGTACCTGTCTCAAAATTTCCATGTCCTAAATTTATCGTTTTGTTTATTTCTATGATTTGTCATCTAGATTGAATCTAAAATACCACAGACATTATTTTAATACCACGAAACCATTTGGATAAATTATGGTTTACATTTTCAGAAGAAGTGATTGTAAAATTTCAATATTTTTTTCAAAAATTTACAAAACATTCAACATTCAATTCAAAAGATAGATATGTTCTAGTCTTTGTCAAGATATCATATTATCACAAAAACATGCCATATATATACTGCTGATCTGAGCCAAATATCATGAAAATACAAAACCGGTAACTTTGTCATTTCCTACCTCAAATAGGTATAGGTCAGTTTTAGCAAAATTAATTATTTAGTTCAAATGAATCAATAACTCGACATTAGGAAGTTGTTTTTAAATCTACTTCCACTTTTCTTGAAGAAAGACATGTTTAGACAATTTTAAATGATTCAATGGTCAAAATGCCAAAGGTCATGGCCCTGTGTCATGGCACTATGGGACCAAGACAATGTGTATCACTTCCTCAAGTCCTGCATGATATTGTTTAAGAAACATAATGTCCTAACAATAAACATGTGAAAAGAAGACTAATTATTTCCTTTACATCCCAACTGAACTAGAGGATCCACATTTTGGTGCCGTGACCAGGATAACGTGTAACAGAGTCTTATCATAGGTATCATTAAACAGTGTTCTACATGAATAAGTGAGATCCAGAAACGAAACTGTATGCCTAGAATATACAGCAAGCTAAAGTATAAATGTTGCTATTTGATGGAAATCAGCATCAGTTTCACAAAACAGAATGAACAAAGAAGATTTCAGCATTACATTAGCAATACCTTTGAAGCAAAGAGTTATCTGTGACCAAAATGATTAATTTTAATCGATAGGTTTGACAGGGGGTTATTTGTGTGAAGCAGGTTTATTAATGAGTCTTACAATTATAAAATCATAGATATAAGGTTCTTCCTCTGTATGAACTGACTTGTCATAAGGTTTCTCTTCTGTATGAATTAAAATTTTTAATATTGTTACATATTAAGTACAACATTGGCTAGATGTAGTTTTAATGTTAGAAACTAGATGTGGTAAGTACAGGTGTCAATATATTGTATCATTTTGGCTAATATTATTGTGTAAGCACTTCATTAAATAAGAATCATGGCACATAATATCAAAGAATATTTTTTTCTTTTTCCAATTCATAATAGGGGAAAACACTGAACATATCAACTACTACCAATAAACGTACTAGCATGATGATTCAAACTAAGCAAGTATTCAAGTATGTTTTACACTGAAACATAATTATTGTATTTTTTTCATTTTGATAAATTAGAGCCATGTGTTAACATCAAGCTGAAAAAATATGTTACCGGTCCTTGAATTTCATGAAATTTGGTCTACATATTCTCAACATATATGGATAGTTTATATGTTGAAATGGTATCTTGACAAAGACCGCAACCTGTAAAAATGTTAATTCCAAATTTGACTGAATACAAAATATACAGTCAAAAATTGGGGTACCATGCTATAAAAATGAATGCACACCCAATATCCCAGTACATACAATGCCATTTTAAGTAACAACAAACTTATTTATGATATAGCTATTTAATAAAATATTTCTCCGCCCGTTACATAATATGTCAATTACTTTGGAAATGATTATAATTGGGTACCCTAAGGTATTATAGTGATATCATTCATGACGTCATAAATTAGCAATGGAATTGCATAAAAACTCAAACGCAACATAAAGTTTAAAGTTATACCTTGGACAATTAAATAACATAATATAATCAAAATCCAAGCGTGGGCAGACTCCCATGTTAATTTCCCATACCATGCAAGAGCCCCTTTGCGTTTACTTTCGCATATGATATTATTTAGTCCCATGAACATTTTGAAATAAAGAACAAAGAGTTCCGTCCCATATAACGGTTATAAAATAGCCAGATTTCAACAGTGCCTGTTAATTTCGACTGTAGTCGCGTTTGGCAGTGAACGATAAATTCGACTACAGTCTCGTTTGGCAATGAAAGTGTTAACAAACGGAACTGCTTGAGAAATTATGGGTAATAATAGCTTAGGTCATGTTTTAGTACTTGTCGCATTTGCGTAAAGACAGTCTTTACACCACCCGCAAACTTTTTTTGTGGTGGGTATACTGTTTTCACGTTGTCCGTGAGTCCGTCCGTATGTCCGTGCGTCCGTCCGTAACGTTTTGTTTCCTTAATATCTTGAAGAGTCATTGCTGGATTTTCATCAAACCTTGCAAACATGTTCATATATGTAAAACAAATACTTTAAATACAAATGTAAGGGCTAGGGGTCAATTCTATCAGAGGTATTTCCCTTTGTAGTTCTAAATGGCTTTTTGGAAAGCGTTTTATGCTTATGCTATTATAGTCCATACACGGGCCGATCAACTCCTACCACAGCTTTAGATGGAACAATTTGATACTTTTCCTATACAATGTAGACACATTGAACATATGCATGAAGGAGTTCGGTTCAGAAAAAATGATTTTTGACAAAATAACAGCTGTGAGAACTTAGACAATTTTTCCCAAATAAGGCTTTTGTATATGCAAAGATGGTGCCTTCATGGGCTGATCAACTCCTGCCACAGCTTTTGATGAAGTAATTTGATACTTTGCCTATACAATATAAACACATTGAACATATGCATGAAGGAGTCTGGTTGAAAAAAAAAATTGACAAAATGACAGCTATGAGAACTTAGACAATTTTTCACTTATATGGCTTGTATATGCATGGATAGTGCCTTTATGGGCCGATCAACGCCTACCACAGATTTTGATGGAGCAATTTGATACTTTGCCGCTACAATGTAGACATATTTAACATATGCATGAAGGAGTTTGGTTGAAAAAAAAATGACAAAATGACAGCTATGAGAACTTAGACAATTTTTCACTTATATGGCTTTTGTATATGCATAAGTAGTGCCTTTATGGGCCGATCAACTCCTACCACAGGTTTTGATGGAGCAATTTGATACTTTGCCGCTACAATGTAGACATATTGAGCATATGCATGAAGGAGTTTGGTTTAAAAAATAATTTTTGACAAAATGACAGCTGTGAAAACTTAGACAATTTTCCCCTAACAAGGCTTTTGTATATGCATTGATGGTGCCTTCATGGGCTGATCAACTCCTACCACAGCTTTTGATGGAGCAATTTGATATGTTGCTTATACAATATAGACACATTGAACATATGCATGGAGGAGTTTGCTTCGGAATAAATAATTTTGATATAATGACATCTATGAGAACTTAGACTATTTTTTTATCGATAAGCTTTGATATATAGAGCTTCAGGTGCGAATAATTTTGTATATTTGATCTTAACAAATGTTCCAGATTGCAAGCTAAGATCATTTGCACAGATTCTACTAAAATCTTATTTTCACAGATTTTACTGAAATCTTTTTTTTTTCAAAACTAACGTCTGCTGGTTTGAACTATCACTTGCCAACTAAGCTAAGTATGAGCTCAAAAACAATTCCATTTAGTTTGGACTTTTTTTCCTTTTTCAAATAGCTTGCTGGGCTCCTCAAAGCTGGGTTCATTGAAGAACATTTAGATTTAGGCCCTACCACGGATCGACATGTTTTAAAAAGCACCTACCTTCAACTTCCCTTCCTAAAATCCCCTACACAATAGGACCCAAGCGTAAAAAGTTCGCTTTGATGCCATCAAACTGCGCTGAAACATTTCGCTGTTGATGTAGCCTTTCTGTATCGAAATAGTTTTGATTACGATTCTCTTCAATGACGTGACTGTTAGTTAAGTGACGTCACATAACCTCGTCTTAGACTCCCCTGTTGCTTTGAGGATGCACCACCATAATGAGCTTTCAACTTGCTTACCTATATTCAAACTGGTGAATGTTTTATCTAGGACACAACAATTTTTATGTACAGTTCGTTATTAATGACACTATCTTAGCACTGTGAAATCAAGGCAGATATCAATAACAAATATCCATACGCATGGGTTTTTATCAAAGTGTAAAAACGATTTAATTTTTCCAACGGACCAATCAAAATCGCCGACAAAACGATAAAAAACATTGAGTTGGAATTATAGTAGTATGATTTTCTAATACACTGATAAATACACATTATCATAATAGTAACTTGATCTGGCGTACTGTATCACGTCGAGTGGATGAGGTCATACCATCGGGTCACCCGAAACGCTTAGCGTCGAGGGTGGTCCAATGGTATGGCCTCATCCACGAGACGTGATACTGTTCGCCAGATTAAGTTACTATTGGTTTAAACATATTTTATTTCTCTATTTCAAATTGACATGCAAGACATATATACATACAATAGCAATCTATAGGATTGGAATGAAAGCTTAGAGCTTATATATTTCCTTTCCCAATGTGAAATAAATTAACATATATAATATTGGCAGGTCATTAGCTAATTATGATTATTGTAAGCTATTTTTTGTTCTAAGAAATTTGCAAAACGGTTTTTAACAGGCTTACAAATACCTTGTACAATTAATTGGTTGATTAATACCTAGTTACAGGGATGTGAGTTAAAAGTAAGTGTTTACAATAGAAATATGCGTATTGAGTATTGAAAATAAAAGGAGAAAAAATATCTTAAATAGAGCTCAAAATGAGGAGGATTAATGTGGGGAATCAGATTGTGGGGGCAAGGGACTTCAAACCACTTGGCTTCTGTTATTGATTGTTAAACTGATTTCTTCCCATTCATGACATGCACACTGCTTGTATAAGCATCATACCATTGAAAATACCACATAGTGTGCATTTACGGGTTAAGCTATATATACTTTCAACGAAGTAGCTAAGTTGGATGGTGTGTTAGAATCGTTTTGAGGTTTCAATAAATTTATGCACTGAAAGGAATATTTTACTGTTTGTGTCAATAGAAAGTGAGCTGTCACCAGATAATAAAACATCAAGTGTTACATGACAGAGTTGAGAAACTGAGTTCAACATCTCAATTCTTTGCTGGCGGTAAAGAATACATTGTGATAGATAGTGTTCTGCATTTTCAATACTGCCACATCTGCAGAGAGGTGAGTCAGTCAAGTTCTTGAGAAATATGTCATGATTTAGAGAGCTACATTTCGTTCGTAGACGAGTGTGTAATATTTGTGCCTGTCGCTCTCCAAAGTAGTAGTATTTTGGTGTGAAAGAATTGGGCTGTTTTAGCTGGTATTTGAAAGAGGCGATAGTTGGTGAGTTTCTTTGCTCTTCTGGAAGATCGTTCCATTCTCTAATAGTTGAAGGTAAGAAAGAAGAGAAGTACTGGCTTGTTCTTGCGCGAACAGTCCTAATATCGTTTGAGTTTCTAAGGTTATAGCTTGATGTTTCAGTAACAGTAGAAGGTATAAGAGGTAAGGTAATGTGGAGTCAAGTTATGTGCCATTTTGTAAAAGATTGTAAGTTTTTGTTTTTTCCTCATGTCTAATGTGTCCCACCCTGTTTCGCTATATAAGTTTTCAAGTGATACTAGTTTTGTTGTCCTTGTTGCAATTCTTGCTGCTTCTGTTTGGATTTTTTTCTAGTTCATCCTTTTCGTACTGCGTGCAGTTATCCCAAATTTCGTTGCCATACTCTAAAAAAGGCCTATTGAAGGAGGTGTAGATAATTTCCAAAGATTTTCGATCAAGCTGAAACTTAAGTTTTCGCATTATTTTTATTCTGTGCCATGCTTTTTCTTTTATATAACTGATATGTGTGTTCCAAGTTCCATCATTACTAAAGTATAGACCGAGATGTTTATGATTTTCAACTTCTTTAATTTCGTGATTTTGCATATAGAGAGGTGTGTGAACTGGTTTTATGACTTTTCTGCTTATTAAAAGGGATTCTGCTTTGTTGGGTTGAACTTTACAAGCCAGGTATTTGCCCATTGTGTTATTCTTTCAAGGTCTGAGTTTAAGGTTTCGGCTGCAGTGTCAGGGTTTTCTACTACAATAAAAAGGCTTGTATCATCGGCAAATAGTCTAATGTTTGAGCCAATATCATTTACAATATCATTTATATACAGAAAAAATAGCAGTGGACCAAGAATGGATCCCTGTGGGACTCCCGCATAAATGTAGTTCCAATCAGATTGTGTGTCTGGAAGGATGACTCTTTGTCTCCTTTCAGAAAGATAGCTACTGAACCAGGATAAAAGGCTACCAGAAATGCCAGCTGCTCTTAGTTTACAAAGAAGACCCTTGTGCCAGACACGGTCAAAAGCCTTGCTGACATCACAGAAGACAACACGTACTTCTTTACCCGAGTCTAAAGCTTGACAGAAAGTATTGTAGATAAAGGTGAGTTGATTGGTTGTTGAGTCACCAGGTTTGAACCCGGACTGAAGAGGAGAGAGGATGCCGTTATCTCGGAAGTGATTATAAAGATGCTTGAAAACTACACGTTCGGGAACTTTTTCCAGACAGCTGAGAAGAGAAATTGGTCGATAGTTTGAAACAGAAGCTGTATTACCACCTTTAGGGATAGGGCAGACTAATGCGTCTTTCCATATATCAGGAAATATTCCTAGCGATAACGACTGATTAAGTAGAGAGCATATAGGAAATGACAACTCGTGAGCTAGTTCTCTAAGAGTACGATTGTTTATGTCATCTGAACCAACAGCTTTGCCTAGTGGAAGACTTTTCAAGACTGATTCAACTTCGGCAGGTATAATTACAAGATTGGAGAGTAAAGAATTTACATTACAGTCAATGTTAGGTAGTTGTGCATTACTATCGTCCAGTAAGGTCTGGTCTCTGAAAAAGTTGTTCAGCAGGTTTGCTTTATCCGTGTCATCCGTCCTTTTCCAAAGTAGGAATAGATGATTTTGTTGATGGTGTTATGAAAGATTTTAGAGTAGACCACCAGTCTTAAGAAGACAAAGTGTTTGATTTTAGCTTGTTTGACAGTTGATCAAGATATTGCTGTTTTGATAGGCGAATAGATTCTATAACCTTATTTCTGAGTTTCATGAATTTGTTCCATAGCCTTGGTGTGTCTATTTGCTTGGCCTTGTGATATGCTGGTTTGCGTTTGAGTATTCGAATAGCAGTAGTTATCCATGGTGGGTCAGATGGTCTTATTCTTACTGTTTTATTTGGTATGCATTCGGCTGTTAAAGTGTTCAAATGATTAGTGATGTTACTTGCATGGGTATTGACATCAGGGTCTGTTAGTGAATCCCAGTCAGTGTTTGCAACTTTGGTTCGAAGTAAGTCATAATCTCCTCTGTCATAGCTCCATATGTGACGAGTAAAGGATTTTCTTGAAGTCTTTGTATATTTGAAAACGCCATAGACAGGGCAATGGTAACGAACGTCCTGATGAAGGAAAGGTTCTGCTACACCACTGTAGATAATGTTACTTTTGTCGCTAGTAAGAATTATGTCAATAAGAGAGGATGAATTTTCGGTGAAGTGGGTAGGTTCTGTGATGGTTTGATAGAGTGAAAATTGTACACAGAGTTCAGATACTTTTCGAGATGTATGGTTACTAAGCATATCAAGATTGAAATCTCCTGTAACAATGATGTTGTTAATTTGAGTATCCAGTGCAAGCGATATAGAATCTTCAATGCTAGACAAGTAAGCAGTGTTAGAATTTGGAGGGCGATAAAAGAGGCCAAATAAAACTCGTGTGTGATTAAGTTGAATCTCTATCCATATGCATTCAGTGTTACGTGGTTCCAAGTCATAGCGTCGTTTGTAGAAAAATGAGTCTTTAACATATATCATAACGCCACCATGGGGGTCTCCTGTTCTGTCCTTACGTTCAGGTGGCTTGAAATCTGGTATGAATAGGTCTGTTGTCTGTATGCCTGAGTGAAGCCATGTTTCTGAGAATGCTAGAATGTCAAATTCTGATAGCTCAGTAAAAAGGACATCTAGTTTGTGTATAATACTTTGCACATTGTACTGCACAAAGGACAAGTGTTTAGAGAGGTTAAGTGTGTTTAGGAAAGAGAAAGATTCATTTGACGTGCTAGAGGAACTAGAGAGGGAGGAAGTTGAAACCTGACCTGGGTTCGGATGTACATCTCCTGATAAAAGAAGAAGAATACCTAACCAAGTAATGAATATGGTTATTGTGCCTACTACTAAGCAGTCATGGACGAACTTTATATTATTTGTCATATTTTTTAATTGAGTAAAACTAACTGGCAGTTTTCTTGTCACTACTATATGCGTACCTTCACTGTACTGCTTGATGTGGGAAGCTGACTTTAAATGTATGTTTAGCGACACCGAGTATAATGTGCTGATACAGATGGGAAGAAGAAAGAATATCTGACAAAACAATGAAAATTTGAACTTAGGAGAATAACTATGCATCACATCTTTAGTGCAATTTGTACCTTTACTCATGAAACTTTTTCTAGAAGAAACAAAAACATACTGGATGGCGTGATGCATACATACTCCCGTTCCTGATATCCTTGATTTTGCAACACGGCTAAATTTGATGTTCCCATACCCCACGATCTGATCCTAGGCTGCTCACAAAAAAGAATGACAATTCCAAAGAAATATTCAAAAAAGAAACACATAGTGTAGAACTAAAGAGATAATGAAAAAATAAATAAATAAATAAATGCAAAATGGTACAATTCCAATAGATCATATAGCAATGCGATGTTCGGGATAAAAATGTGCAGTTTTATTGCTGGTTTTATTAAAATAATTCAGCACAAGGTAGGAGACCTGGATAGTTTTGCAGTAGTAATAGGAGACAGCAGGCTATAACGTGAGACATCCAAATTATGACAAATATCAACACCAGCGCTCCGACGTGAAATTTTGGTGAGGATTTGCCCTAAGCTTGCCTGTTGCAATGCAGTACCGTTAGATTATGAGTTTGTGAACAATTTGACCTCACTATAGCGATCAAGTTACATAATCAAGATATATAATGTTTACATACTTCAGAGGCTTTTTACTCCAAAATTATCCATTTTTCCCAAAATTCACTAATAGCACATTTTAAAACATAGCTACATTATCATGATTATCTAAGTCCCTCCAGGAAAAAAACACGGTGAATCACATTAAACACATAATTCTGTCCTTTCATCGAAACATCGACCTAATCCGCCATTTTAACCGGAAGTAAATTACTATTATGATAATATGTTTATTATATGCCTTTTTTCAAACATTCTTTCGGATTTTAAACCTGTTTTGGTCTTTAATCCCGAAAAGAATGCGGGAACGTTTGCCATAACGTTACGTTTCTTGACGTCAAGTCAACATGTTTTCCGTCTCTGGTTCCATGCTTGCAGTTAACTTTACGTAACGTCAACGCAAATGCAGGTAACCGACGTTAGCCTCGTTTTAAAGGATAGTGATATGGAATCAGAAAACCTCAGTTCGTTGATACGGCTTTCTGTATCAGATGGCCAGAAAACAGACAGTTCTAAAGTCGTATCAGTTATAGGTATAAAATAAATAAATAAATAAATGGACACACGACTAGATTCTATCACAAGTGCGCAGCGGGGGATGGATTTTCATAAACCCTTTTATGTTGCATAAACGCCATTTATGGATAAACCCATCTAACAGAAACATTAATATTACTGAAATAAACAATTGGAAGGATGAAAAAAACGAACCATTTTCTCAACCATGTCCCACAAGATTTGGCAACGTGACGCTAGTTTGGCAAAAAACAATCAACCCAATGCTTGTTTGTCAAAGGGCATTCGTAAAGCCATCGGCAATATAACACACCATTTTTGATATTGATAAATAAAATTCAATGACATATTAAACCCGTCACCTTTGCGTTGCTGTAGGCAACCTAAAACGCCCAGGTAATATGTTTCAGCCCTATGGTAGCTGTAGTTACTGTGTACACTTATATTAGGCGGTGGTTTTGTTGTTATCCCCACGCTTTTTAAAAAAAAGCGATGGGGATATTGCAATCACCTCCGTCCGTATGTCCGTCCGTCTGTCCATACCCACGAAATAATACTTGTTGGCTACCTTGAATTTCTGATAATTTTCTTAACAATCAATTTCGGAATAAACCTCATTTGCATATTAAGGGAGCTAATGAACTCAAAATGAGGTTACTTCTTTTGTGGATGTTATTTCGTCTTGTGTTTGTTATGCTTTCGTGCGCGTCTGTATATTGATGCCTTGTGGTCACCTGCTGGGAAAGGGCTGACCTCTTGGCTCTCGTTTGTGATGTCTAATTGTGAGTTTGTTACTTTCCCATTGGTATCCTGGGTCAGGTGTGGTACTTGATTTTATTATATACCTATAAATGATACAACGTTTGAACTGTCTGTTTTCTGGCCATCAGGTATTAGGTATCAGGGGGAACAATGACAACAAACCCTGTCAGAGGAGCAGCTTAGAACACAGAAACAAACTGAGGTTTTCTGACTCAGTATCACTATCCTTTAAAACGAGGCTAACGTCGGTTACCTGTTTTTGCGGCGACGTTGTGTGTTAAGTGAATTTCAAGCATGGAACCAGAGATGGAAAACAGAAATGACGTAACGTCAAGAAACGAAACGTAAAGGCAAACGTTCCCGCAATCTTTTCTTAATTTATGACCAAAACAAGTTATAAATTCAAAGGGTATATAATAAACATATTATTAAAAAAGTAACTTGATCTGGCGTACAGTATCACGTATCGTGGATAAAGGGCCATACCATTGAATCACCCTCCCAGGAATGGGACTTAGGGGGTCCAAATTTTTTTCTTCTTCTGAAATTCAACCAAATTTGGTGTGTGAGTTACTCACATGAATGGGGCATGCAGCAGCACATTTTTGGCCCCGCCCCCTGGGGATGGGTCAAATTGTCAAATATTATCAAATTTCAATAACAAAGTCAATATCTAGATTTTTAAAACAAACTTTGTGTGTCTCCTCACAAATAATAGATAAATATATATCAAACGGGATTTTCATGTGGTCGCCTGGGTCATGGGGGTGCTGGGGGTAAAAAATTTAATTTTTTCGAACATGGCCATGTGGCATATCAGATTTAAGGTAATGATGAGTAGAACAGGATACAAGTGACATTTTTACCCTAGGATTAAACTGGTGACCTTCGGGTGGGTCAAATTCAAATATCATTCGATTTCTTCAAGAGCGTGGGTATTTGTGATGGCGCGCCATCGACTGCGTTCTAGTTCTTGTTTGTTTTTTGCTCTCATTGTGGATTAGGGGATCATGTACTATTTTTACCCTTACAAGCCTAGTGTCCTTTTTTGGGGACAGGGGCAAAGTGCATACCCAGATCAGGGTCTCCTCTGTTTGCTTACAGAATGTTTTATTAAATTTTGAATGAAAAAAAATGCCACCCAATAACCCTTAAACAGATATGGACTGTACAAAAGTTAGAATGGGAAATTCCATTCAGCTTAAATGGGTTAATATTGGCTAGCTTGTTGAAAATTTACTGAAGACTCTGAAACGATGCCACACACACACAGATCACCGAATACTAATTGCTCACAGATGAAGAGTAATTTAAACAGGCTAATGATTGACATTTGCAGTGTAATTGCAATTTTCACTTATTCGATTAAGATTTCGCAAAAATAACCAGGCGAAATTGTCTTCGTTTAGTTAGTTTATTTGCCACTCAGATCAACTAGCCCTGCAAAAACCGCGTCACGCAGAAACAATGTTTACATTAAGATGGCCAAATGTTCATTGCACGACCCGTAGGTCACTGTGTGAGTCCGTCTGTCCGTGAAACGTAGAAAATTGTCCAAAATCACAAAATCTATGTTAAAATGAACAATATGCAAATCGAAATGATCACTAACAACAATATTTTAAAGACTTGGTTTTGTTCGTTTGTTTGATTTGTTGTTTTACGTCATATCAACAATCTTTCAATTTGACAGGGATAGGCCTTCCTGGGTTGAACCAGTACTAAGCTAGGATAATTGGGCCTCGACGCGAGAAAACCTGTCTTCGGGGGTTTGCGAACAACACAGGCACAGATCAGCCTGCGCATCCGCGCAGTCTGATCAGCGCCTTTGTTATTCGCTTTTTGGAAAGTACCATATTTAACCTTGCTACAGGTGAAATTTCAATTATCTAGCTAGTCTCTGTAGCTGAGGAGACCGGTATGAAACTCGCTTTGACGGAAACCCCGAAGACAGGTTTTCTCGCGATGAGGCCCAATTAAAGACTTGTTATTGAAATATTGCACGACCCACAGGTGTGCACTTTTGTGAGTCTGTCTGTCTGTCCAATTTGCTTTCCACATATTCCTTCTTGCACCGGATACTAATAACGGGTCATGTACATTAAAGTCAGTTGATAGTAGTCTTGGTCAATATTTGTCAGATAATTATACTCATGTCCAATGAAAACGCACCACCTACAAAAATGACTATATCTTTTTACCAACTTAACATTTTATTTTTGCGATTGCGTCTTATTGTACTGAGTAGTAATGGATGGCACTATGGGCCAATTTTTTTAAGCCTGAAAAGAACTTAGAATTTTTCAGGCAAAAAATTGGCCCATAGATGCCTATCCTGGTAAGCTTGAGTGACTAGCTGTGAATAACTTAGTTTATTTTAGGGCTATTTTGGTTGGGTCTATGATTGTGATAGTTTCCTGGGTTGTTGAGAATAACTTAGTTTATTTTGCGCAAAAGCGCAGGCTGACCTGTGATTGTGATAGTTTACTGGGCTGTTGAAAATAACTTAGTTTATTTGCGTTGACAAATTCCTACCTGGTAGGCATATTGTGGTCATCTTTTTATAAAGACTAACTTTACTTGCATCACAAACAACAGGGTTCCTAATTTGCATATCCTACATCTAGTACGTTGCAATAGCGAATTATATTTTACGTAAGGAATTTTGGGTTCATGAAGTTCTGCGTATCTTATAGTCTCTTTAGAAAAATAACTTAGATATTCAAGGCTAATTTCTGTAGCTAAGAAATATTACATTTAGCACAACTTTTCGCTTTTCGCGACTTTCAATGATAAGTTACGTCATATAGATTATACATGACGTCATTGAAAAGCAAGTAGTATCTTCTAAAAGCGACAACAAGTATAACTTTTCGAACCAATAGATAACTTGGTCATTTTAAGAGGAAAGGTATTCAGATATGATGGGCCTATTTATTATTATTTTAGCTTTACATTTTGGTCAGACTCTTAGCTTGATTTTAACTTAGTACTTTTAATAGTTGATTAGGGTAATTATATGCTAAAAGTTAAGTTGTATAGAATGTCGCTTGAGGTTGTATCTCAAGATGTATTACTCTGTAGAATCAGCTAGGACTTTGAAAATTTCTGAGTCATTTTTTATCTAGAGTAGGTGTGTACTTAGCAATGATAAGTCTGCTTGAATGTTTCTAAGGATTATACTTTTTCAGGTTCTTGCATGGTGTCGTATTTGATAGCTAGTATCAATCTTTTGATTAGGTTAGAGCTTCTGTTGATACGCTAGATAATCATCATTGGCATGTAATAGTATTGGGGTTTAATGATAAGATGTTGATGAAAGTGCCCATGTCGCTTGAGATGTGGATGCAATGTGGACCTTCACACGTAAAATGTGGATGCAATGTGGATCCACCACATCTCCACATTTTGAAGGTGGATGTAATGTGGAGCAATGTGGATGTATTGTGGAGCAATGTGGATTTCCACATTTCAAATGTGAATAAATGCAGATATATTGTGGGTCAGCATAATGGAAATTTACGTTAATTCTTGGATAAATTCGAAATTAATGTGGACCGCCACACTAAAAATGTGGATCCACCACATCTCCACATCTTGACAATGTGGATCCACCACATCTCCACATTTCCACAATGTGGAGTTTCCACACCTACACATTCGACAATTTGACTTATACCCTCTCTTAATTTTAGGTAAACTTCAGCGCTGAGCTGAAATAACTATGATTGTGATAGTTTTCTGGTCGTATCCACTAGTTGGTCTATGATAGTTTCCTAGTTCTGCTGTGGTAATATATAAAATAACTTAGTCAAATTCAGCTTTGAAAATAACTTAGTCATTTTAGATGGGTATAGAGTGTCATATGTGTGTGTGTAATAGTCAAGGCTACTAAGTTCTATGCGTCTTAAGAGTCTCTTGGTCAATCAAGACCTCATTTCCTAATGGCACCACTCTGTAGCATTAACTAGTGTATAGCTAGCCATCTCAAGCTTACTACTACTGATTTTTTAATGAAAGAACAACAAAGACTGGTGAACATTTCTATAACTTTATTGCCCCGCTAACTATAACTGATTACAATGACAGAGGATTAGGGCCGTCCCTCTATTCATTGTTTACAATAAGAGGAATTAAAGAATATATGCCATCATACAAAGTAGAATTCAATTAGAATGTTTTAAACATTGATCCAGAGCCTAGTTGACTTTGAGTATATTTTGGTCCAATGTTGTTCTGTTGCAGCTGACTTGGTGCATATTTTGATCCTGAACTCTGTTGTAATGAATCTGATTCATCATCTTCACCTAAAGAATAGGATGGTGGATCATATTCTTCAAGTTTTCCATCCAAGAGGTATCTTCGTTTTTTAATAGCATATCTCAAAGCTTCATCCTCATCAAACTCATCGTCATCTCGTAGTCTCTTTGCTGTAGCTGTTATCTTTTTGTGCAAGGGATCTTTCTTCATGGCCTTAGATACTCTAAGGAAGCTCTGGTAGCGATCAATGACCTCTGCTCTGTATCTAGGTTCTAGTTTATCAGAAGCGACCTCCTCTGCCTCTTCTGTGTCCATGTCTGGATGTTTCTCTACTGTATGGTGTACACTTTCATTGAAAGTATCTTGTAGGTATCTATGGGCTCCACCAACAAAAACTTGCCAAGGATCAAACTTGCTCTTTTTTCTAGAATAACGTTGGTCTTCATCATCTTCATATGTATAGTCTGTATCACTACCATCTAGAATGCCATAATCTTTGTCTGTATATTTCCCAAAGATATCTTCCTTTTGATGACTTTTAGAAGTCTCTGCATCCGATTCGTCAGACATAGTAGAGTCTTCATTTTCTGACATTGTTTCTGACTCCATATCTTCACTGCAGATACCACTTGTCAGATGTCGTCTCAAACTGTCTGATCTTGCAAACTGTCGTTCACACTTTGGACACTGATGTTGACCCATTGAAATCGTTTTGGTAAATGAATAGCTTCTCTCTGATTGTGTCCTTTTATACTTGTAGTGACATAAAAAAACCACAGTTTTGTCAATATTTCTCACAAAAATATGACATTTTCTACTCAGTCTTATTATTTGCATGTACTTCTTTTGCTGCAACACTTGAGAGAGAACTGCATTTTCTTGTTTTACTGCTCTCTTTTGCAGAAGAAAAATTCTTTCTTTTATCACATCTTTGCTCAATTATATTTCTTCCATTCATACATTTCTTCTCTAATGGCATTTTTTCTAGTTGGTTTCCTATTAGCTTACGAAGTTCTCTATGACACATTCTACAGTACTTTGGTGGTCTTCCTTGCTTGAGCTTACTATCCAACGCTGTGTTCAGTCTTTTCATCAGATATCGAATTTGTCCATAGCTCATATGATATTTAGTTGATCTTTTAGATGCAGGTGTTTTCATATCATCATTGCAGCTTGTATTTTTTTGTCTTGCTGAGAGATCCATTCTTCCTCTTGTAGTGTTTGAAGAACAATAAGAAGTGTTAACCAAAACCATCATATTTATACTGATAGCAAAATTGCTCAACTTTTTATACGTTTGAAATGTAATTTTACTAAAGTTTTCCCACCAACAAAAGGGACAGACCTGCCAATTACATCTTTGATATCAATATGAACCTGATCAATATAAGATTTTGCCAAAGGTACATAATGCAAATTTACAAATTCTTGATGCGATTGAGTGCTAGCTTTTGACTGTTTATAAGAAACAATTCTAAGTATAGGAGCTGTTATATTTCCAACGTAAGTGTAATCTGCAACATCAGAATAAACAAACATCTGATGGTGAGTCATGTTCAAATCAACAGCATATGTAAAAACCTGATTATCACTCCCAATCAGTTTATTTGAAAGATCAGGATTCAATCCAAGTATTTCTCCAAGAGACTTTGAAAATCTAATTTGGACTCTATTTGGATTTCCAACATGTAAGTTTACACGGTTACCTGATTTCTTATAACTTAATGTGATCATACTGTGGATTTGACGTAGAATAGCTCCACATTTTTCTTCAATTGCAATCTGAATTTGCTCTACTAAGTGCTGAGGCGAATTATAGTTTCCTGCTGGGATAAACAATTTTATTTCAGGACAACTTCCATCTTTCATGCATACAGTATTCATTTTACTTTTCCCCAGTCTTTCCAAAACATTCTCATCGTAGAAGTGAACATAAAAATAATTGCTGTTATGTGAAATGTTATATACTTCCGAAGGAGTCATAATTTCTACCAATGCTACAACCCATTGTTCTTTCTGGACTTGAATAGGATGATTTAGCTTTGTGGTAAATGAGAACTGTTTATTTTTAGGGAAAATATCCATAGAGCTATCACTTAGTAAGCTCAGATAAAATTCAACCATGATCTAATACGTGAAACAACCACCACACTTGATAGAAATATAATGACAATTAGACTTCGCTTAACGTCATATATACTAGTCAAAAGTTCTAACCGGCCACGTGTGTTTTTAACGATTTTCGAAAAAGCTATTAGAACTATATTTATTTAATTTGCATTCCCGAATAGGCCAGTCTATCAGTCATCAATAACAGAAAATGGCTAAGAAAATCTCTTTAAATTGTATCCGGGAGGCTTTGCCGAACACACTTACCCTCAATTTCAAAATTCACAAGAATTTGCATTGGATGGTGGGGTAATTTTTGACATTTTTGCCAATAGCAACGAGTTTCATGCATATGGAGTGTTCATTTCAGCACTTAAGTGTTCAATATGTGTTTGGCTTTTGACATGAAAACGTTTGCGTGTAAAATGGGGTCATTTCAAAAAGTCATGACTCACAAATCGTGCCAAAATGCGAATTTTGAAAATGGGGGTACCACTATTTAAGTTAGCATCCTGCGTGTACTGATGAACATTTTGTTAATCCTAGACGTATTCATTAACTTGTCAAATATGTAAATGTGGAAAATTCACAGTGTAAAGAGGTGGATAATCTTTCTGAAAGCTGTCATAGCGAATGTACCATGCTACTATCAACTTGAGAGATTGAGAGAAAATAGAATTGATTGAAAAGAGGGTATAAGTCAAATTGTCGAATGTGTAGGTGTGGAAACTCCACATTGTGGAAATGTGGAGATGTGGTGGATCCACATTGTCAAGATGTGGAGATGTGGTGGATCCACATTTTTAGTGTGGCGGTCCACATTAATTTCGAATTTATCCAAGAATTAACGTAAATTTCCATTATGCTGACCCACAATATATCTGCATTTATTCACATTTGAAATGTGGAAATCCACATTGCTCCACAATACATCCACATTGCTCCACATTACATCCACCTTCAAAATGTGGAGATGTGGTGGATCCACATTGCATCCACATTTTACGTGTGAAGGTCCACATTGCATCCACATCTTATCATTAAACCCCAATACTATTACATGCCAATGATGATTATCTAGCGTATCAACAGAAGCTCTAACTTAATCAAAAGATTGATACTAGCTATCAAATACGACACCATGCAAGAACCTGAAAAAGTATAATCCTTAGAAACATTCAAGCAGACTTATCATTGCTAAGTACACACCTACTCTAGATAAAAAATGACTCAGTAATTTTCAAAGTCCTAGCTGATTCTACAGAGTAATACATCTTGAGATACAACCTCAAGCGACATTCTATACAACTTAACTTTTAGCATATAATTACCCTAATCAACTATTAAAAGTACTAAGTTAAAATCAAGCTAAGAGTCTGACCAAAATGTAAAGCTAAAATAATAATAAATAGGCCCATCATATCTGAATACCTTTCCTCTTAAAATGACCAAGTTATCTATTGGTTCGAAAAGTTATACTTGTTGTCGCTTTTAGAAGATACTACTTGCTTTTCAATGACGTCATGTATAATCTATATGACGTAACTTATCATTGAAAGTCGCGAAAAGCGAAAAGTTGTGCTAAATGTAATATTTCTTAGCTACAGAAATTAGCCTTGAATATCTAAGTTATTTTTCTAAAGAGACTATAAGATACGCAGAACTTCATGAACCCAAAATTCCTTACGTAAAATATAATTCGCTATTGCAACGTACTACGATATACAAATTAGGAACCCTGTTGTTTGTGATGCAAGTAAAGTTAGTCTTTATAAAAAGATGACCACAATATGCCTACCAGGTAGGAATTTGTCAACGCAAATAAACTAAGTTATTTTCAACAGCCCAGTAAACTATCACAATCACAGATCAGCCTGCGCTTTTGCGCAAAATAAACTAAGTTATTCTCAACAACCCAGGAAACTATCACAATCATAGACCCAACCAAAATAGACCTAAAATAAACTAAGTTATTCACAGCTAGTCACTCAAGCTTACCAGGATAGGCATCTATGGGCCAATTTTTTGCCTGAAAAATTCTAAGTTCTTTTCAGGCTTAAAAAAATTGGCCCATAGTGCCATCCATTACTACTGTACTGTAGCAATTCTGTAAGTTACTGATAGGTCTTTAAAACCGAATGATCACCGATGACACGTGCTGGAACCATTTAACAAAACAACCGTCAAAACAGAAAGTCACATAACCAGCCATCGAATGTGTCAGAATTTTCAAAAGCATTATTTTCGCATTTTTCTATGTAGACATTGCAAAGAATCTCTAAATTGATAGCCAGGAATAGTCATTTTGCCTTGAAAGCGGCTACAACGTCACAATGTGACACCACTAGCATACTTTTGACTAGGCATAAAATCGAGACATTCAATGAATCCTTCTTTTACTGATGCAAAATTACGACAAGTCATAGCAAGAAGATTTCTTGCTCTTGTAGCGGGTCGCTAACATCGACGGAGGTTAGGTATCAACGTTTTTTGATAGACGTCAATCTTTAAAAGTTCGTATACACAAACCTTAGAGTATCTGTGTTGAACTTAATGTTAGATAATACTCACACTAACAGATATACACAAATTTTAGAAGATTTATAACGCTACCGTTGCGAACAATGGCTGGCGACGCGCTCAAAGTTGACGTAAACGATGCAACGTCAAATTTTTAGAGGATTTGTATGACGTTTTGCATGTTTGTGAGTTTTTACGACGGAAATAAGCATCGTGTAGAACACTAGGATCGTAGAAATAGCAATTAAACATTTTACGTCAATTTTTGTCGGACCACTCCATATTTAAGCTTACATAGTGATATTGTTTGCATTAGTGTAGCGTTAGCTGTTGCGTCACAACTTTTAAAGTTGTGGCGAAATGACAGGGGATCTACTGGCAAACAGAACACATTTAAACGAGATTTTGTGGTCCTTTTGTATATGCCCAAAATGCGATTAACACAATTTTGAGGCTGACGTTACGTCATGTGTTAACGGAGTCACCGGAATTGAAATTTTTGTGCGAAAACATCGCATTTGTCCTAAATTATAATTATAGATACCACAATTTTGCACAGCCTTTGATAGGCCACAAATATGCGCATCGGAAGAGTGGTGCGTTTTCATTGGACATGAGTATATAATCTAGACATAACACGGGGTGAAACGTATTGTGTTTAAGTGGTCAAATAATTTGGAAATTTTCATTTAAAATTTGTTTGCCTTCAATATATTTTATTTGACCTCTTAACAAACGTACGTGTTTGTATACATAAATAAAAAAAAAATAGTAATTCATACTGGGATTTGAACGAAAGCTATCAACTTATATATTTCATCTTTCGTTTGAATAAAATCTAATGAACTATGCGGAGACTGTATTTAGGGGTTTGTAAACTTTTGCCAGATCAGAATAATTTTAACAATCTTGAAAAAAGGTGCGCCAAGGACCATTTGTGACAATTTTTTTTCAAATCAGGTCACCAGATTTGAAACAAGAATATTTTAAAAGGTTTTTCTATATATACACGGCGTCAAAAGTAAAGCACAGCCTCAAATAGTTTCCTAGAAAAACAGTGTAGCTTTCTACTTGTTATATTTATAAAATTAGATAAAGTGGTGGCAGTTTACAGCAAATTTTGATTCGATAAGCATTAAGGTTAACGAAAGGGCATGGCAAATGCACACTTACCCCTAAACATTTCCCTATTCACTGTCCCATTATGGCATTTTCATACCACTACGAGATGAAAATATTTAGTGTCATATTACAAAACCAAAAACATGTTCTGTCTTTAAATTTCAGATGAATATCTCTGATAGAACAAAAGATATGGAGGTGTAAATAATGGCATGTTATATAGTGAAAACGCAAAAATTATAAACATGTGAACTGTAACTGGCAAGAAAAATTGAGATCGCTAGAACCCTTTTGGCACTAGTCTGAAAAATAGGTCAAGTTTATTTTCGCGTTAATACAAAATCAAAGGAAGCACTTTGAGGTCCGCTATGACGATTTTAAGGGTATACCCCCAAAATAGGGGTTGGTGTATACAGGACAGCGTTGAACTTTTAACAAAAGTATCAAATGACATTCTGACAGGTTTGACAGACCATGGAAATACTTGGGTAACAATATTTTACAAATTTATTGTTCTTTTGAAGAAAATCATACATAAAAACCTTCACTGAAAAAAAAATGTTTGGGTGGTGCTTAACCTTTGTCGCTGTGTATATTAGTAGAGATGTTAAGTACAAATCATAGACTATGACTTCAAATCATGATGCAAAGGTCCCCATTGGTATAGAAACCCCCCACAAGGCAACAGATAAAAAATTATCCAAAGGCAAAAGCTGTATCTTAAAATTCAAGATGGCCGCCATCGGCCATATTGGAAAACTTGTCCGACCCATGGCCCAAAAACTTTTTTTATCGTAGAAACTATTATGATACATGTTTTCCAGCTAATTTGATGTCATATATTTCATTTCTGGTATAATTTTGTTTTACATTAAGATGGCCAAATGTTCATTGCACGTCAATGTATTTTTATCATGAAAATAACACACATGCTTGAAATGTTCGTAGTTAACGAAAAAATCCTGTAAACCATTCTTGTGATACAAAACTTCAAGTCATTTTCCACCTGTCTGTTCCCCAATCAAGGCTGTTGCAAACCTTTACATTTAAAGAAAATCATACAGGGGCAAATGATAAGCTCAGGTAAGTTCGTCGAAATGATGGGAATCGTGATATAAATTTGAGCTGACAGGGAGTCTTGCTGCCACCTCCAATTCGTTGGAAACACTGGGTCTGGAGATTACCCCATGTAATACCGGTATATGTTCACTCTGATAAGCTACTCTATGGAAATGCTGATGCAGAGCATCACTGCTTGGAGGCATGCAATCGAAGTTCCTTTCTTTGCGTAGAAATAGGCAGAGTCTGGCATCATCTACAGTTGTTACCAACTATTAATAGACACCATAGTGCTGTGTTGCGAATCTCTCAAGCACAGGTGTATGAGTTCTAATCATCATGGATTGAGTTGGGATTGGGCAGCAGCTGTGAAACGTTGACGTGTTGAAAATGCAATCCATTGTTCAACAATCTGCTGTCCGTCGAGACGCCTAGAACTACAATATTGCTTAAATATATTGGTTCTTACAACCACTGGAAGATGACGGGCGATGATAGTAGCAACCATAAGTGTCGGTTTTCTTGTGTGGGCAGGGGGCGAGAGTACCAACATATGCATCAGATAATGAACTTGCACAGACACCAAGGTTGCTTGCCCTTTGGAATCGAAATTTTTGGCCTGCTCAATCAAATTCCTGCTTGTTCAAATCTACATGAAGGAAGGCAGTTCAGCTGTTAGGATATTTTGTTGAAAATGTAACCCGCCTTTATGCTCCAGTACCTCTTTGGAGTAGACAGGAACAAAGACATCAGTGAAATAGTCACAGCAATTCCAATGCGAAAGATTTGAATGAGAACAGCACTGTCCGACACAGCGGCGGACTCTGATGTGTGAGATGGACACGGACAATGAAGTCCAAGATCTCATCCTTGATTTTAAGGTGAAGACTGTCATTCAATGTAAGACAGGTGTGGAGCTTTCATGGGAGAATACATAATCGATGATGATGTGACCAGAATTTGCTGCTAACAAAATCTGGGTAAATTTCGCTTGTCGTTCTTAATGACTTTCTGTGTGGTTCAGACACAGATCTTGAACAACTTCAGATTAGTTTTGTGCATTGTAGCAGTGAATGCCACTTCCTGAGAGCTAACTCGCTTGTTGAGAAATGTTGTGTATAGCCGATATCCAATGTCTTTTACTTTTTTCACATTGTCTACCACATCTGAAAATTGACTGGCTCAAGTCCAGTAGCTCTCTGCTGTCTTCCCAGAAAGGGTTTTCTAGCTGTTGCAATTCAAATGCATCCACTAATGCTATGACATCAGATTGGAACTTGGGGTATTGTTCATGGTGCACCCGTTCATCTGAAGTATATATTCGCTCAAATTATCTGACTAGGCGGGACAGCTCTAGGCAAACGACCTGATTATGGCGAACTGTGCTTGGGTCATCCAGGTTCTCTATGACGCCAGCATGATTAGTTGCTTATGCATCTGGTCACATGGGATATTTGAGAATGTTCGCCCTGACTTTGACAAATGACGTGGCCACATTAGAACTCCACATACAGAGCAGATCATTCTTCAAGTGTTGCCATGTCCAGATGGACAGGTTCCGAGACTAGTGAGTATGACCCAGCATGAAAACCAATGTCATCAGAGAATCAAGTGTCTATATATTTAATGAGAAATGACTTAACAAACTGAGGAATGAGAAGAGCGTACTCCATGGACCAGTAACTCATAGGGCTGTACAACACACTTGTGCTTAAGCCTTAAGCAATGTGTCATATGTCAGAGTTACTTCACTATCATCATTTTTGTCGTTTTATCAATATAATAACCATAAGCCTTTCTCATAAGCATGTACTGATACCTGTTGTGTGTACCTGTACCTAGTTCTGCAGATGGGGTACTGATGAAGAATTGAGCTTTGCCACTAGTTGAGATACCACTGTAAGTGAGTACTGTAATCCAGTCACTGCCGTCCAACCAGTCACTTGACACACTGCATACCACCACTCAGTGAGCATAGCCCCCAATGTCACTTGATTGGCGTATTCGCCATGCTCTGTTTGTGGATACTTCCACTGAAGTTTCGTAGCCAGCGTGGATACGGGTTGATTGGCTTCCATGACTGCTGTCTGACCCAGATTGATGTAGTTGATAGACTGGCAGAGAACTTTTATCCCATGCCAAACTCGTTGAACAAAGGCAACACGTTCGACTGGGTTAGGGAAGTATCCAGAGGTTTATAGAAGTACTGGTATAGTATGCTGTTAACGAGTTCCATACATCTGCTTCTACGGTTTGTTTCCACAAAAAGCGTCTCACTTTCTCCAACCGTGCGTAGCCTTTGTGAAGGATGTTGGCGAGAGGGATTGGGAAGCTGGAAAAGAATGGCAGTGGGTTCCACGAACAGGAACATGTAAACCTCTATCACTTGGAAGCGAGATATCGAAATCCACTGTTGTGTTAACTGTTTTAAGCTAACCTAACCTTCGAAACAGTAGACATTATATGGTTACATTCTGTTCACCTATTGAATAATGACAATTATCAACATGCCTCTATGTTTCACAAAATTTTATAAGATTGTATCGTTCAGTAATATAATATGTCACTTTGACCTTTCAAACGTATCCAAAAAGCAAAAGTAAAACCTAAAATACATTTAGTGACCTACTATTACCTAGAAAACATGTATCATAATAGTTTATATGACAAAAATGTCTGGGCTATGGATAGGACCTGTTTTCCAATGTGACCGATGGCGGCCATCTTGGATTTTAAGATACAACTTGTGTCTTTGGATATTTCTTTTTCTATGGTCGTGGGGAGCTTCTATACCAAAGAGACCTTTGCATCATGATTTGAAGTAAAAAGTCACTTAGCATCTCTATAATATTAATGTATTATGAAAAACGAACTCTGCCTCTGGCGACCATGTTTTATCATGACTAATTTATGTCGGATCCAAATTAGTTTGATGACTTTGGTAAAAGTTTATTCTAGGACTATTTGTGCCAAATTATTTTCAAATTGGACAAGTAGTTTTTGACAAGAAGCATTTTAAGATGTTCCCATTTGGTTTCCATGGTGAACAGAATTTTGCATGGAATTTATTTGAAATAAGGATCAATGCTGTGAAGGTTAGTAAAATTCCAGTTGTAAAGCAAATTGTTGACTGACGGACAACGGCCAGACTACGACGGGTATCAGAAGATCACAAGCCCATAGCTCAGGCGAGCTTAAATTGTTATCATTGTAAACAAATGTCACGAGAGAAGTAAAGAAATGAAAGGACATACTTGAAACGAGGTTTTATCACAAAAAGTTTGCTTAAAATATAGGTGACACGTGTTATTTTTGTCGTTTTTAATGTTAAATATAAATGGCTTCTTGAAAGGTTACATGATACGGCATAAGCTTGAAAGATAACTTGAACGTTTGTGCTTGAATGTACAAGCCTACCATGTTCGTCTAGTAATCAAAACTCTAGATAACAGTACATTTTTTGAAAATAAATTATTTCTCGATCAAAATATTTGTTGTGGATACTCTAAAGAATCGTCTCAATGAAACGGTTCGTTTTGGGCACACAAAAAACATGGTTTAAACTATTGGATAAAATATTATCTTTACGTTAAAAAACGTAGATTATCTGGGCTTAAAAGACTACTTAGAAGACAGCAAATACTAGAGTTATCTTTGCTTTATCTCCTTTTTATATCCTGATGTATAAGTTCTAGGAGATAATTCATGGATAAGTTAGGAATCCTTCATGCAAACCAAACATCTATGTGTGTTGATCCACATCAGAACTAAGGGTGAGGTTCGCACCGTGAAACTAGTTTAAGCCCTCCAGTAATCTTATTACTAGCCGTTCCAAGGTTGTGCTTCAGTAGTGGATCTCATTTTGTTTTTTGTGTTTGTCTTTGCCTTCTGTGATGTCTGTTTATTGTAGCCTTGTGGTCTGCTGTTGGGAAAGGGCTGACCTCGTTACATTTTCTTGTGCGTTTGTCACTTTCTCATGTGGTGTCCTGGGTCAGCTGTGGTACTTTTTTGTATCGATTCCTAATATTTGCCTTCTTTCTTACCTTTCAAAAGAAGACGAAAAACTTAACTCTTTGCATATAGGGCAATGTTGCATACTTTTTCTGTTGTCTGCTGACTTTTTAGCTCACCTGAGCCGAAGGTTCATTGGTGAGCTAATAGTATACCAGTGACCCAGGCGTCTGTCGTCCGTCCGTCATCCGTCAACATTTTCAAACATCTTCTCCTCTGAAACTACTGGGCCAATTGAACTCATATTTCATATGGAGACTTCTTAGGATGGAGGAACGAAAGTTTGTTTAAATGGTCCTGGTCACATGACCGAGATGGCCGCTACGCCCATATATGGTAAAAAACCCTTTAAAATATTCTCCAAAACCAGAAGGCTGATGACCTTGGGACTTGGTATGTAGAATTGGGGATGTAGGGCCTACCAAGTTTGTTCAAATGATGATCCTAGGTTGACTTTGACCTACTTAACGTCAAGGTCAAAATTGCTTCCTAATGCATTTAAATCGGATTTTTTTTGAAAAGTTGATTTTTTGACAACTGTAGAGGCTGTTGTCATTATTATCACTTGATATGTTTAATCTAATGAAACAATGGCTAAATATAAGTTCCAAAGGTCAAGGTTGACCTTAGACCTTTCAGCTAAGTCGCTCAAATTGGAGTCCCATCAATATATCAAAACATAGTTTTCTCACAAACCATTGGCCCAATTGAACTCAAATTTCATGCGAAGACTCCGTATGCTAAGTTAGCCAAATTTTATACCAAATATTTTGGTCACATGACCAAGATGGCCGCCATGCCCATATATGGTAAAAACTCTTTAAAAATCTTCTTCTCCAGAACCAGAAGGCCGGTGACCTTGGGACTTGGTATGTAGCATTGGGGATGTGGGGCCTACCAAGTTTGTTCAAAAGATGAACCTAAGTTGACCTTGACCTATTTAACGTCAAGGTCAAATTTGCTTCCTAATGCAATTAAATTGGATTTTTTTAATACTGTTGAGGCCAATGTCATTATTCTCACTTGATATGTTAAACCTAATGAGACAATGGTTATAAATAAGTTTCAAAGATCAAGGTTGACCTTTTTTACAGCCAAGGTCGCTCATATTGGAGTCCCATCAACACATTAGAACAAAGTTTCCTCAGAAACCACTAAGCCAATTGAACTCAAATTTCATATGAAGGCTTCTTATGATAGGTTAGCCAAAATTGATACCAATTGTACTGGTCACATGACCAAGATGGCCACCACGCCCATATATGGTAAAAACCCTTTAAATATCTTTTTCTCTGGAACCAAAAGGCCAATGGCCTTGGGACTTAGAATGTATAATTGGGGATGTAAGCCCTACCAGATTTTTACAAATGATGTATCAAGGTTGCGAAAGCAGGTCTAGTAGTGGGTCCACTCCGTCCGTCCAGTCGTCCCTCCGTCTGTCCGTTCGTCCGTCTGTCCGTCCGTCCAAAACACTGTAGGGTGCCAAGTTTGTGTAATCTGTAACTCCAAAAGTTTTCAGCCTTTTTAATTCAAACTTTGCCTAATGATTGTTCACATATTGAAGATGTTCACCTTCTATTTTGTGCACGTTCCATATTTTTTTCTCATTTTTGACGGGTGTTGAACTCAGACTTTTTTCCATCAGCAATGCTTAGGGGGTGCGTAGTTTGTGTAATCTGTAACTTCAAAAGTTTTTATTTTTTTTTTATTCAAACTTTGCCGAATATTTGTTCACATATTGAAGATGTGCACCATCTATTTTATGCATGTTTCACAATTTTATTCTCATTTTTGAGGGGAGTTGAACTTAGTCATTTTTCCATCTGAAATGCTTACTGTAGATTACATTGCGAAATTTGGGTGTAACCTGATTTCATTCATGTTTATTTGAACTTTGCATATCGACTGTTTACACATTGACGATTTGCTCCCGCGACGCAGGTCCAGAGCAGAGTTTGGTCTTGTTCTATAACTGTTTAGGCCGAAAGCATAATACTTGCAAGAAATGTTTAACCTAATGAGACCATGGTTTTATATAAGTACCAAATGTCAAGCTGACCTGTGACCTTTTATCCAAGGCCACTCATTTGGACTGCCACATACCTATCTAAACATCTTTCCCCCAGAAATCACTGGGCTGTTTGATTGAGTATTCATTAGATTCTTTTAGGTCACTTGATCAAAATGGCCGTAACCCCCATAAAGCAAAATATGTTTCATATAAGCCATAGTTGATCTTGACCTATTTTAACATTATTAAGTAGATCAGGTGAACGCTTCAGGACCGTCAGGTCCTCTAGTTTTCAAATTAAATTAAAAAGATCTTTCAGTAACACTATCCGAAAGTCAAACTGTTAAGATTCAGATCAGGAACGTGTCCAAACTGTTTGCAAAGGTTATCAGCAGACGAGAAAAAAAATCTCTGCTATCAAGGAAAGATTGAGATATACATGTAAGCCCCTCACCCCATTGTCGTTGTATATTTCGGGGATAATGTTTTTGTATAGACTGTAGTTCTTATTTTTTGTTTGTTTTAGTTTATTATCTTGCCTCCCGTGTGTGTGCTAACAGTTTTGTTTATATTTCTTTGGCTGTACCATCGGTGGCTCAACACATGGTTAACTGAAGCACTGGGAATCTGTGGGTTATGAAAACTGTTCTTAAATTCGCTATATTTTATTTAAATATATGTTTAAAGTTTGAGTGTTTTGCCTTTCAATTTGTTGAAAAGAACGCGCGAATATACAGAGCCTTGCCATTCTCGGTAAAGCTGAGCAATAAGGACGAAAAAATACTCTAAAACACTTAACCCTTAAAGCGCAAATCGCAGCGAAAGTCGTCTGCTTTTCTCGTCTGCTGAAATGTTTAAGAAGCCTCTATGACAAACAGTGTGGACCCAGATCAGACTGCTCCCTATAGGAGCAGTCTGTTCCGGGTCCACGCTGTTTGCTACTATACTTAAGTCGTCAGTAATGCTAGGCAATTATTTGCAGCAGACGACTTCAGCAGACGACATTTTAAGATGCATTTTTTCTTGGTGCATTAAGGGTTAATAAACGCGGCACCAAAATTTGGCGATTTAAAATGATTGACATTGGCGTAGTTCAATTTTGGCGGTGTCTATTCTAATTGATTTTCTATTCTCATAGGGGTTAGTTTTAAAGGAGCGAATGTGCTCCCTATGGGTAGCATATGGACTACTATAACAGGAAAGAATATGCTCCCCATATCATTTTCTTTAATCGTAGCCCAATTGTAGATGTGGGAATAAACCCTACCGTTCCAAAGATGTTTTTGCCGATACAGATACCAACATACATCTACTAAGGGTGAGTGTTTTTTATTGCTTGATGTGTAACTGTATTTTGCGGCCTCATAGCGGTTTTACCACCAAAATACCCGCCCAATATAAGTGTTTTACAGTATACAAATGCTGAAAATATTGTGTGCTTCAGCTATAAGATTGAAGTGTCATTTTAAAAACCTCTCTAAAATGTCTTTTCGGACGATTCTAGAATGCTTGTGTTGTCTGGAAATGGGATCACACTGTTTATCTAACCCTTTTTGTAGCAATGAATACTTTCTTCTGTATGTTTGAATACACAAACTTGGGATGGTCCATTGTATATATCGAGGGGTCACAGTTTATAATTTCAGAATATATACTTAAGGACTTTGAAAACGCATCACCAAGATTAAATCCCTTATTTCACAAAACCTGAGAATGTCAGCGAGATAATTGTTATTGCATATCATAGTCTGACCAGCTTGTAGTGGGTCCTAGAAATTCATGGTTGTAAATTTACTTTAAGGTATTGAAAAAATATCCGTTTTAAGACAGGGGTGGTCGATTTTGAAGGACACAAATTCAGCTGCAAGTTAACACGCGTTAGTTTTGATTCCTGACTCAACAGATTTGCGTCCTTTGCTTCTTTCACGATTGCATATGCATCATTGAACAATTAGAAATGAATTGACAGTTCGGTATGCTCAAAATTACACCCCTTTAAAAAACCGATACACCCCACCCACCCTGATTACTATAATCTAGTAATAAAATTCAACGTCTTTGGCCTTTCAAAGTTTCGATATTTTTACATCCGGTTTTATTTGAAGAGGCTAAGGGCATACACAAATGACAGATTATGCATAAATCACGCTTGTATCACGTGTCAACTGTATTGTGCTAGTGACGGTAACGTAATTTTTAAGACGTTCTCGATCACATGACAGCAGATCTCCTGTCATGATTTACATCAAAACGCCTTCCCCACATGGCTACCAGTGTATGTAGTCAATATCAGTAATGAAAGCAAGCTTAAAAGTTAACTTATTCAGTTGTTTCTAAACAAGCTATAATTTGATGTTCAAATTTGACGTTTATTTTTGGAATATTGAAGTTATTAATTACATTTACTTAGAAAAAGTCTATAAACTTTTTTTGGTGATATGGTATCATACACACCACAGATTAGACATAACAATAATCAAAAAGCTTCATTTAACTGTGCAGAAAGGTGCTAGATGGTGAATGTACCCATGTGACGTCATCAGCAGCGTCGCGTGATAATGCAGTCAAATTAACGACTGATTCATACCAATTCTGGGTTGCACATTATAACCTGCGAGTATATTATCAATCGCATATACGGTTTACAAGAAAAGTGCAAAAATATGGTGATGCGTTTTCAAAGTCCTCTGGTATATATACTTCTGAAGATGGATATAGTCTCAACAAACAGTGAATGCACAGGTAAAATACCGCATCATGCGTCATTTCATCTGGGTCTGCACTGTTTGCCAAAGCATTTATGTAGGAGTCAACAGTATACAGAAGGAATACAGTACACAGGAACAATTAACCATGATGGAAGCTTAAAAGAACCGCCACATGGTGACGAAGTAAAGTTTAATGTTTTGTTCAGCTGCTGTTCGAGATCTCGTATTTCTTGGTCATAACTCGTTGTCTGCCACACCTCCACTTAAAGACACCACACGCTCTGAAAAGACACAAGATAGAATTGACTCTTTTACTAGAACAAATATATTGGGTTTTGTTCTGATCGCATTGACCAAAAGAAAAGGCATCTTGTTAGAGCTTTTCTTTCTCACGAGTGTCTGGCTTATTTCATCAGCACAAATAAATTTTGCGCATTTTTTCTGCATTTTTTGCCATTTTTTCAGATTTATTAAATAACAGGTTTTTAATGTTGTAACACGTACGCCCCTATATTTCTTATTTCAGTATGTGCCCTATCACTACAGAATAGCCACTATTTACTCCCTGCCATTTGCTTTTTTAAAAAGTGCTGGGTATTATGTTATACATTCCGTTCATAATTTACGTTTGATTGTCCGTCTGTCAATCAGTCCGTTCGATTCTGCTCTCTATCTTGAGCATTTAGACCAATTTTCTTCAAACTTTGTTTAACGAGTCGAATATGGGGAGGAATGGTTAGGTATTTTAGATGGGTTATATTCGTCAAATAAACACATAATCATTTGATATTAAAATCGTTTCTGATCTCTGTATCGAACATTTATTAACCAGTTTTCTTTAAATTTTGTATAAAGTTGATATTGGGAGGGGGTGGTTTATGGCCGTAAATGGGTGAATTTAGTAAATTAAATACAGTGTTGTGGCCCCTGATTAATGTTAAAATTTCTAACAAATCCTTTCCGCTCTATACCTTGGACATGTTTGTCCACTTTTCTTCGAAATTCGTACAAAGTTGATAATGGGATAAATTGGTTATGGGATTATAGATTGGTAGATTTCGTCGAATGTGCATAGAGTAATGGCCCTTGATTGATGCTTAAATCGATTTCTGCCCCGCTCCCGAGACTAAATAGCGGTCGAGTGACGCGCCTTGTGCTGGAGCTTTCAGAGAGACTGCCGCCCATACATATATTCGGCTTGTTGGTAAGATGAAATTTGCTTCACTTGAGGCAAATCAGGGTAGAATTCGGGCCTTTTAGTCTAGCCCGTTCTTCATTCTAACTCCCTCTCTCGTGGGAAAGTCCCAATTTGACTGAAGTATATTGACTGGGACTGAATAGGAAAGAAAAAAAAGACATTTAAAGCTAAATTATTGTCTGGAAGTAAATATTTATTTATGTGATAGCAACAAATATTTTGCCCGCCTTTGTCGTCTGCTGATGACCTTAACATAACATTTTGACCAATATCAGGCCTGACCTGAAATGTCGGGCCTGATCTGGATGTCAGGCGGGATCTTGATCGAAACTGCTTGCCTCTTATAATACACTTTTTGACTGCTATAATCATCTGTTGGTAACCTAAGCATATACCTCAACCCAGATCATGCCCAACAACATGTGTGACATGAACTGGAGCAACTCTGTTTAACACTCTGATAGCATTCCTATAAGAAAATTATTAAAGCCAAATATATTGCAAAAAAACAACAGAAAAGGACGATAAAAAACGAGAAAGTCCCAGCATGCAAAGAGTTAATTAATTATTTTACAGCCTATCAATATCAATGTGCAGTTACATGTCAGGAGATATACAACAGAAACAAATACCTTTATTATTATGTCCTCCCCAACCCAAAGGGTGGAGGACATACTGATTTTGGTGCGAATCCCGTCGGCGTCCGCTTCTTTTCCTGCATTATCTTTTGAACCAGACGATGGATTTCAATTAAACTTGCATAGAAACATTGTAGGGAAGAGGGGACGAGTTGATCAGATTTTGGTGACCTTGACATAATTTTCAAGGTCGTAAGTCCAATAAAAACAGTATAAAGCAGCCATTTCCACACGTTATTTTCTGAGCCGGTGGTTTAATTTTGAACAAATTTGCATAGATATGTTGTTAGAAAAGGCTTAAGAGTTAATTAGATTTTGGTGACCTTCACCTTATTTTCAAGGACACACCAGAACTTTGAAACATCAAATTTTGACCAGTATAGGGTTTTTGTGTTTGTTTGATTTGATTCTTAACGTCCCATCAACAATCTTTCAGTTAAACAGGGACGGGTCTTCCTGGGTTGAACCACTACTAGGCTAGGATAAATGTGTCGTCTGTGAGTTTGTCACTTTCCCATTGGTATCCTGGGTCAGGTGTGGTACTTGATTGTATCGATTCCTGATCTTTGCAACCTTACTTACTTTGCTCAAGGACCACAACGCAGTGTCGCTGGTGAAGCTCGAACCCGCGGCCCCTCGGTCTCGAGTCAAGCACTCTACCACTGAGCCACTGCGCTCCCTGAGTTTTTTGTATAATATCTTGAATTGAATAATAGATTCTAGCTAAACTGTATGCATTGTATCATTGTGGCAAAATGAAGAGCTGATATGATTTTGGTGACCTTGACCTAACTTTCAAGTTCAGCATCCTTAAAAACTGTAAAATCGGCCTCTTCTGGGCTCTGTTGTCTGCACCTGTGGGTTTATTTCCACCAAACTTGCATATTTACATTGTTTGGAGTCAGAAAAGAGTTAATTAGATTATGATGACACTGACTTTATATTCAAGGTAACCACAGAACTATGTAATTTCAAAGTTTGACCAAATAGGCTATGAACTACTAAGGGTTTTGCCCACCCCCCCCCCCCTCCCAGGGGGAATTTTGTAGACTTTTTTTTTCATAAAGCGTATCATCTATCGAGCTTTTTGAAACATGTTAGCCCTCTGGGATGTATTTCGTTGGATTACATAATGGTCAAGTGATCATACTAAACATTCAAATGGTTAATATCATGTTTCATCTAAATTGAACTATAGACAGTGAGGGAAATGTCTTGCATAATACAATGTATCATTTCATGTATAAAAATAATTAAACATATACAAGTGTAAGACAGTTAAGTGATATTATTTCAGCATTTAAGAAACATTATTTGATCATTGAATTAAGCATTTTCTGTAAGTGATAATTGCATATATTCAATAAAACCCTCTTAATTGAAACGCCATTTTATTTGCTTTGATTTCAAGTTTTTTCCTTTTCATCACCCATACTTTTTTCAGAGTTTAATCTCACTTGAATTTTATGTTAAAAAGGTAATATTTATTGTTTCTCTCATCTAATTGAGCCCTCAAATTGCAATTATCTTCATACTCTAGCAGTCCTGCACTAAAATAATGTATTTAATGAAATGTAACGTATGTAACAGTAATAAAAGGTGCCTTAATGTGTTTAACTTATACTGCTGGTCATTTAATTTCAATGACAAGATAATATTGATATGTAAGAATAAGAAACAGCTTGATATATATATATATATATACTACAGGATTTCCTATTTTAGGGTAAGGTACCGAACCCTGCTTTTGCAGAGTTTTTGCAGGGTAACACCCCAACCCATAAAGAGGTTACATGCATTATTTTGTGACTTATGTTATGTGGTTTTAGAAATTAAAGTGTATAAAACTCCCCTTCATATATATTTTGACAGTTCATGGTCTAGCGGAAGCCCAACACTAAATAGTAGTATATTTGAAAGTAAGTAACGTATATAACTTCAATATAATGGACTTAAGCTGTATTGATGCATACCAGCTGTTTGCTGCGTTTAATTTAGTGATTTTAAGGCCATAAGCATGTTTATAAATAAGATTAAGGTATAGGTTTGTAATTGCACAAGAGGATTGGAAGCTGTTATAGGGTAACATAGTTAACAAGGCTGTAACACAGTAACACCCCAGCTGCCAGAGGGCTAACATGTGTCATTTTGTTTCATATATAGTGTAGTTTTAGAAAATCATAATGTACAAAATTCCCCCTTGGGGAGGGGGGTCTATAAGCAGCTCATGTTCTAAAAATTGTGTTTCTGCAAACTCTCCCTTGAATTATTGATTCTTGCTAAATTCGCGGTTGGGATGACAGAGTTTTCCTCTGAAAACACTTAGTCATTAAACCGGAGTCGTGTATCGTGCAAAAATCTTTGCACCGAGAGGTAAACGGCTAGATTTTTGTTTACTGAGAGTAAAAATAGGAATTGATATGAAACCACTGTTTAGTAATGCCGCCAGAATTGCATTTCGCGGAAAAAATGCATTTAGTATGCCGCATATGAAAAGTTAAGCTTAGCAAACCTTCAGATTGTCCCTGATGAGGCCGAAATGGCCGAAACTAGCTAGTATGGTCCAGAAAATGTGCACACTCTAGTTTCAGTTCTTTGGTGCATTCTTTGCTTCCAAAGGATACCATTTTAAGAACAGATTTGACTTCACTACAGTTGGTGACTGGGACTGCGGTAGAACGTCTCCCTGCCCTTAACTATTGTGTAGATTTTATTATCCTGTCCTTTGGGATCATGGGTTTCATTGTGGAACTTTGAAACTATTAGAGGGTCACTGACGAGGCCTAGATAACCGAAACTAGCTAGCATGGCCCAGAAGATATGCACACTCTAGTTTCAGTTCTTCGGTGCATTCTTTGCTTCCAAAGGATACCTTTTAAACACATATTTCATAGTGTAGAATTGTGTGAATTTTTTCCCTGATCAATCAGTTTAAACGTGTTTTTTGGTCTTCAAAACAACCGTCTCATTTAAAAGATTCATTTAGTTAGCCACGAGATACGAGTATGATAACAAAATTAGTGTTCCATTTTGCAGTCTTATCTGGAGGACAGGTGGGAGAGGCGTTGTACAATAATGCACTATCAAGTATAGTGTAGGCAGCCATAAGTGCACCAACATAGTCATGCTTAAGAGTTCCTTTTTTCTTTAAAAAAATCATGCGATTACATTTCTGTATTTCAAACGGAGACAGAAAGGGGTTTTATGGATAAAATAATAGTTATACGAGTTATTTTACCTTTATTATACCACTGTTAAATGAAACCATTGTTTTCAACAGAAAAAAACAACAACATTGGCCTCAAAAATGACCCTCTCTATCAAAGCCGTTATTAATATGGAAGATAAATGTCCTTTAAATTTTGATAAATATCATTTACGAGTTAAATTTCTCTTTAGCTGCCCATAGTATTTAACAATAAGCCAGCTGACATGGACTAAATTACTAAGTATCAATTTCAGGAGTTTCATATTTTAACCTTTTAGCTGCCTTCTCTAGTTTATTATAGAAAAATATCTTAAATTATGTCCAAAACGTCTGTCTAACTGTGTGCTCTGTATAAACGCATACAATTTATGATTTATGTTTATATGTACAGAAAATTGCAATGCAGACCTTTCACGTGGGAGGATAAAATGGAATATGTAAACATGCAATTTTTATGAGATATGCTTCAACATGTTCAAAGCAATGTATAAATAATTATCAAAATACATTTCTGGTCAATATTTGCAGTTTTAATAACATTTGAAGCAAACAAATCTATAAATTTGATATCAAAATCGGGGTGTCCTATTCTACATGCTTTAAAAATCAATAAGCAGTATTCTGAAATGACCACCACTGCTTCTCGGGTCTACACGGATGGCCGTGTACTATATAAACCCAATATTTTTCAGTCCCGATCTTTTTTGATAAAAATATATGACATATTGAAAATAATATTTTCACATTCACATGCTGGGCTTCCGTAGAAAATGGACTGCCCTGGCGTTGTGCAAGTCGATCGAGACTGCTATACAGTGGTTTAAGATACACCATTGAAACACCTTTGAAATCATACGAAAAACAGCTGTAAACTTATTCGAGTGCAATGGTTACCATATTCCCTACCTTGGTTCCCCAACTAACTGCTTTTATACCAATTTGTTTACTTCAACAGTCTCAGTTACATTAATAACTTAATTTTGTAATGAAAATATACCATATTAAGTCTAAATATAAGGATAGATATGCCTTTTCTTGCCGTGTAAATAACGACAAGCTATTTCTGCGATATCACCAGAGTTTGCACTGTCATCCCAGCTCAACATTTTACACTTCTCATCAGACAGTCAATTTAATATACCGAAGTTTTAGAACAAATGTGGTTAGGTTATGTTTGGTTTATATAGTACAATAAATAAACTTTCAATAAAATTCGATGTTTATTTCTTCGTTTACTTTTATCTCATTTCATTATTACTTTTTAAAAAGACATAATAGTTTTCTAATTATAAAAAAAACTTACTTTACTATGTGTGTAATGATATAAGCATTGTACCTTGTTTTTCATCAGATACTTCGTAAAATTGGTATACTATCACAGTGTTGGCTGACTGAACCACTGCACATAGTGATACAGAATAGATAACCTTATGGTCATTGATAAAATATCAATACTGATGAAAATGTGTGGTTTTACGTCTTTTCACGCTTGGCGTCTGCAGATGTTTCTTTTTTTCTTTTTTAAATTCTCCGTCCAGGAACACCATATCTGCAGATATTTGTCTTAAATTTCTTCTTTTTTTTTTTTAAAAAAAACCCATTAGATCAGAGTGTCTAGTCTTATCTGTGCCCAAACTGTTTGAAAAGGTTCTCAGCAGACAATGAAAGTCACCGATATTTTTAACTGTGGTCTTCCCTGGTCATATGACGATTAATCAATTATGAATTCAAATAGCTTCATAACTGTCTTCATGGATATGCTACAACATAATGCTATACGTTTCTAGAAAGAACTATTTGCCTCCTTTAAAATAGCACCAGCCATAAAGAAAACTAAAATATACTTTTCGAGTTTTAGTCTTTTATATGAGGGTCTCTCAAGTAAACTAAGCTAGTTTCTAATCCAATGTTAACACACGTTTCTGTACATGTGCGAAAATAGTGTCATATCTTTGTAAGTGTAAGACAAATTGTCATCTTTTAGATGCTACTTTTCGTAACATTTTCGTAGCTGATTGCATTACAAAATTGATACATCGAGTGGAAGACGTCATACATCAAAGCATAAACGTCATTTTGAGTGATCTGCTGATGAATTATTGATGTACATCACTGTAATATATTCTTTGCATTTGGCTGAAAATACGCTTAATATGCCATTAGGACCTTTTCAAAACGCGATGTTCTTAGTTAAAAGAGTTATTATATTTAATATATACTCAGCGTCAATGAAAAGTTACCAGTTTCTAAATTTCGATATTTCGGAAAATATATAATACAGCTCTTTGGCTACTGTTACGTTCGTGTTTCTGGTCAACGACAAGCTGGTTTGGAGAGATAAAACAGTTACACGAGCCCTGGAACTATGGTGCACGTGATGCACGTGCATTTTATGTTTTTTGCAGTTTTTAAGAATTTGAAATCATATTTTCAGTAGACAACATGCCAGAACATGCCTAAGACATTTCCATTGAAAACGCCACCAAAATGGTTAAGGTTATCTTATTAAACGCGAAAAATGAGTATCAAACTTTAAGGTAGCACCAAAACTTTGCATTTTCCCATACAATGCAATGGAAACTACAGGGGTCCGTCAAGGAATGATTATAATGCATTCAGGTGTGATGGATACCGTTTTCCATAGTAGTGATGCATGTCACCCTATGCCATAAAATTGAGTGTTGAAGTATCCGCAGTTCTTCGTTCAGATTGACTTAAATATTGTCCTATGTTAAGTATGTGTGATTTACTGGTAACTTTTCACTGACGTTGAGTATATATTTTTTCAAGGACATTTCTGATTCTTAGTGACTAAAACTATATGCTTAATCTTTCTAGTCATCAAGCCCAGGCGAGTAAGTTTATTCTAAATATTGCCTATAACTTTCAAATTGAAAGTATTTGTTCAAATTTAGAATAAAGACTCAAAGCAGCGGATGTAAAATTAGGTATAAACTCAGTATCCCTTTCACTTTTTAAGGCATTTCTGATTTTCTGCGTTTAAATGTTGGAACAGCTCAGTGTGAGAGATAAACATACTCTCTTAGAGTTATAACTAGCTATAGTTTAAATGGTGCTGCGTACATTTCGTAAGAAACCATAAGGGGCATATGTAAACAAGTGCAGACTAAGGGCCTCGATTATGCTTTGGGAATGTTCTGTTAAAATTTGAAAAAAAAATGATACCACCCATCAACCATAAATTGAAAATGGGACTGTCCTTCTGATAAGGGTATACAAGTCCATTCGGCTTAAATTGGTTATTCTTGATCTGTCGACTACTTACAATTTATGAGGACTCTTAACAACCAGACTACATTTACGCAGTTACGAAAGTGACCTCGACGAGACAAAACCTGCCTTCAGGGTTTCCGACAAAGCAAGACTCAACCCAGTCTCCTCGGCTACAGAGAAAAGCTAGAAAATTGAATTTTCACATGTAGCAAGTAAATAAAAAGCAAAATACAGACTGCGCCATTGTTGTTCGCAGTCCCAAAGACAGGGTTTTCTCGCGTCGAGAGGCCCAATTGTGCATGTTCTGTTCTTTGGGGGTGGCACTCCTGCTACATAAGGTTAATGCTACTTCATTATGTCCGTAATTTCTCAATTGGATTTATATGGCTTTATCAATACCAACTTAATTTGTGACATTTATTCTTAAAGGACAAATAAACAAAAACGCGAAAAGCTTCAAATGAATTTTCTTCAATTACCCCTATTAAACAAGTACAATCGTCCTTAGCAAGAAGCCACACGATATTATTTAGTCTAAGCATCCGCGGATCCAGAGGGGGGGAACAGGGGGTCCAGACCCCCCCATCCGGGGAAATGACATAGCTATAGGAACGGGGCCACGTAGCGCAGTCGGTAATGTGTCTGGCAACAGATGCGACTCTGACTGCAGATCCAGGGGTAACGAGTTTGATCCCGGCCCGGTCCCATACTTTCGTGTAGATATACTGATCATGAAGTAATTTCTACGGTCATTCTCCTCCCTTCCGCTGAATCATTCAAGAAGGGTTGTTGTCAGTTACAAGCGAAAGTATGTGCACGAAGTACTGGTTAACTGCTTGTTCAAGCTTGTCCAGGAAAAAGTGTGGTTAGGTAAACTGACCATCCCGCCATGACCATAGTTGTTGACTTGGGAGGTAAAGCAACAAAACAAACAAAACAAAAACACAGCTAATGGGCTCCTAAGCAAAGTCCTTTCTGGCCTTAGATTAGAAAAATAGGCCTATATTTTATTTTATAGGCTTTTTACAGAAGGCGTCACTTGACTTAATATGTATTGTTTATGGTTTATACCAATTAGTTTATGGTGGTCATCTTGATGGTGTAAATTCGACAATTTATGTAAAACTTCTGTGTCCTCAGGCCTAGGAACATGAGCTTAATTGGCACAGTAGCTTTTGAGATATTTTATGTACAGTTTTTATTTGGTAATTTCTGTTTTAAATGCATTTTAAGCTGCAATAGTTCTGAGGAGTATACAGTGTCTTAGACTGACAGTGTATGTATTTGGAGGCTGATTATGAAAAAGTTGAGAGAAGGCCTGCTCAGGCCTCTAGTAAGTATCCTACTCATTTTATGCTGCTGGATCTTAAATCTCACGCTTATGCCTAACCAATTATTGTCCATGGTAAACAGGATATTTCAAAGTTACGTGACACATGCAAGATATTAATTTTGTGGAAAGTTATTTGACAACCCTGGACATACGTTTATCTCCTTTTTTCATAAACTGAGGACAGGGTCAATGTGACCCAGAATCAGTTTGGGACACTTCGCAATCCCAAGTGTATCTATACACCAAGATTTGGATTCCTACCTTACATAATGTGCAGATATTGTGTGGGCTCGACCTATCTAGAACTGTAGCAAGAGGTCAAGGTCTCAGAGACCTGAAAACAGTAGGTGACACATCGTGGCTAATAGAAGTATCCACATACCAAATTGGAGAGTGTTATGTCATATAATATAGAAGATATGTTCAATACACGATTGTTTATACAACTGAGGTCAGAGGTGAAGGTCACAGGTATCCAAAAGTAGTATACTACATTTTCCAACATAACGATGCATCCACACACGAAATTGGAGATCGTTACCTCACAAAAAGTGGAAGATATGTTGAGGATACAATTTTTCTTTCAAGTATTGAGACCAAAGGTCAAGGTCACAGTGACCTTAAACATTATGTAACATTCCACTTCCCAATATGTATCCCCAATATGGGATTTCATGTCATATAGTATCTATAGGAGATATGCTCTGGACACGATTTTAACATATTCACTGCCAAACGCGACAGTAGTCAAATTTACCATTCACTGCCCAACGTAACTACAGTGGAAATTTACAGGCACAGTTAATAGCTGTCTATGGGACGCAACTTTTGGCTCTTTATTTCAAAATGTTCAAGGGACTAAATAATATCCTATGTGAAAGTCTATGGAAATTTCTGTTCAAGAATGGACTTTACAAAAATGTTTGTAATGTCATTAGATTTTGCGGACGCCAGCAGTAACCAAAGACATGTCCAAGGAAATGACATACTTCAAGCATGAAGCCCTTCAACTGCTATATTTTGATTTATTTCTAATAAAACAACATATCAGAATAAATCCTGGTGTTTAATACTTTGTGTAGATTGATGTTTTGTAGTTTTTAAATAAATAGGTATATTTGTAGGCATATTTAATAATTTTTCAAATGGCTTCCAAAATGGCCGCCAAATGTCACATGACTATTTCTTTTATTATTGGTTCAAACAAAAGTTTGTTTTATATACTAGCAAAATTCTGTGAAAGTTTCACAGCAACATGTTAAATGATTCAGGGGATAGTCTGTGGTGAACCCATAAATCCTTAATATTCAGGAGTTCTTGAAACATGCTTGGCACTGAGGTATTGGTTTTTTAGGTACTTGGCAGTGAAAGTGTTAATAGACCAAAGTCAGAGGTCAACGCACACGTTTTGAATAGACTAAAGTCAGAGGTCAATATCACAGGGGCCCCAAAATAGTACGCCACAATTAACAACACCAAACACAAAATAACGTATGCTACAGTATTTCCATTTTCGCTAGTTATCTTAACTTGTTTGCGAATCAATATTAACGCCATCTTCCCACATGTCCTAGGTAAGTTTATATAAATAGACAAAAATGGCTGAGGGTATCACTATTCCAAATCAAATGCTTGCGGCCCACAGGCCGCAATCAAACATAAACACGTCAAAGTTGATTTGGATCCCCTCTGAGAAAACTTCGTGGTTCGGCGCATGCTATGTTTGCTTTTATATTCAAGTTGGATATTCTAATATAATATGACAGAACGATAAACTTTCAAACAGAAACTTTTACGGTACGTAAGGGCTGCGGTTACCACTGAGGATCCTATCTAGACAGAAGCCATACTTGAAGACTGTACAGCTTTCCCCTTTGTCACCTAACAATTTCATTACCCCAAAGAATAGATGTTACCCGACAGGTGTAATACTGTTCAGGCAAATGAAAAATAATTCCACTGATCACTGATCATCGGATGCGCATGATGATTTGCATTTATATTGTTATAGTCCATTTAAAAAAAGAGGGCATTGGTAGCACTAGAACGCTCACCTAAAGGCACTTTTGTTAAGTATAGTAATTTAAAGGGCATGGAGTATTGTAGATTTGATCAATCAATAACATTTTTGTATAATTGCCATCTTGTTTTGTGGAATGACCAGAACCATTTCGGCTTTATGACCAACAGTCTGTGCTATTATTTTAAATTTTGGACCAGAGGTTCATAAGGAAATATCGTTTAAACATATTTCTTATTTAGAGCTCAGGCAGCTATCTAGTTCAGCAGAGCGGAACTATAATGCGCCAATTTGGCAGAGGGCATTATGAGGAACATTTCTGTGAAATTAATTTGAATTTGGACCAGTAGTTCAGGAGATGTCTTTTAAAGATATTTATTATCTAGAGCTCTTGGGGTCATCTTGTTCGACTGAGCGAAACAATTAAGGATATTTTGGCAGAGGACATCATTATGAGGAACATTTCTGTGAAATTATTTTGAATTTAGACCAGTGGATCATGAAAACATGTCGTTTTAATATATTTCTTATCTAGAGCTCAGGCGGCCATCTTGTTCAGTGGAGATGTTGCCTAAAATTATTTCTTAGCTAGAACTCTGGTGCCCATCTTATTCAGCGGAGCTGAACTATTTTAGCAATTCTGATAGTGGGCCATATGAGGAGCATTTGAATGAAGTTAGTATAAACGCGTGCATATTGTTTAGAGATGTCATTTAATTTGATTTGCTTTGCAGTCAAACTTTTTCAGTTATGTAGGGACGGGTCTTCATGGGTTGAACTAGTACTAAGCAGGAAATAATGTGTCTTGCTCATGGACACAACGCATTGCCGCTGGAGAGACTCTAACCCGTAAACCATCGGTCTCAGAACACGCACTCTGCCACTGCGCTCCAAGATGGCATTTAAAGAAAATATTTACGGCCGACGAACGACAGAAGCCAGTCAGAGACCAATCGGGAAACCCTCACCTTGAGCCTATGGCTCATGTGAGCTAAAATCGTGCGTCCGTACGTCCTCCTCCATCCGTTTCATCCGATTAACCCTTAAAGCGCAGACAAAAATGCATCTTAATATATCGTTTGGCTGCAAATAATTGCCTAACATTACTGACTAATTGAAATACAGAAGCAAACAGTGTGGACCGAGCTCAGACTGCTCCTATAGATCTTGGTCCACACTGTTATATAGCATTTCGACAGACAACAAAATGAGACGCCTCTTGTTGTGATTGTCGCTTTAAGGGTTAATTTAGCTTAAATGTGATCAGTAAAACACAACTGTATTGTATCTAGTGTTTGGCCAAAAGAACTCCCTTTACAGTTTCTACTCGAATCAGCTGAAACTGTGTTGATAGCACAAGTATGGCGAAGCGCATAATAAATAAAGTGAAGATAGAGGCCATGGCTTTCAGGTTCTGACCCATTCAATGACCTAAGCGGGTAGATAAAGGGGTCTAAAATCATCTTTTCAGAATAAGGTCATGTTGCACATCGAATTCTAAAAGGGCTTGAGAGTGTAGCAGCATGCAAGCAAAATATAGCCTTTTAGTTCATTCAATGACCAAAGTGGGTGGCGCAAGGGGTCAAACACATCGTTCTCTTGTTTCATTTTCTATTAAATATTCTGACAAAATCTTTAAATACACAAACCAGACACATATGAGAAATTTTAGGAATTATATCATTAGTATTGATCAACTTAACTCTTCCCTTGCTAGTGGCGACTATTGTAGTCTGCTGATAACTTTTGCAATCAATTTTGCCCCGGGCAAAGTACCAGCAAAACGCCGGCCCTAATCTGGATCCAAACTGCTTGCCACTCTAATAGTGTTTCTGAAGGAATAAACTACAAAAGTTAATTAAAAAAAGACGACAAAAAGCACAGAAAATTACCCAACATGCAAAGAGTTATGAGAGGTTATTAGATTGTTAAAGTTGTCACATGTCTTGGAGAATCTTTGGAGAACAATTAATATAACGAGCTCCCATTATACTAACAATGATTTATGACTGGCGGGAGACTTACGACGTTTACACGTTTACGGACAAATGAGCCAGTTTTGCCACATTGTCGAGCAACAAATGCCCTGACTCTATGACATGGAATCTCAATTTCTAGCCCAAATCTTACAACATGTAAAAAGGTTGAGTCAAAGAGGGTCATGTAGCTTGACAACTTGCCATTCGTAAAGCATCAGTAGATCAAAAACTAAATGGGCCTCGTCGCGGGAATACCTGTCTTCGGGTGCTCCGAAAAAGTGAGATTCAAATCAGCCTGCTTAGTTAGAGAGACTAGCTAGAAAATTGAAATTTCGCCTGCAGCAAGTCTAGATATAATGCTTTTCAATAAGCTAATAACGAATGCGCTTATCAGACTGCGCGGATGCGCAGGTTGGTCTGCGCCTATGTTTTTCGCAAACCCCCGAAGACAGGTTTTCTCGCGTCGAGGCCCAAGTAATGATTGTCAAAATTAGAAAGTGAGTATGATGAGGTAATACTACAATCACAAACTCAGACAAAACCGTGGCATCGTGAGGAGGAGCCACCGAACAATCACGATACATCAGGAACGAGACATCAGGAAGACAAACAAGGCAAAGCAACCAGATCTCTCTTCCCCTTAAATATGATTTTAAAACAAGAATGGACACAAAGTATCGCGCAACAAAACAGAACAATTACAGACTCCCACAATGAGAGTGACAATCAACAACGAATCAACAACAACTGCCTTAGAACGGACAGCAGCCACCCCACTGGGGGAGGGGGGCTTAAATGCATTTTACTAGTACCAACTTCGCCCTAGATTCTGCTGTTGTTGAAGCACAATAATGTTTAGCTCGCGTGGAGGATTCCTAACAATTGCAATGTAGCATCATAGAGAAACAATATATTCAAATTAACGCACTATGATGAAACAAAGAAAAGGGCGCACGACTCACAGATAGCCAGAGCTAAAGAAAACCTCAAGTTGAGCTTTGTGGGCCCAGCTACAGCCAATCATCAGGCACCAACCCATCGATTAAAGCTTTACGTCAGAGCCGTCATTGAGTATGAAGCCTGACCCACCGTCGTGCAATTAAAAAGGAAAACATAGTTTTAAACCATGATTGGATTTACAACCAGGCATGCAGACTGTCGATTGATATCCAAGTTATATCCATCTTTTTTATAACGTTAGGTAATCTTTTTGAATTGTTAACTAAAATTTGATTTCCCAACAATTATTTTGAATTTATAGATTAAATCACCATAAAATACAGGTTCTGATAAGCCCTGTTGCAGAAGTGTTTGTCATACAATAAAACCTCGTACAAGGAACGAATCGCAAGAGATATCAATGCGCCCACTAGAAATCAATGGGTTAAAATGAAATGAGTCAGTGCATGAGATTTCCAACAATGAGGTATGTGCCACCAGCAAAGCCTCAGATCAGACTGCGCGTATCTGATCAGAGCATTTGCTAGTCCCTTGAGTATTCTAGGATTGCTACGATACTGTCTGAACACCATTTGGAGTTTCTAAGCTTAGAAGGAGGCTGTAGAGGCTCGTATGAGTCTACACTTGTGAAAATGCCACATTGTTGGAAATCACATGTCACGGCTCATATTACAGCAAATATTTACCAAGGCTTTTAACTGTTAACAAGAGAGAGAGAGAGAGAGAGAGAGAGAGAGAGAGAGAGAGAGAGAGAGAGAGAGAGAGAGAGAGAGAGAGAGAGAGATTAATATGTTATGTCTCTTCTTCGCAGTGCCATGGTATGGTCTGTGTTTCCAGCATTTTCTGGACTTATATTTAAAAGAAAAAGTGTGGTCGTATTTTTACATGGTTTCTATAGACCTCAAGTGTGTTAATGAAACATATGAGCCGCGACATGAGATTTCCAACAATGTGGTATGTGCGACCAACAAAGCCTCAGATCAGCCTGCGCATATGCGCAGTCTGATCAGAGGCTTTGCTAGTCGCTTGAATAATCTAGGAGTGTAAAGCTACTGACTAAATACCATTTGGAGTTTCTGAGCTTAAAAGGCTGTACAGTCTCGTCTGAGTCTACACTTGTCAAAATGCCACATTGTTGGAAATCACATGTCATGGCTCATATCATACTTACCCCCAACCCATTCCTCGTTTCTTGCCCAGAAGTATTTCATCAGCTAATATGAGGTCTCTTACTAAATTTTCACTAGGTCTTCTTATACCTGAAAATCAGAAGAAGAAAACAGTTATGGCATAGGAACCGTTAGCCGTCTGAGGACAACTTATATTAAGATCTGACAGCACATTTGTCCAAATGGGATTAAGAAGCATGCCTCGGATGTACGAGAGTCATTTGGAAACTTTGTAGCATGGTCTTTATCTCAGCAATCGACTGACAAACCCATTCATGTTTGATATCATTTTAAACCGTTATATTTCCTCTATGTTATGACACAAATTACATAAGGTTGCTATAATACAGACACGAAAAATATTATTGTGAATACATGCTCTGTTTGTATACTGGTAAGCATGCATGCGTGGCATTTTCATGGTGTTATCATATCTTCATATTTGCTGAAGTACGCTAGAAACATGATCAGCCGCGAGATATTTTTTTCTGATTGACGCAGCTGTCTTCAATTTCCTTATTTAAACGTTCAACAGCGTTATAATTAACTCGTGATCATTAACAAAATCGATTTTTCTATCGAACCAGACTCAAACAAGCATGCACAGCTGCATAGACTACCCCGGATCTTGGAAACCGAAGTGTGTTCAGTATGTAAGCCGCGAACAGCAAGGACACTGATCAGACTGCAGTCTGATATTTTTCTTTGATGTTGGAATACGACAAAATCATGTTTTCTAATGATGATGCCTGTGCATCCCCTAGCAATTTTGTACATATCAAGAACTGATGGCACAATAAAAACAATGTGCAATTATTGAGACAGTTTCTGCAGCTGCTATGTACAATGAGTGACAGCTGAATCTTACGAATAATTACAGAAACTCTGAGAAATTCCATTTCCGAAAAGAAAGAGACAACTACCGGAGGGTATTTCATCCAATTGTTGAAGTATCCCGCCAACTTGTGATAAGTTAACAAGAGGGTTAAGTAATAGTTATACATGTACCATGCCAGCAAGAATTGTCCATTGCCAATTGCAACATACTCATTGCAACAACAAAAAAGTTCGCGAGCCTTGGGTATTTACATGTAGTTTTTTTATACAAAACATAAACAGTTTGTCTCAAGCCTACTATCTCCCTTGGATTATTGTGCCGAGCCACAATTATCAATTTATTTGGGCCATTCAAAATTCGGGTTTCCGCGCACCTGCTGTCTATCATTGATAATTACATGGGGATCGACCACGGGAACGTTCTCTTGTGAGGCGAGTATGTTTACCCTGTAGTGAGCTTCAAATTGATATGTCACTAATTGATATGATCTGATATCCCAAATGGATTCCATTTACTCCTATATGCATTGGCGGATCCAGAGGGGGGCGGAGGGTCCGGACCTCCCCCACTGAAATTCACAAAAACGCAATGCTGGTCTGTATCCCCTGGAAAACCACAAAGCTGCAAAGTCAGCATTCAATGTTGGGCTATTATCGTCACACCAGCGAAACGCCATTTAAATGGCGTTTCGCTGGCGGGCCAATGATGGCCTACTTATAGTGGTATTTGGATCTTCTCTCCCCTCATTAACTTAAAAAATATAAATATATAAAAAAAATACGTTGTCAATGTTTGTCAATACTGGACCCACTCTGACAAAACTTTCTGGACCCGCGCATGCTATATGACACACTTTAAAACGCAACCTGTATGTCATTCGCCGTATACTCTATGCAAAGATGGTGACAGACTGCCTTCAATCCTGATTGATTGTCTTGGTGCTATGTCACCCTTTTTCTCTGCATATTTTGAAAGCTGATGGCTATTTCAATTAGAAAGAAACTCCTAGTAAAACAGTAATTAGATTTTTTCTTTAAAAAATCCACTTGACTATTAAGAAAGTCCCAGGCACTGACTGAAACTTGTTAAAAGGACTGTTTACTGACACTTTACTATTGAGCTTGCAAAGAAAATTAGTCCAGTATAATATAACGATCAAAAGTGAAAACGCTACACTATATTATTTTAATTTTTGTGACAAAGAATTGGACAAAGAGCTTTTTTTCTAAATAATCTGGAAAAAACGAGAGAAATATATAGAATCTACAATATTAGAAATCAGCAGGCTCGGTTTAATATAGTCTATTCATGAGAACTAAAAGGGAAATGCAACAACTATCACCCCACCCCCTCTAGCACCGGCTTAAGCAGCATCCTGCTTTCCGTCAGAACCCAGTATCCCGAAAAACCAGAATATGAAAAATTATACCAACACTATATCGATGCACGGGATTCTCGAAACTCCATCAGTTTGTCTCTTTTGATGTCTGAGTTATGTTCTTTTTTTGTGTTTTAAGCTTTATTCACTGAATTTTGCAACTGCACATGTGCAAATAAAGATTATTTTGCTTATCAGACATTGGTCACTCATGTTGCATAAAAACACAAGAAAACTGACTCATAACTTGAAACAATCTCAGAAATCAATTTCGAGTTGGGCAAATTTGTAAATTGTCTCCCTTTGACATAAACAAATAGGGAATAATAAATGTTTGGTAATCTTCGATTTATCACGACTTCCGATAACTTTCTTTTTCCAAATCAGTCAGACCTATCAGCATATTGTTTCTACCATTTCTCGACTAGTAATGTTCCCAGACTAAGATGCAACAACACGTTGATTTTCCTAAGGATATTTCAGTGTAAAATTTCAAGACTGGCAATTTGATCAAAACCCCGCTTTTCAAAATTGATTTTCTGAACGATCAAAACACACTTGTCATAAGTCCTTGACATTTTTGGTTGTCGCATATATAGAAATATTTTCGCCCAAATGAACAAATTTCTTGTAGAAAAATATATATTTATAATTTTTGCTTATGAACTTTTCAAGGTCAAAATGAACAATTGGAAATAATACCAGAAATACATACACTTGCCCAAAGTTCTAAGCGGTCACCTTAAAATCACCATGTATTTGTCATATTAACACGGGCATTTGGTTCTTCATTAATTTCATGTGAAACATCATGGAATGATTTTTTGTATGACATCTCTCAATACAATATGTCAAAACATGTAATTAAAACTAGTTAAAAATGATTATTTTTTTTTTCAAAATTTGGAATTGCTAGGTGACCGCTTAGAAGTTTGTGTGAGTGTATATTTGGGTCAAAATACTTCAATATATTGTAGTCAGATAATTGTAGTTCATATTCATGTAAATGGTTTTCTCTAAAGTTCATCCAGCGTGACACTAAGTTTCAAACGGTATCAAACCAGGAAGTAGATAAGCATGCTGCGGATTGCTCAAGTGATCTATGTGAGATGTACAAATTGTTTATACAACAATGTGACCAAAGGTATCCGTCTCCTTGATAAAAAAGCAGTTTTTGTTTATACAGGAAAAAATTCATGCGAGTAAGAGCTTTTGAAAAATATATACCCTTAATACAAAGACAATTCCGAACCTTTAGCTGCACTGTCTTATTGAACATGCAAGGGAAAAAGATTTAAATAAGTCTACTGACTTTTCTCACTTTTGTATAATGCCTTTATGCTTGTATGACGTCGCCTTTGGATGTGATATAGCGCCATGCCATGAAATTTATAAGCCACTAGTGGTTTACAGATTTGTAGCGTTCAAAGTTTCCCCGTACTTGCATTTAATGTCGTTATTATTACTATAGTCAGGATTTACACTTGACAATCATTCATTGCATTAACTTCCCTTTTGGTATCACTTAGCGGCTCTTCCTCGCGGTGCAAACGGAGTTGTCTATGGTTTGTGATTGTGGTATTTCCTGATCATATTCACTTACTATTTTTGATGTCACTACTCTTGTGTTTGTGCTGCGTGGTTACTATTCAAAGTTTCCCCGTACTTGTATTTAATGTCGTTATTATTACTATAGTCAGGATTTACACCTGACAATCATTCATTGCATTAACTTCCCTTTTGGTATCACTTAGCGGCTCTTCCTCGCGGTGCCACGCGGTTGTCTGCGTTTTGTGATTGTGGTATTTCCTGATCATACTCACTTACTATTTTTACGTTATAACGTTCATTATGACGTTGCGTAAAATATGGCAAAATCATGACGTTTTCACGCATAAAAATGCGGGTTTTAAAGAATTTTAATGTCATTTGATAAACAGAATCTAACATTTTTGCTCCTTTATTATTGAATTTATTTTAACTCGGTGAGAAAAAGAGATAAAATGCTCAGCAAGCCTCGCGTTCTATCTCTTTTCATCAACTAGTTTAATAAATTCAATAAAAATGAGCACTCCTGTGAGATCCTCTGTGTATGGTACACATAAAATAAAGTTTAAACTAAAATAATGTAACCTTATTTACAAAATCTTTACGCAGATGACGCAAATTTGATTGCACAGGTAATGGTATTTTGTTCAAATCCTGGTCCTTCTTGAATAATGGGTTTTGACCAGAAAGCAGAATACCGCTTTATTTGGTGCGAGGGGGAGGTTGGGGCGTGAGAGTTGTTTCACTTTCCATTAAATCTTATGAACATACTCCATAAAACGGAGCATTTTTTTTCTAATTGGACGGGTCTTTTACGGTAATTAAATCGTATTGAGCAGTTAAAGTGCCCTTCATACCCAATTTGAGCAAAACTGGTAATGGGGCACGAAATTTATGCTCATATATGTTAAAATGCCAACACTTGTTGAAGTGTATGCAGTGTATACAGCCATAGCGTACTGAGTGTGCATGATCTTGTCGAGTCATGCTGTTTCTAATCATTTCTCTGTAGATTTCTCTTATATCTTCGACAATCTATATTTTGCTATTATATAATGTCGTACAGGTAAGGGTCTTTATAAGGGTAATTTCCTGGAAATGCATCAGGGAAATTTCGGAGAAATCTAAGATAATAAGCATAGTCACAAACATACACTAGGGGAATAAACTAATAATTACATGTAAGTTTCAGTAATTGGGGAACAATACACCTTAGTAAGGTAGTATAGCCAATAGTTTTGCAATCGGGAGCTCTTTACGCATATATACTCCTCAAAATAATTGAAGGACCAATGCTATCAATTATAACATTGATGCATTTTGTGTTGAACGTATTTTGAAAACCAATTTTACGATCTAGCCTAATTTTTTCAGACATCTTTGGCGCCCAATTGCCAAGTGAAACAGCAAAAAGAAAATGGTAGAAAATGTTTTAACAAGGATTTTTTTGCCATTTTAAAACTTGCCCTAAATGCATTGGAATGTCATTTTTTGTGTGTGATCCATGGACCACAGAACTGCTTGAAATTAATGAAAAATGCTTTTAGATGCTGAAATCTCTGTTTTCACATGATTGTATGGTGTTTTAATCCCGTCGATACCATCCACCTCTTCCTGTGAGAGAAAATTGCCCCTTTTGGTTGTGGCGTAATAGCCAGTCTATGGGTTCAGACAACTGGTTTTGGCGTTTGTCTGTGACAATCCTTAAACAATTCCCCGGGACATCTTTCTAACACTCAAAGGCAAAGAACGACGATTGAAAATCTGTGTCTTAATGGCCAAGTACACACATTGTTTTCACAAAACAAAACAATGTCAAAATTCCATTGTCAGAGATGAAAATGCTTGCTTCCCAGTATATTGAAACTGTTTGAAGAAATTGTTTGCATGTAAGCTGAACTGTTTAAAACAAAGTTTAATTTAATGTCACTTTAATTCTACTCGATTGACCACAGAAGAATTTCTTTACCCCACCCACTGCCTTTTGAAAGTGTGTTTTAGAGGGTATGTGCATTTGAGACTCATTTATGGCAGAATTAGGCATGGAAATCAGTAATAATGATTCTTGACTTATGGGCATAACGAATAGAAAGCTTTGGACAAAGTTTTACAGAATTTAAATGTTTCAGCTAATTATACTCGCATTCTAAAATCTTGGTCCTTTAAATATTTTGAGGAGTATATAAGGGACAAATAGATTCATAGGTGTGTAATGAATGCTAAATATTCATTATTAACTAAGAGAAGCAAATTCACAGTGTCCAGTGTCCAGCAGTAAGTATTCTTGGTTTCGGGATTGAAAGCATTTGCAACGTGAATATACTTTTTAAAAATGGTAAGTTGTTTGACCTATAAAAGCAAATATAATGTGTTTTTTCGGATTTACAATATTCTGGGATACTAAATGCTTCTAAGTGCAATTCCTATAATGCAAAGGTCTTCTGGTCACACACGAAACGAAATACATACATAGGGTATCGCACAGCGAGTAATATACTATGCACCATTTATTTAGCAATTCCTTATGCTTTATGTCTTATTTTGCACATCTTGGTGCAGTATCGAATAATTTTAATGACAATGGTCAGAACAATAATTTAGGCACACGAAACCACGAATTAACAGACGCCATCCTTTAAATTAGCTATTGGGGAGAGCAACTATTGCAAAGGGGGTCAGTAAGCAAAATTCACATCCCTTGTAAATGATATGCATTCGGACTTTCGTTTGGTGGTCTTTTATCTTGCTAATCATCATACGCCTATAAAAACTATTGGTTATGTCACAGATTTGATAGAGATTTCATGCTGAAAAAATCAGCTGCCGTCAATGACGCAAACAATTTGATTAAACTTCTTATGGTTATTGGTGTTTCAACTTAACTGAGAATCAGTTTACAAATATACTAAAACGCAAAAGAAACGCAACTCTTTCTAAATGGTAGTAAGTTCCTTCTTTTTGACCAAAAATGTCACTCAACGATAATACATGTCTAAGTACCGTTGTTTTCCTTGCATGCGATACTAAAATTAGACCGTTGTTGCTTATGGTTGGCGAGCTGCAACGAGAATTCTTAGGCAACCCCCATTTTAAAAGTCACGGAGTTCCAAGATTGTGCCTTTTTTGCGAAAAAACATTTTAACCCAACATATATATTTGAAAACAAATTGGTAGACAAAATCAAAGTAAGTAAGGGTGCAAAGATCAGGAATCGATACAATCAAGTACCACACCTGACCCAGGATACCAATGGGAAAGTGACAAACTCACAGTCAGACTCCACAAACGAGAGCCAAGAGGTCAGCCCTTTCCCAGCAGGTGAGCACAAAGCACATATAAACAGACGCCCACAAAGACATAGCAAACACAAGACAGAACAAAAACATAAAAGATCCACAAAAGAAGTACCGCCTTGGACATGTTAGAACGGCCAGTAAAATATTTTACTGGAGGGCTTATACCTGTTTAACGGCGCCAACCTCACCCTTAATTCAGATGTGGATCAAGACACATAGATATTTGGTTTGCATGAAAATCAGGTAATTTCATGTTTCTGTCAACTTTTATTTTGTCTAAGTGAAGTCTTTCAATTTTTTACGTAATTGGCCGTTTTTATCCAAACGAATATTAATAACCGAAAACTTTTTATGTAACCATATAGCCCTCATACATTGCATAGAAGACATAAGTTTCTCGACATGACCGAACAAAATGCGTCTGTAATGAAAAAAAGTAGTTTGACGTCGACAAAGAAACGCAGCAACGCAGCTACTGGGAGCGTTGATTACGCATGACTTCCAAACCGTTTTAGTGTTTTTTCTTTAGTTAGGACACCTGGCTTTCAAATCAAGCTATTTGTTTTCAAATCGAATGCGACATCACTTTTTAGACGCCAATTGTTGAAATTCGCTGACGTCATCATAACGTCAGAATGAAGATCGTGATCAAAACCATTTTACGACAAACCATTTCTCAGTGTGCAGGAACACAGGATATAATCAAGAAATTATTCTCATGTGGTCCATGTGGAAGAAAAAGTGGATTTAGAACGGTTGCGTTTCTTTTGCGTTTAAAAATATATATCAAAGGCTTACAATGTAACTCAGTTTATGGTTAATTAAAGTAAGAAAAACGGAAAAGATCAGGAATCGATACAGTCAACTATCTTTGCTGACCCAGGATACCACATGGGAAAGTGACACAATCACAATTAAACATCACAGACAAGGGTCAAGAGGTCAACCCTTTTACAACAGGTGACCACAAGGCAGCAATGAACAGACGCGAAAGCATGACAAACACAAGACATAAATAACACAAATAATCCAAAAAAGAAAACCGCCTGGTAACGGTCAGTAAAAAAATTTTACTGGAGGGCTTAAATCGGTTTCACGGCGCCAACCTCACCCTTAGATTAGATGTGGATCAAGACACATAAATGTTTGATTGGCATGGAATTTTAAATTGAAAACGGTGCCACGCGTTTGTGAGATAACGGCGACATTATATTTTGTCTTTCGGCTCGTGCTCTGTAGCCCTGAAGATGTTTCGTGCAACATTATTTGTCTGGATGTGTTGGAAGGCATCGAACAGTTATACTTGTTAATGTGGTTCAAACAAATACCGACTAGAAACACCGTTTAAACACCATTTAAAGGCGATAACGTAAAAGCAATTACAAAGCGTCAATTTGTGAAAACTTGGACCTTTACTTCTCGAAGAAAGTTTAGCAAATTGCAGCGTTTGCTGTGCTTTTTGGGTTTTCAGTGACTAAACAATTGCTTGAAAATTGTTTTGGCCTCCTACGTTACCCGCCAGGCTTAAACTCTAACGTCACTTTAGCAGAGCCGCTGTGTTTGGTAAATTCTTGTCAGATGATCAATGTTTGTATCTTCATGACAAAATGAAATCTGATGTAGATGGGCTAATCCATACAAAACAACTGCTAAAATTTTGCATAGTATATATCTATGAGAAACGTACATGTATACTTAGCCTTTTTTCATGCTCAACTGAACTGAGCATGAAATTTTAAGAACTCATAAAAATAAAATGCTTAAAAAATATTGATATATCTTGTTTATTATCGCTCAGATGCTGTATTTACCCTGCTAATAAATGTTAAAATGCTCTGATTAATAGTCACATCCATTTGTGTTATTTCATTATCAACCGTATTGCTCTCGGAATGGACAAACTTTGCAGTCATTTGGAGTGGAATATACGGTTTGGTTTGTTTCTTTATGTCCCAGCCAATATTTTGTCATCGAGATGGGTATTTCTGGGTTGAACCGGTTCTAAGCAGCGGATAAAGTTTCTTGCTTAAGATGATACCGGACCTATGTCAAAAGATAACCAAGTGTTGTTGTTTTTTTATAAAAGTAAGAGTTATCTTTATTAATTGTCTTAAAACGTACAAGTATTGGCGTTCACAAAAAATACTTATCATTTATCAAAACATCTGTATGACCAAATATATTTTGACCGTCAGGTCCAGTAACACCCCTCAATACGTTCCGAGTTATACCTGGTTAGAGAAATCTAGTCAGAAAAGTTCATATTCATGCGTAGTTAATGTCTGTTACGTTATCCACGCTTTATTGAAGTTAGACAGTTGTCATTCATGTCTCTAGTTAAGCTATGCACGCGGAGTTTGAATAATAAACTATTTGGGTGATGTTACAACGAGTAAGTAAACACCTTGATGTGCATGCACACGCGCGCAGGCTGATCAAAGCATCTGCTGTCCCGTCTGTTTTCAAATTATACGTCTTTCTAGTATGGGGTGTTAGCATTATCTGCCAATGCCTTCTGGTTTTAATTTGCAAACAAACACACACACAAGCGCGCGCATGCACACACTCACTTGTACAGGTATTCAGGGGTCCTAGAACGTGCCAAATGAGGATTAGACAAATAATAGGCTTTTTGCACGAAAAAACACCTTCCTTCTTTGAACTTCAAATATTATTTACTATGAATTCATTAACACTTTGGCCAATGAGTAATTTATCATGTTTTGTCGTCTGCTGATTTTTTTTAAAATTAGGGTTTTCCGAAACAAAAAACATCTTTCAAGAATATCACCAGAGTGTCCAAATTTTTTTTATCCAGATCAGGTCCGATGTTTTGTCGGGCCTGATTGTGGTCAAAAGTGTTTGCTAAAAGGTTATCAGCAGATGACACTCGTAGGGTAAGAGTTTTTGAGGACAATCCAAGTAAATTGGGATAGGTTCATAAATTTAAAGATACAAATTGGGGGAATACACCTATTCTTAAGTTGAATGTTGTTGAATTCTACTTGAATGCAAAAAGACCCCATTTTTTGATCCAACTACATTGCATATTTGCCTGCTAAACTTTGTCAACAGCCTGATACCAGATCAGGTTTAAAGTGTCAGGCATTATCTGGATCCATACTGTTTGATTCTCTACTCGTACTCCTAAAAGATATATTTTTGAAAACAATTTAACTCGAAAGAAAATTAAGCAGAGGGCAACATTAACATAAAATTACAAATCATATAACGTTCCGCCAACGCTGTAACTGAAATCGCTTTTGAACACAGGTAATTCAATGTATCGGTTTTAGATGTACAGAAAATTTAGTTAGTATGAGCTGCGAATCATAGCTTAATGCACGAATAAGCACCACTGATCTGTACGAACCATAGTTTGTTTATATCGTACGGTTCACTTGGAGACTTATTCAAAGAGGGTCATCAGAAACACGCCAAACTTCATCTAAACCCATCCTATATAAACACCATATTTATGTGGAAAAGAATCAATTTCACGGTTATCTAAATTCATTTCTGTAATTTATTTTTTAATTGAAATCAGCATTAAAGAATAATTGGCAAAAAAAAACGGGGGTCACTTAAACCCTGGAAACACAATAGTGAAGCCAAGGATATCGATATTTGAGCACGCAGTTGCCGTTCTGCATTTCCATGCCAGGTACTCAGTACTGGCTAGCACACAAGACATTCCGACATGGCTAAGTTTGTCTTTCCGGGACATAAAACATCAACAAAAAACAATGCTGCTTTCTAAATACACTCTATATCACAATTACCTAAATTAAACAATGAAACAGGTATGGCACTCCATGCCTGTTTTTATTTCAGAGGTAAAAAAAAGAAAATAGCACAAAAAAGAAAAACGAGCAAGGTGACATATGCTTTTTAAATAATTTAAAGTTTCTATGCAAAATTCCCTTCAAAGTAATACGTATTTTGTTTCTGTAGTTACTTTGTGTGCCATTTTTTAATGTTTTTACAAAATAGATTTTAACTTAAAAAATAAGCCACATGCCTATTTTTCGCTGTGTTTTGTTTTCTTTTATTAGCCAATAGCATGTAGCGTATTACCAGAAAAAATAAGGCATTTCTCACGTTCAGACTCATGACAACATCGAGTCTTTTCAAATTGGCCAAACAAATATCAAATGTGATGACAGTGTTACCTTGCTAGGTATCAATATTATATATTGACTATATGCTTAAATTTGATGCCCATGTTTCTGAAATTTGCAAAAAAGCCTCTAAACAGATAGCAGTTTTAAAACGTTATGTGGAATTTTAACAAAGCAAGGAAAACTTGTAATTTATAACTCTTTTATAGCCTCAAATTTTAGCCACTGTCACCTTGCTTGGCATTTTTGCAGTGCATCAAGCACAAACAAACTCGAAAAAATTCAAGAGAGGGCATTGAGATTCATAAATAATGACTATACATCAAGTCTCAATGACCTCAAATCAACTAACACACAGCCTCTTCATGTATGTAGGATAAAGCAAATGGCATGTGAGGTTTTCAAAATTATAAACAAGATGTCACCAGAATATATATAAATGACCTTGTAGAAATTAAAACATCAACTTATAATTTCAGGGCAGAGAAACAGGCAGAAGTCCCACGGGTAAATACAACCAGGTATGGGCTGAGGTCCTTCAGATCAGAGGCGGCCTAGGTATGGAACAGCCTTCCAAATGAGATGCAGGTTGCAGAATCATACCCCCAGTTCCGAAGGCTGATCCATAGCTGGGACAGCCCCATATGTGGATGTCCTCTATGCTCGACCTGATTGCGGTTATTTCTTCTGTTTAGTTTCTGCTTATTTTTAGTTTTTCTGCTGTTCTTATGTTATTTTTGACTGTTTGTGTATTCCTTTTTTTCGCTTAGGTAAGCCAGTTGTCTTGCCTTTTTCGCTTTCGCTTAAGGTTTACAGCCACAGATTCCGATCAGCGGCTATGCATATGATCCAGATGCACCTTGATATCTTGGGATAATCCCAAGGATGTCATTTAGTGCAGTAAATGTGATAGTTTTTAAGCATCTTACAGAAAATATTTTTATTTTTCTAAATTTAAGTTCTATTTTTTCAAACCTAGTCTAAAACACATATTTTATTAAATTTTATGTATACATAAGTCATTTCCATATCTATAGTAGTAGTAATGGACGGCACTCTGGGTACCGGGACTTTTAAGCCTGAAAAGAACTTAGTTTTTTTTTCAGGATAAAAAGTCCCGGTACCCATAGATGCCGCCGCTGGTAGGTTTGAGTGACTAGCTGTGAATAACTCAGTTTATTTTGCGCAAAAGCGCTGGCTGATCTGTGATTGTGATAGTTTTCTGGGTTGTTAAGATTAACTTAGTTCATTTTGCGCAAAAGCACAGGCTGATCTGTGATTGTGATAGTTTTCTGGGTTGTTAAGATTAACTTAGTTTATTTTGCGCAAAAGCACAGGCTGATCTGTGATTGTGATAGTTTTTCTGGTCTGTCATACGTTGAGTATTATTAGATAGTTTATTTTGCGAGAAAAGTGCAGTTGTGATAAATTACTGGTTCATTTTTATATAGTCTCTCTTTCTCCGGCACGTCTATTCTAGTATTACTATAGACGTGCCGCGGAGAGCGGGAGAGCGGGAGAGGGAGAACAAAGAAAAAATCAATAATCGTAAACGATGATGTAATGCGTGGTTTATAAAAATCGATGACGTAATGTATTACGTATATAAGATTCTGATAATGTCACAAAAACAAGTATGACTTTTTAAAAAAACAAGTTTTAACTTTTTTAAAAGAAAATATATCATGTGAAAAATTGAGTTCTATGTTGTTAATTTATGCAAATTTTTCTTGCTCAATCAAGACCTTAATCACTCTGTAGTGTTAATGTGTGTTATAGTCAAGGCTACTAAGTACCATGCGTCTTAGAGTCTCTTTGTCAATCAAGACCTCAACTCCTAGAGGCATCACTCTGTAGCATTAACTAGTGTATATTATTTAGCAAGTTTAGTGGTATTCTTTCTAGTGAAGTGGTAGCCCTGAAAAGGGCTGTTTGTTGATTGTCTAGGTGATTTTTAGCATTTCCTCTTAGTAATTCTAATTTTCTTAGTTGCTTTTCCAACTCCTATGTTTTGACTGGTGTCTTGATCATTTGTCATAATGTCAAGTCTTATGGGAATCTGGATGGATGGCATCTCTAAAGGTTGCTGCTGTGCACGTTGCTGAGACAATTCTTCTAAGTTCTTCACTCTAGATCTTAACTCATTTAGTTCCTTGAGTAAGACTTCAATGACTTGAGTCTTTGACTGTTGTTTTTGCAGCATCTGTTGAACAGGTTGAGGCATATACGCTGAGGGTGTTTGCGGTGTATAATACTGTTGTGTCGTATCGCTAGCAAATGCCTCATTCACTGCTGATAGCAAAAGGTCAGGATTGTTGATCATATCATCTATTGTCAGTGACGGCTCCATGATTATAAATGGTGAAAGTGTAGTGTGTTCAAGCCTTTTATACTTGTCAAGCGGATTGACCTAGTTTAAAGTTCCCGCGTTTCAAGAAATCAAGTCAACTCTGATTGGGTGAAAATAAATGAACTGACCAATCAGTGTATTGTTGCTCTCTCTAGCGTAGGAGTTCAATGTAGGTCAATCCCTTTGAAAACTATAAAAGCTCGTTTCAAAACTCAAATTTGTATTCTGTTTTTGTGTTAAACAACAACAACAAAATGGCTTGCAATTTGGATTCGCGTTTGGGCAATTGGAGGAGCAGGGCAAGGCTATGGTTGATGCTACTAGAAGGCTACTGGAGACAGTGAATGCTGTGAAGAATACAGGTGAACTACTTCTGCAAATGATTGAGAATCATCAAAAGATGTTGGAGATGAGTCGAAGGGTCGAAAATTTGATTAATGATGCAAAAATGGAAGTGAAGGTGGAGACTATCAGTGACGAGGAGGAAGATTTGGGGGATAATTCTTCCACCACACCTCATCCTTCTGAGGATTGGGATGCGGAGGCAGACCATCCACCCTTCTACATCCCAGTGAGAAGAACTATAACTGTAGAACAGTGGGCTGTGCGATGCCCTGCCTGTGGTGGCCGCCCCAGTAGATGCCCCTGCTCCTAAATTTTTGCCTCTGTGGTAATATAACCACCAAACCGGCCCTTTTCAGGGCCACCCATTTCTTCAAGAAAGAATAACTTAATATGTTGCACTTAGTTTTGTATGTAATGCTGTGCCTAAGATATGTGTGATTGTAGTATTTCCTAACCATGTTCACAGTAATGGGGTGATTATGGCGTGATCTTTAAATGGACCAATCAGATTAAAGTTGCTCTCTCTAGCGGAGGAGTAGAATATAGGTCAATCCACCTATCCAACTATATAACCCAACGTACTTTGTGCCTCTCTAAAAAATGAAGTTCTTTGAAAAATTCAGTTTGACTTAGTTGTGTGCTGCTTTGCAGCGAAAAGATTGGAAAGAGGTGGAGAGACAGCAAAATAAGTTGGGATTAGAGCAAGTTTTTGCTCGTAGAGGGATTGGTTCCAGAAAACCTGTAGCCATTGTTCAACCTATTTTAAAATCTTCTAAGTAAGAAATATTTTGTTACTTAGGAGACTTAAAAAAACAGTCCTTTTCAGGGCTACTCAATTAGTTTCGTTAAAGAATAACTCAAAATAAAAAACAAACACAATTTCAACACCGTAATTTTAATTAAATCCAAAAACACTATTGAGAATCACTATAAATCTTTTAAGTCCAGTTTTTAATGAATATGTACTATAGAGTCACTGTCTGGTTCATCACTAGAAATTGATTTATCCCAGTTTTCCGCCACCATCTCTGTACAGGATCAAGGTGAGTGAGAGTCTGATTTACAAATGAAACAATATGGCTTCTTCCCTGTCTTTGTACGGATAGCTGTCTTCTTTGAACGAGTGTCCAAGCGTCTTCTCTTAGGACTGATATCAGATATATCTGGTTCAGGAGCCTTTCGTTTCCTTGAAGGCTTCGCTGTAGATACTGAAGACTCAGTCTGTTGCTTCTCTGTAGATATAGAAGACTGTTGAGATGTAAAATCCTCTTCTCTCTTAGGACAATTTGGAGCCCAATGATCTGCAAGTCCACAGATAAAACATTGTCCATATGCAGGCTTCTTCTTATCGGTAGACATCTGTTGTTCTCTTAATTTCTTAGCCTCTGCACAATCTCCAATCCAATGTCCCGTATCATGACAATGGTGACATTCTCCATAAGGTGGCCTCAACTTGTCTTGTTGTCTCAAACTATCTTCTAATGGTTGCATCAAAGCTTGATCTTCTTGAGATAAAAGTTTCTTCAACGATACACAATGATAGTAGATGCTCTTCTTATCATAGACTTTAGCCATCCTTGGATCTCTACTGTTTGCCATCTTAATTCTTCGAAAGTCAGAAGTGAAATGATTCTCTCTCACTGGTGTCCAACTATTTATAGTCCAGAAATAGTTTTGTCTCTTCTATGATTGTAGAGAAATTCGATCACACTAGGATTGTCAGCGACACATCTTTTCCAATTCTCAAATGTAATCAGTGTCTCTTTTTCCATCAAATAACTGATACTGATCCACCAAAGTTTCTTGAAATCTTCAAAAGTTTCAGGACTATTGAGTTTCTGTTGAATCTCTTCCAAAGTGATCTCATCATGAGAAAATAAGATGTAAATGCAGAACAATAATCTTCTATAAGGTCTGAACTTCAATATCTTGGAAAGTGGAATTTCCAAATATTTCTTCTCTCTTGCTTCTTCCATGATGTTGAACTCAGATATGATGATCAAAATGACTTGATCATTCTTTTTATATCATGATCAAGCTATCTATGCTTGAAATGAGATCTTCATAATCCATATCTTCTTCTTCTGAGGCTTGTTAAATTTCTTTCAATACTGCTTCGATGTGAAAAATCACACTTTCGCTGTTTGCCACATAAGTTACCCAATCCATATAGGTGACAGGAGTGTCATCAATGGTTCTCAACATCTCTTGAGCATTACGTTTAGTCCAAAATCTGAATGTATCAAATGTCTCAAATCGGTTTAACCAGTTCTTGATTCCTGCTCTCGTTTTTAAAAACTCGGCACTGGATGGTTCTAATGATAAGATGTGGTCTAAAGTTATTTTGTAGACATCAAAATGTAAAATTTGATCTAAGCACACGGGTCGACTTTTGGTGATCGTATACATATTCAGTTATTCAGCAGATAATCAGATTCACGACTTGGAAACTTCAAAATAATTTGTGGTTCTATCTGTCTTGGAGTATAATGTCCAATGGCAACGTTATATGAATCTGGTCTGTTTATATAAGTAAGTAATGGTGCAAAGATCAGGAATCGATACAATCAAGTACCACACCTGACCCAGGATACCAATGGGAAAGTGACAAACTCACAGAAGACACCACAAACGAGAGCCAAGAGGTCAGCCCTTTCCCAGTAGGTGACCACAAAGCACATATAAACAGACGCCCACAAAACATAGCAAACACAGGACAGAACAAAAACATAAAAGATCCACAAAAGAAGTACCGCCTTGGAACGGTCAGTAAAATATTTTACTGGAGGGCTTAAACCGGTTTAACTGCGCCAACCTCACCCTTAATTCAGATGTGGATCAAGACACATAGATATTTGGTTTGCATGAAAGACCCCTAACTTAGCAATGCATCATCTCCTAAAACATATAAATCAAGATATAACAAGGAGATAAAGCAAGGATAAGGACTCAACAGTAAATTAAACTGAATACCGGAGCAAAAGAAATCCAACAGGTAAACCCCGGTGGGCCGGACAAACAGCCAAAGCATCAGGCCCCTACCATCTCATCAATAGATAAGTCTTTAAGTCGGAACCATCATAGAGTCTGAAGTCCGACCCACCGGCGTGCAATTAAAGAGGAAAGCAAAGTTGCCAACCGTGATTGGGTTGACTACCAAGCATGCAGTCTGTTGCAATACATTAATGTTATAGCCAATCTTTTTATAATGGGAAATTATTTTAATGAACTGCGCTGAAAAATTATTAGAGCCAACAATCTTCTTCAACTTATACACCAAGTCACCATAGAAATCAGGTTCCGAAAGTCCTTGGCGCAAGAGAGATTTAAGTCCAACTTGGAATTTAGAAATCAAATCATAGTATCGTCTATAAAATTTTGAAAATGTTTTGCGAAGTTTATGATACTGATAGCCTTGTTTAAGAAGTTTCTGAGTTAACAATTTATTGCGAGTGTTGAAGTCAGCAACATAGCTAGATGCTCTAGCAAAACGAATGAGTTGAGAGATATAGACTCCATAGGATGTAGAACGAGGAACATCACCATCTAAAAATGGGAAATTGACAATTTCAAAATCAAAGTCGTCACGTTTGTCATAAATTTTGGTAGAAACAATATCATTAGAAATTGACAAATGCAAGTCTAAAAATGCGGCTTCGGTATCAGAGGCATTGGCTTTATTAAGTTGGAGCTCTGAAGGGTAAATATCAGTTCACTGGTTATAAAGTGGTTAATCCCTGCAGCTGTTAAAGATGCCACAGATAAAGATACATCTTGAGTATTCCATGCAGACAATAACCATTGGACCTGATGCTTAGGACTTTCTTCCTTTAAGTACAAACATCCATAAAACTTATAACTGTCATAGATAATTCCATTCAAAAAATACTTGATATCTGTGTCACGAGTATGAATAGAGTAAAGTTTATCCATTGTCAAATTTTTCATTCTAACAACCCAAACACGAGCTTTATCAATACTGTGAAATTTGGAGTAATGTATCTTGAGCATCTCCGTATGAAATTTTAAGCGCATCTCGCCAGGAAGATTTAGTAATTCGTCCATGCTTAGAAGTAGTTGGCCTAGTTCTTGGTGATAGATGTGCTGAGATTTAGTCTCTAAAGCATTTGACAAGCGTCTCAACCGAAGTTTAAACCATCCTTCTTGAATTTGCTTCCTGAATCCTAACCCTTTAGCTGAATTGTACATCGAATAAGTCCATATCATGTGTTGTATTTCTGTCGGTAGTTGATATGACATAACTGATTTGCTCTCTTTATGTGTTACCTGCAGATGAATTATTTCTAATGTGATAAGATAGCAATTGTTCTAAGCTTTTATAGGGTGCAAAAATTTTGAAAATCGGTCCAGGCAAACTCAAGTTATTTGGGAAAATACGATTTTACTTTTTAGAAATCCGGTTCTTGCTTCTTCATGCCAATAAATTATCTCCCTTGAATAAGAAAATTTTAACGGTAAAAAATATGTGAAATTTTGTCAAATTTGTAATATCTCGGGTATTTTTTATCCGATTGACTTCAAATTTTTACCATAAGATAGCTCTTATATTCAAGTTATCGATTTTACATACTTTAAAGGCATGATAACTATTATGGGGTGGTGTATGCAAATTTGAGACACCATTTCAAACTTATTTTGTTATAGGATTACTTTATATATGAATCGCAAATATTTGCTTATTAAGTCAGTAGAGATATATGTTGAACATATAACTGACCACTATTACTCTATAGTCCGCTGAGGCCCGTAGAGAGGCTTTGTGCTTCAGAAACTGTTGAATATGCATTTAAAAAGGTAGAGCAGCTTCGGCTGTTTAAGGGCGCCAACCTTCGGGTTGGAGTGGCTCCGCCTCAAATTCTCTGGTCCATAGAGACATGCAGGAATTTGACTTGTATTTGAGACAGTTTCAATCGCCAGGGATTCCGAGGTTAGGATAGTACTGGGGGAGTAATGGTGCTGTTTATACAGTGCCTGATACTTCTTGCAAATTTTCAAAAATTGTAGTATCGCCTGCACTTTAGGCCTAGCTAAAAATATGTAGTCTCGCCTTCACTTTAGGCCTAGCAAAAAACATGTAGTCTCGCCTGACTGAGTCCTGTAAAAATCATGTAGTCTCGCCTGACACATTGTGAAAAAAATCAGGTACTGAGTCTCAACTGTGAAATTTCAACTGTTGATTTCAGAAAAAATCTGGGTTTTTCCAGTATAAATTGAGCTCACATTCCCATTGCAGCCTCATTTCACTACTAAACTTTGAACAGTCAAGATGGTTAAACGACAGAGAGATAATACCCCACCCACTTCTGATGATGAAGAGCCTAAACCGAAATTGGTGGATTATTCAGACACAGGGAGCTCAGATGATGAAGATGATATTAGACCACCACCAAGGATAAGAAGAGCTATGACTATGTATTCAGACAATGAAGATGAAGAAGATTTGACTTCTTATTTCACTATCAAGGCAGTCAACGAGAAGAAGTCTAGATTATTTCGAGCTCAAGGGAAAGAATTTCAACTCAACATCAAGACTTTCCCTGACAATGTTTCGCCATATCAGTTCATATCAAGATTGTTTGATCGGCTGGTTGAAGACATCAAAGAAAGATGCCAGATGGAGTCCAATGACAAGATGCGGATGACTATTCTTCATCCTGGATTGAAACTGGGTGTCTTTGTGACATGGAGAGATGTCTCAGCTATGACTGGAGAAGCTGTGTTAGACGAAATCATGAAAGTGCTCCAGTCCAATGAGAATTTTCGCATCAATGATGGACAAATGTCTATTCAAGTCACAGTGGCGAGACTTCCAGTAGGCAGTGGACGTAAACCATTACATGCTGGACTTTATTTTGAGTCAGATAATATGAGCAAGAACAAGCAGAGCATTATACAGATCTACAATACCAAAGATGTAATGTGTATGGCGAGAGCTGTGGTGGTGGCGAAATGCAATGCTGATAAAGATGAATCAGAGTCTTGGAAAAAGAACTGGAATCATATGAGAAGATCTGACAAATCTATGCAGACTAGAGAAGCCATGAAGTTATTGGATCAAGCGAAGATTCCTCATACCAAGTCTTGTGGTATTGAGGAATACAAGAAGATCCAAGCTGTACTTGCTCCCAAGTATTTGATCAAAGTCCATTCTCAGTATCCTAAAGATGGACTTATATTCCCACTTCAGTTCAAGAAGAAGCCTGAGACGAAGCTGATCTATATTTACTACAATGGAGTAGATCACTATGATGCGATTACCAAGGTGACAGGATTTCTTGGTGCCAGCTATTACTGCGAGTACTGTGATGTAGGATACACACACACAGAGGGGAATAGATGTGCTGATGGATGTGAAGATTGTTATAGTGACATTCCTTGTACAGTCAAATCTCAGTTATCCGAACGTTGATTATCCGAAACTACTGGGTTATTCGAAGATGATGGACAGCCCCGACTTTTTCCCCTAATATCTATTGCAATAAAACTACCTATTATTCGAATTTCGATTATCCGAAAAAATCAATTTTTCGAAGTGATTCGTCGGTCCCGATTAAAGAAAATGCTATTAAATTACCCTTCAAGATTCAAAGTCCAAATGTCACGCATGGTGATCATGATTTCTTTGTTTGGTCGAGTTCGATTTACACACCTGAGTGATTTAGAAAGCAAAGTTGAGACAGGTAATTGACACCGGATTAATGCTCACACTATTACGCAATGAACCGCTAAGTGAGTAAATGGTGTCTTTTATAAAGGTGATCATTGCGATGGTTTTGTTTGATGTTTTTTAAATGTCGAAATATTAATTAGTGGCAGCTAAAATTGAATTTAATTTGATCGTGTCTTTCTTGACCACTGTTTTCAATAAGCGAACACACCAAGCGCTCCAACAGGTTACCACAAAAATAAGAATTTCGATAATAGACGAATATCACGGACATTTGTTTTGGGTGCTCAAAAGAACTGTCTCATCGAAACACTTCTTTTGAATGTCTAAAACACAATTTTACGACTGGGGAAAACAACCAAAACCTAGGTTTGGATGCATAAAAGGACCCTCTCATCGAGACGGTTCTTTTAATCACCCAAATCGTATGTTTTCGCTGAAAAATAACAAAAAGTACAAGCCAAAAAACACACTAATCGGGCCACCAACGGCCTGCCAGCGATATGCCATCTCAATGGCCTATCGCTGGTGGGCCGTTGATGGCCTGGCGTTGTGTAATAGCTGGGATGGAGACCTTATGACAGGAGACAGGAGATAAAAGAAGACAATATTTTGTCAGTAAATATGGTTCGTCAATTTACATTTAACCTTTATTCGATGTTGTTACCATGTACATAGTGGATGTCAATAAAGATCTGATTTGCTTTTATTTTCTGCGTTCTTAGACCTGCAAAGCATAAGAGACGATGAGGCCACAACCTCTGAGGAGCTCATTTTCTTTAATGCTTTGGCAGATGTTCCGTACATGAGTTGAAGTTGCAAACTCTGGTAAAACAATGACGTTCTATAACAGCATCCGAGCTTTTCCGAAAATATCTGAAAACTCCCGTTTTCGATCATTCGAACTACCGATTATTCGAAAGGATTCCTGCGGTCCCTGGCACTTCGAATAATCGAGGTTTGACTGTATTCGTGGACAAAAGATGCGTTGTATGGATTGTAAAAGAACTTTTCGTAGTAGAGAGTGCTTTGCCAAGCATAAATCAATCAAGTCTAAGCAGCATAAATCTATTTGTCAACTTGTGTATAACTGTAGTAAATGTGGTATTAGAATTGTGGGCTATAAGAAAAATCATGTATGTCCAGGACAGAGAAAATGTAGGAATTGTAAAGAGATTGTTGGACCCAATCATCAATGCTATATTCAAAGTTATGAATGTAAATCTGAGTTGACTGAAAATGAAGGAGAAGAAGAGGTTTCTCAACTTAAGAAATCTCGTTTCATCTTCTTTGATTTTGAGTCAAATCAAGAAACTGGTACACATCAGGTGAATTTCTGTGTTGCTTATAAAGCTTGTGATGATTGCATGGATTTGCCCATAGATACATTTTGTCTGACTTGTTCAACACAAACAGGTCTGAGAGAATTTATCTTTGAAGGCATAGATACTTTACCACAATTTTGCAATTGGATTTTAGGAGATGATAATAAAGGAGTGACATGTATTGCACACAATTTTGGAGGATATGATGGTCAGTTCATCTTACACTATATCTTAGAATATGGTACAGTGAAACCTGAAGTGATCATGAATGGAAATACTATACTTAGAATGAAAGTAGGACGTGTTACATTCCTTGATTCTTATCAGTTTTTGCATATGAGACTGGCTAATTTCCCAGATACTTTTGGCTTGACAGAGATGAAGAAAGGTTACTTTCCTCATCTTGCAAATACACTGGCAAACCAAAAGTATGTGGGACCTTACTTTCCTGTAGACATGTACAATCCTGGTCAGATGTCTGTCAAGGATCGTGAGACATTTTTAGCTTGGCATAAAGGGAAAAATTGAAAGTGGTGCTATATTTGACTTCAGAAGGGAGATGGAAGAATACTGTCGTAGTGATGTTGATATTCTAAGACGAGGATGTGCTTGTTTCAGACGAGAATTGATCAACATTAGTGGACTCGATCCTTTGTCTGAAGCTTGCAATATCGCTCAAGCTTGTTCAAAAGTATGGAGAAAAAATCATATGCCTGAAAACAGTATTGCCATCATCCCACCTGAAGGTTATCCTAATCAAAAGAACTACTCTATCAAAGCTGTAAGATGGATTCAAAGTGAAGCTAAGACACGTGGTATTGAGATCAAACATGCATTGAATGGTGGTGAGCAGAGAATCAATGGACATTATGTGGATGGCTACCATGAAGAATCTCGAACTGTATTTGAATTCTATGGATGTTACTGGCATGGATGCCCTACTCATTTTCCAGACAGAAACATAGTACAACATCATCAGTGTTTGACCATGCATCAGTTGTATATTTTGACTATTGGCAAGAGTGAAGAGTTACAAAAAGCTGGATATCAGGTGGTGGAACTTTGGGAATGTGACTATGACAAGAGATACAAGGAAGATCCAGACTTTAGATCTTTGGTGGACTCAGAATTTACAAACTTAGACCCTTTGAGACCAAGAGATGCTTTATTTGGTGGAAGAACTAACTCGACCAAACTCTATCAGGAAATCGATGAATCCTCTAGTGAAGAAATCAAGTACATCGATGTGTGTTCACTCTACCCATATGTTTGCAAGTACGGACTGTTTCCACTAGGACATCCCACCATCTATTCTCAAGAGAATATTGACAAAGACAATATCAGACAGTACTGTGGATTGATCAAGTGTAAAGTGTTACCACCCACCAATTTGTACCATCCAGTACTTCCTCAGAAATGCAGTCAGAAATTGATGTTTCCATTGTGTAGAAGTTGTGCTGAAAAGACAGATCCACATATGAGATGTACTCATTTACAGGAAGAAGATAGAAGTTTTACAGGGACTTGGGTTACCATCGAATTGTTTGAGGCTTTGACAGGGGTTGCAAGTTATTGGACGTGTATGAAGTTTGGCATTTCTCAGAGACAACTCAATATGATAAAGCATCTGGAGAAGGAGGGATTTTTGCTGGCTATATCGATACTTTTCTGAGAATCAAACAAGAATCAAGTGGATACCCTGATTGGTGCATGACTGAGCAAGATAAGATCAAGTTCAAGCAAGATTATTTTGAAGCTGAAGGAATCAGATTGAAGAATGTTGAGAAGAATAAAGGAATGAGAGCTATTGCCAAGATCATGTTAAACAGTCTCTGGGGAAAATTGGCACAGAGAGAGAATATGACCAAAACAGAATATATCTCAGAACCTTCCAAGTTCTTTGATCTGGTGACGAATCCAAACAAGATTGTCAAGAATGTGGACATTTGCAGAGAAAATCTTCTACTGGTCAACTGGGACGATACAGAATCTAGTGTGGAGCCACATACTTGCAGTAATGTGATTGTCGCAGCCTTCGTCACTGCTCAAGCCAGATTGAAGCTCTATGGAATCTTGGAAAAGCTGAATGAACGTGTACTCTACTTTGATACAGACTCTATCATTTATCATCACAAACCCCATTTATGGAACCCTACTATTGTCAACAATAGACTTGGAGAATGGACAGATGAAGTGCTCAATGCTAGAATTGTGAAATTTGTAGGCATGGGACCAAAGAACTATGGATATGAATTTGTAGACAAAGATGGAAAGAGGAAATCAACTTGCAAAGTGAAAGGACTCACTCTAGATTACAATACATCTCAAGTCATTCACTTTGATCGTATGCTCAACTGGGTGAAGGGAGAATCTAAAGACTTCAGAGAAACTGTCAACTACCATAGGATCAGAAAACATAAAGACAAGACTGTGGCTACTGAATTGCAATCCAAGACATATCAATTCACTTATACTAAGCGTGTCATTGTTGGAGATGGATATACTGTTCCTTTTAGGTATTTGGCATAGAGTAGTTCTGATGATCATGTATTATTTCTAATAAACATGTACTGAGCTGTCCGCCATATAATTTATAAACTCCATTATTGAATTTCCATCATAACACAATTTTCCATCACAACACAATTTTCACGTCCTGCCTCTCTCTCCTCTCCGGCACGTCTATTCTAGTATTACTATAGACGTGCCTCGGAGAGCGGGAGAGCGGTACTGAGCTGTGTCTGATAAACATGTATTGTACAGTTTTTTTTTTATATATTAAACTGTTTTTTTTTTAATTATGTATTAAACTGTTGGTTCATGTTCATTAAAATTTGAGTATAAATAAAGTTGTGTTTGTTATTTTTTCACAGTTAGACATGGCCCTTTCTACACGACAGTTGGACTCAAATCAAGATATTGGAAGTTTGTTTTTTAAACACCCTTCTAATATTTTTATTTCTGGTCCAAGTGGATCGGGTAAAACTGAATTTGTTAAAAAGATGATTGAGTTTAAAGAAGATTTATTTGATATTTTACCCCAACGTATTGTTTGGTGTTACAAGGAATGGCAAAAATCTTATAATATCTTACAAGAACGTGAGGGGTCAAACATCAAATTTATTTAAGGTATTCCTGATGATGAAGATGAGATTGTCACTGATCCCAGTGCAACGCACTTGGTGATTTTTGATGACATGTTAGGAGATAAAGATGAAGAAAAAATTAAGTTATGGTTTACAAGAAAAGGACATCATAGAAATGCAAGTGTGGTGTACATCACACAAAATTTATTTCAACAAAGTAAATCTTCTCGCACCATCAGTTTGAATGCTCATTATTTAGTTTTATTTCAAAGTCCAAGAGATAAGATGCAAATTAAAGTATTAGCAAATCAACTTCAAGCTCCCCATATGATTCATGCGTTTAACGATGCCACATCAATACCTCACGGATACTTATTGGTCGATTTGAAACCAAATACACCTGATTATCTCAGATTCAGAACACAAATTTTTCAAAACTGGTTTACAAAATCAGATCAACAAGGACCTGTTGTCTATTTTCCAGGAGTATAAAAAGGTGTGTTTGAGTTCAAATCCATCATTTGTGTCAAAATGGCTCAACGAACATCAGCTAATCTGATACGTGCTCTGTATAATTTAAGCAGAGAACATGATAGTCATAAAAGAAAATCACTCTTAAATGCAGGTTTAATTGAAATGATCAAATGGTTTTCTTTGGCAGCTCGAAAAATTGTTCAGGGTAAGATGAAATTACCTAAACAAACTCAAAAATTTATGGATAGACATCAGGATGATGTTCGAAAATTAGCAAGTGCAATTGTTGATCCTGAAGTCAAACATAGTATCATTTTAAAACCTTGAGGTGGTGGGTTCTTTGAAGGTGTGATCATTCGAAGTCTGATTCGATGGGATGGAAATAAGTTGATGAGAAAATTTAACAAGAAAACTAAACCTAAACATCCTAAGAAAAAATCAGTGAAAAAACCTAGAAAACAGAAAAAAAGAAAGGTTGATGATCGTTTTGTAACAAAACGTAAAAGTAAAAGTCCTGCCTCATGGCAAAATTTAGGTCTTGATTCTCCAAACACAAATGCAAGACGAGCGTCCATAAATTTAGCAAGATTTACTCCTTTAAGAGCACAAGATTTGTTAAAAAGACATGGATTTGTTGCTACCATGCACATGTTAAATCCAAACAAATATCCATCGCCACCTCATTCTGAACGTCAACGACTTCATTTTTAAGAAAAAAAACTATAAAAGGACTGTACATCAAAGTGTTGTACACACTCATAAACATGGCTGTAACAACAACACGTCGTAGAAAATTGCAAAATAAAATGAGAAAAAAATCTCTGATTAAAACTTATGGTACATTTTTAGAAGGATTGACTCATTTATCCAATAAATGTCGTAAGAAAATGATTCAAGAATCTCCTAAAGAAGTCATTGATTGTGTAGGGGAATGTTGCATCAATCTTATAAAAGGCAATGTACGTCTGACAAATGCTCAAAAGAATCAGTTACGAGCTGTAAAGCAACATATACGTTTACTGAGTTCTAAGCAAGTTCCACTTGACACAAAAAAAGAAAATTATTAATCAAAAAGGTGGAGCCTTGTTAGGATTATTGTTAAAACCTTTAATTGCTCCTATCATAGGTTCTGTCTTGGGTGAAATTATCAAAAAATAAAATATGGATGGTCGTAAAATGGCTTTTGTGCCATTTAAACTTTGGGAAGACATGAAACGATGGAAAGAGGAACAAATTCAAAAACCCAGACTGCCTCCTGATCCTAATGTATCTGCCACAGCCAGTCTTCAAAGAGACTTATCTTCTGTCATGGCCAATGAAGATTTATCTGAAGCTGAAAAATCTCAATTGTATGGCCAGACCTTGCACAAATTTAAAACGGCTCATCAAAAAGCTTTAAAAGAAACATCTCTTTTTTCACCATCTGACCCTAGTTCTTCCAAAATGAATCAATTGGTCATAGATAGTGTGCCTTCCACTATGAAACGTAAAGCTCAGCTTTTAGTTTCACTACTAAAAATAACCCAAATGTGTCCTGGGAAGATGATGGTACAGTCAAACTTTATGGCAAGTCTATTCCAGGGTCTAATATTATTGATTTGGTCAATGATGTCATCAGACATCGTAAAGGCAGTGAACCTACAGGTTGGCAAGCTTTTGCAGAAGGTTTAAGAGACATGAATATTCCCCAAGATGTGATTTGAAATAGGGAAAGGTGGGACTGGATGCATCGTGCTCCAGAAACTCCTGAAACGGATTATATCACTCCCAAACAAAAACGCACTATCAGAAAAACAGCAAGTCGTATTCCCGTTTCTGTCAGGTCTGCAAAGAGTTTGGGTGTTAGGAAACGTATCAAAGACCATTTTTCATCCCCTGCACTTTTATCTGCTACCAAAAAACGTATAAAAGAAGAGTTTTCTTCTCCATGGCTCAGTTACAATGAAGCTTGAACAGTTGTATTACAATCCTAAAAGTCCTGCTGCGTATGCAGGTGAACAAGCTTTGTACAAACTTGCTAAACAATCATCCAAAAAAGTAAAACTTCAAGATGTAAGAGACTGGTTAAGAAAACAACAAACTTATACTTTACATAAACCTATCCGTAAAAAGTTTTTGCGACGCAAAACGGTAGTGGCTGGAATTGATACTCAGTGGCAAGCAGATTTGGCAGACTTATCAAAATTATCAAAGTCCAATGACAAACATAGATATTTACTTTGCATCATAGATGTCTTTTCAAAATATGCATGGGTGGTACCTATTAAAGATAAAACTGGAAAAACTTTAGTAATTGCTTTCAAATCTGTGTTAAAAAGTGGACGATGTCCAAAAAGTTTGCAAACAGATAAAGGAACTGAATTCAAAAATAAAGAATTTCAAAATTTCTTGAAAACTAAGAAGATTCATTTCTTCACTACTGAAAATCCTGAAACCAAAGCCAGTATTGTCGAACGTTTCCAAAGAACTTTAAAAACTCGCATGTGGAAATATTTTACTCATCATCGCACTTTGAGATATGTAGACATTCTTCCCAAATTAGTACATGGTTACAATCACGCTTATCATCGAAGTATTAAATGTGCACCTGTGTCTGTGACTCTTAAAAATGAACCACAGGTGTCAGAAAACTTATATGGCAAATCGAATTCTAAAAAAGTCAAACCAAAGTTCAAAGTGGGTGATTTTGTGCGTATCAATAAAACAAAACGCACATTTGATAAAGGTTATTTACCAAACTGGACACAAGAATTATTTCAAATTTTAGCAGTGGTCAAAACTCAGACTCCTATCACCTATAAAATAAAAGATCTTGAGGGTGAAGTGGTCAAAGGTACCTTTTATTCACACGAGTTACAACGTGTAGAAAAAGAGCAAATTTACGAATTCAAAATTGATTCTGTTTTAGATCACAGAAAACGTAAAATAGGAAAAAAGTGGGTGAAAGAAATTAAAGTTCACTGAAAAGGTTACCCTTCAAAATTTGACAGTTGGATTTTAGAATCTGATCTTGTATAAAAGCAAGAAAATGGATCTCAGAGGATCATTTGTACGTGGTGACACTGTTTCAGTACAATCTGCAGAAGGTCGTGATCGAATTGTTAAAAATCGTTTCACTTTTTTTTGCTCAGATCATTGTTGTATACATGATCATTATCACATCATTAGTTCAAATCAGTCTGAGAAGTCCAGATAAAGAATTGTGGCTAATTTTACTCAGTAGTTCTATTGGTTACATACTACCATCCCCAGGTTTAAAATTTAGAAAAGAAACTAATCCAATTTCTGCTGACGAAACAGATTCGCCCAAACTCAAACCATGAACAACTTTTATTTGACACTCTTGAGTGATAGTTCACTCAGTACTTTTTCAAAAAATACGCAATGTGACTTTAAAGTGAAATTAGATCATTCCATACAAATTGAAAAAGATAATTGGGAAGTAGGTTAGGTAGAAGTCATAACTCCAACTGAAGTAAATAATATCACAAAAGAAAATAATTATGTGATCATAAGATTTACTGATAGAAAAATGTGTGAAGACATTGATAACTGTACAAAGTATGTATCATATGTAGACCAAAAAATCTATATCCAAAATGGTTATTATGCTTCTCCACGCCATTTGGTTGAAGAAATACAAAAAAGTATCAATTTTCGATATGGACTGACACTAAAAAAAAGCAATGCTACCATTACAATTTCTTATGATGAAAACAGTGCTCGAGTTAAACTTGATGTTCAAGATCCTACGAAAGTCAAAATTATTTTTCCAAAGGCAATTGCAGAAATATTAGGTGTAGATAGAAATTATTTTGATAAACCAGTAGCAAATAATAAATACATTTTCAGATATGGTGTGGATTTGAATACAAAAATTCACCAACTTTACATTTACTCTGATTTAGCAAGCTATACATTTATTGGTGATGTTACTGCACCTATTTTGAGAGTGTTGCCATTTGAAAGTAAAAGAGAAAACAATCATTTACATCAAGAATTTGTCAATGTACACTATGTACCAGTGGCAAAATCTTTCATAGATCAGGTGCACATTAGTATAAAAGGTGATACAGGTGAAAATGTGCCATTTATCTCTGGGAAAACGTTAGTGAAACTACATTTTCGACAGAAAGAATAATGTTGAAACAATCCAGAAGCATTATGTCTCTTCAATCTGGGAAAGGAGGCTTTCCCGTGTACAGAGGCGTTTCAAGACAATATGGCAATGGTTTAGGATCCATTTTTAAAGCTGCATTGAGAACAGTGATTCTTATTTTAAAACCTGTCGCAAAAGCAAGTTTAAAAAGCGTGAAAAAAGTAGCTAAAGATCAAGGGGTTCAAGCTCTAAAAGACATTGTGGGTGGTGAAAATGTAAAAAAAGTTTTAAAACAAAGAGGAAAAACAGCTTTGAAATCTTTTGGTCAGTCTACTATAAATCAGTTGGCTATAAATTCAACTCAAAAACGCAAAAAGCCTCAGTCTCAATCTAGACACCGAACTGTTAAGAGGGGTTTTAAAAGCAGAGCAAAAAAGTTTAATCCTATTAAACGTCTGGTATTTGAAAAAGATATATTTGACGAAAAATGATTCAACAAGGTTCTTGCGATTGCACTATAACGGAGTTGGATATGGAATCCATTCCACCCACCATGACTACCATGCAAGGCACTCAGTGGAATCATTATCATCCCATCGCTTCTCTCGATAGTAATCATGCACCCATTGAATTTCTAATTCCACCTCACACCGAGTTTTACACTGATTTGTCTCAAGCCTATCTGTATATCAAATTCAGAATTTTACAGCAAACAGGTAAAGATCTTGAAACTGATGCAAAAGTATTTCCAATTAACAACTTTTTTCACAGTATGTTCAGTGGCATCGATTTGTATATCAACAATAAATTGATCACGAATAATTCAGACACGTATCCATACAGAGCATACCTTGAAAATTTGTTTTCTTATGGTTCTGATGTCAAAGATAATCAACTGAAAGCAGCAGAATTTTGGTCTGAGGATGAACCTGGAGCTTTTGAAGATATTACAAATAAATGTATCACTGATCATGGCAAACGCATAGCAAAAAGCAAATCCGTGGAGCTTCAGGGTAAATTACATTTGGATCTTGCTATGCAAGAGAAGTATTTACCTAATGGCTTAGAATTCAAACTTAGACTTAATCGATCATCTCCTCAGTTTTGTTTGATGAGTGATAATTCTCCTGCAAAAATCAAAATTGATACCGCTATCTTGAGAGTACGAAATGTACAGCTTCTACCTGCCATTAGCAATGAACTGAATCAAACTATTGCTCATCATAATGCTAAATTTCCAATCAGAAGAGTTGAAGTCAAAACTTTTACAATCAGTAGGGGCACAAGATCTAAAATTGAAGACCATCTTCTCACAGGTCAACTTCCAAAACGAGTTTTTATTGGTTTAGTAACAAATGAGGCATTTAATGGGACTTTGGAAACTAATCCTTTCTTTTTCCAACATTTCAATCTAAGTAAAATGGATGTCACTTGTGATGGACATAGTGTCTATGGAAAACCATTTGAACCTAGATTTGGAAATGATCAGTATCTCAGGTCTTTCCTATCTGTTTACCAAGCATTAGCAAGTCAGAATCAGGTCCAAAATTGCAACATTGATTATGAAGATTACAAAGGAGGTTACTGCTTTTGGGGATATGATTTGACACCAGATCAAGCAGCGGATCAGTCTCATTTGCACCCTATAAAAACTGGGAACCTCAGATTGGAGCTTCAGTTTGCAACATTACTTGACAAGACGATCAACGTGCTTGTGTATGCAGAGTTTGACAATCTGATAGAAATCAACGGACTTAGAGAAGTTACCACAGATTACTAAAGATGAATGCAGGATACTACATTGAACAGGACTTGATGTACCAAACAGATGCATACAGTGCAACAGTCCAGCCATCAGATGTGAAGAGTACCTTACAGAAAGAAGTAGAGGACAATGAGGATATTGATTGTCTTATGAAGACTCTTCTAAAACAAGCTATATTGACTTGTCTAAAGATGGCAGTTGGAGACTGTGCGAAGCATGAATGTCATGGATGCAAAATGAACCACCCAAGTCAGAAATACCACGATATCTGTCTGTGGACTTCTCCAAGAGAATGGATTGAAGATTATGGATGTCATGATCCAGCCTTAGAGGGCCTAAACATCTACGATGTGATGAAAGACTTTGACGATAGAATCTGGAACTATCTGTATGGCGACAGTTTGCTACACCCTATGGACTTTACAACAGGGATCAATCACCTGACGCCAGAAGAAAATCAAGAAGCCTATAAACACTGGCAGTACTTCAAGAAAAATCAAAGTGACTTAACAGAGCAGTGGAAGACGTACTGGGCCAAGAAACTCATAGAATCCTATGAAGAAAAGGAACCTGAAGAAAACGAGAACCCAGAAACAGAATAAAACGGAACACTGTTGAACTTATCAAAGTCATAAACAATATACCTGTGAAAGGAGAAGTATGTGCCAAGGAATTACTACCAGAGAAGAAACCACTGGATATGAGGGCTTACATTGTAAATACAGATATATCCACAGATCCAGGAGAACATTGGGTGGCTATCTACTTCAGAAGAGATCAAGTTATCTACTTCGATTCATATGGAAGACCACCAGAAGAACAATATGTTCTACCATTTATTGAAGGAAACTCTTCAAGATGGATCCATAACAAAGAATGTTTACAGAGTCCATGGAGCAAAGTATGTGGAATTTGGTGTATCTACATTATTCACCAGCTCAACAAAGGACTAGATCTAAACACAGCCATTCATCAAGAACTATATGGAACTGGAGAAGATTTATACCAGAATGACAGAGATATCGAGATGTGGTTCATCTATAACTATGCCAGAGTCATCCTATCCAAGAATGGAATGAGACGCATGGCTCCTCCTGACTTTTTATTCAAACACAGAATACAGACTTGTAAATGTCATAATTATTCACATCACCTTTCAAAGAAGTATCCTAAGTATAATATGTTGTAAATATGTTAAGGGAAATTATTGTAAACAATGAACAGAGGGACGGCCCTAATCCTCTGTCATTGTAATCAGTTATAGTTAGCGGGGCAATAAAGTTATAGAAATGTTCACCAGTCTTTGTTGTTCTTTTCATTAAAAAAATCAGTAGTAGTAAGCTTGAGACGGCTAGATAAAGACTAGTTAACGCTACAGAGTGGTGCCTCTAGGAGTTGAGGTCTTAATTGACCAAGAGACTCTAAGACGCATGGTACTTAGTAGCCTTGACTATTACACACACCATATAGCACCACATACTATATCCCCTAAAATGACTAAGTTATCTTCAAAGTTGAATTTAACTGAGTTATTTTATATATCACCACAGCAGGACCTTTATCCCCCCTCAAAAAATGTTATTTCCCAATAGCCCAGGAAACTATCACAATCATAAATCCAACCAAAATAGCCCTAAAATAAACTAAGTTATTCACAGCTAGTCACTCAAGCCTACCAGCGGCGGCATCTATGGGTACCGGGACTTTTTATCCCAAAAAAAACTTTCAGGCTTAAAAGTCCCGGTACCCAGAGTGCCGTCCATTACTACTTATAGTCTTAATCAAACATCTATGTTTATCCATATATATTTTTAACTCTTTAATCTAAAAATGTGAAAATAATGTTAATAATGACTTTCAATTTGTTTTATGTTGCATGCACTGTGATATTTGTTATATCTTTTCATACGTTTGTCGAAGTAAAAGCCCTACGGGGCTTATGTTTGATGTTTATCATGTTCGACGTTAAATAAATATTTTATGCCTATGTGTCTATGTCAGTTTCTTTAAAATTTGAGAAATTGATATTTCGAAAAAACTCATGATTTTCAATTTTTAAAGTTTAATAACTCTTTAAAAAGCACGGTAAGTTCGTATAACTTTTGTCAAATAAATGAGCATTGAGCTTTAATTACATATCAAGAGATGGTAACTTTTGTCCTGTTCTACCTTAAATACGCAACACAGAGACTCCACCGGCAGTGATCCAAGTGGAGTAGGTTAATAGGGAATCACTGCAGTGTGAATCAGGGTCAGTGACTTCACTACAGCACTAGCAACAAAATTATCTGGCTCTTCAAATACTGGTACGGACTCCATCCGTCGAGTGTGATATTTGTGTGTGACCACTTTCACGATTAAGTTTCTTACAGATTCAAATCACCAACATTTCAGGCATGGGCGGATCCAGAGGGGGGTGGCAGGGGGTCCGAACCATCACCACCCAACCCATACCCCCGCTGAAAAATCACAAGGGGTTATAAATTTCCTTAGAAATACTGGTGCGGACCCCCCTTGAGAAGCAAGTGGAACCCATGGGTCCAATTGCTTCTCAGTGGAGGTTCGTATGATACTCTGTGAAATATGTTTATGACTAAAACCAAGGTCGGAACACCCTGACAGAATTATCTGGATCCACCCATATCAGGTGAAATTATTTTATACAAAACATAGGTCCAGACTTTTTGAGCATAAAATAATTATTAAAAATAGTAAGTGAGTATGATCAGGAAATACCACAATCAAAAATCGCAGACAACCCCGTGGCACCGCGAGGAACAGCCGCTCAACCATCACGAGACACCAGGAAGACAAATTAAGCAAAGCAACCAGCTCTCTCTTCCCCATCAAGATGATTGCAATACTAGAATGGACATAAAGTAACGTTCAACAAAACATAGAACAATTACAGACCCCCTAAATGGGAGTAACAATAAACTAAAAGTCAACAACAACAGAACCACCGCTTAAGTTTAACTTATTATTTGGTTGCTCATATCAAAAGAACCGTCATGCTTAGACGGTTATTTGATTACTGTTTTTTACCTACAATATATTAAGATAGTTTGAGAATTAGAAAAATACTTTTTTAATTACGCACTCTTATCAGGAGGCCTGACATGAATTACATGTATGTGTTCTGTCATAAATGACCTCTAAAGGTCGCTTGAACGTACAGTCGAGATAGGTTTTACAGATAGGACGAAAATTGACGAAAACTTGATAGGAGGAAGGAAATTTAAATGTAAAAAGTTTAAAACAAAGAAAAAATGAGTAATTCTATACCAATAAAAGGTATCCAGACAACATCAATCTAGACTTATATAAATTAGTTTTAAAAACTCAAACTTGCCTGGTGACGGATATCCATAGACTAGGTTTGGAAATGCCAACAGAATGACTGTCAAAACCAGCAGCAGAAACCTTTTTACCTGAAATTAAAGAAATACCTATTAGAGCAACTTTAAAAGCAATTAAGGAACACTATTAGAGTGTCAAACGGTTTAAATCCAGATCAGGACCGACTTTCTGTCGGTCTTGATCTCGTTCTAAACTATTTGCAAAGGTTATCAATAGATAACAAAAGTCGCCGCTAGCAAGGAAAGTGTTGACGAACTCAGAAGGATCGACTTCTTTTTTATAAGTGGAAAGTGGGGAAAATACATAAATAAATCGAAATGTACTCTGCCTACATATATATACAGAAATATGAAAAACTGAAATAATTGCATTATCTGTGGAAGAGGTGATTCCTATTGAAACACAATTAGATTTGCTAACATACTTGTCCATTAATAGGTTATTAGTTATTAGGCACTTTATTTATTAGAGTATGCTTTATTTGTGTATGAAAAAAGTGCGTTCTTTGTTAGCTCTTGCTATAAGGAGATGAATGAAAAAACTCAGTTTTTTCTAGATAGAAATGATTTCTTTTCGCACAAACAAAGGTCTCACAAGATAAGCAAAGCGTTTTTGTCAAACTTTGATTACTTTCTGATTCATCGGTTTAAACAACTTGTCAAAAGAACCGACTCACGCAAAAGAACCGTCTCATTGAGACGGTTCTTTTGAATATCCACAACATATGTTTTGGTTGAGGAATAAGAAAATCAATTTTCAAATACGCACTCTTTTTGGAGGCATGTCAGAGGAACGTATTCATTAACATTATTGTATTCGAGAAGGTAACCCGTTTGTAGGTACAATATCAAGCCACCAAATGGAGTCATAACGCAGGCTTGTTGGGGTCGAACATGGTTTTATTCTTACGTGTTTATATAGACTCTTATAAGTTCCCATCTTGTCCTACCAAGGGTTGCGATATTGTCTAATCTACCTTCGCTGGTGAAGATGATAAGTTCCATGCGATTAACAGATACATTATGATATGTAGCTTCTATGTATACACACAAGATATCTAACAGCACGAATGATTAGGATTGATTTTAAACTTGTTATCCGTTCTCACATTGGAAACCCATGCACAGATGCATTGGCAAACAGTAGGGAGCGCAGTGGCTCAGTGGTAGAGTGCTTGACTCGAGACCGAGGGGCCGCGGGTTCGAGCCTCACTGGTGTCACTGCGTTGTGGTGCTTGTATATTTATTCCAGCTTAGTACTGGTTCAACCCAGGAAGACCCGTCCCTGTTTAACTGAAAGATTGTTGATGGGACGTTAAGAATCAAATCAAACAAACAAACAAACAATTGGCAAACAGTGAAAACCTAGATAAAATGCCACAGAATGTGACGTTTAATTAGGACCTATACTGTAAAAGCACACCCCGCAATATTTAACGACAGCAATACGATAGTATATGCCATATCAACATATGAACGCCAAAATTATCGCTTCGCAACGAGTTTAATAAATTCAATAAAACATGAGCACTCATGTAAGATCCTCTATATATAAGTTGGCTACCACGGCGGCCATATTTGGTGCCACGACGTCACCCTTTAATCAGATCTGAGTCTACCCGATCACCTTATGTTCCATACAATTCAACGTATTTTGACAAGCAGTACGGAAAGCGAATTAGAAATATTTTTTTCGAGATGGTCGTCATAGAAGCCACACCATGATTTCAACTTGGTCGGAGCGATTTAAAAGTGGCTGTCCTTGTGGTAGTCTTGACGCCACCATTTGAATAAATCAGAACCTACACAATCACCTGATATCCCACACATCAACAAACCTCATGCAATTAAGGAGAAAACCTAAGCTATAAACCCTTAGGTTTACAAACCAGGCATGCAGACTGTCGCATGATATCCATGTTATATCCAACTTTTTTTTATTACAGAAGATTCTCTTTTTGAATTGATCACTAAAAGTACGCTTTCGAACGATTCTTTTTAAATTTATAATCTAAACCACCGTAAATGACTGGCTTTAATATGCCTTGATGCAGAATGTTTTTTAAACAAAAAATGTTTGCCGTGGAAGGCAAACCCATAACTAGAAAGTAGGTCCCCTTAGAATTGAAAGCATACAGAATCATAGCTTCCTTTTTGTGGGACAAAGGCAAACAGCGCCAACCCATATCACTCAGTACTCCTTAACACGGAAATTAACTGCACCAATTAATAAGAATGGGACATTCCATTCGGCTTATATGGGTTAATACATCTCATTGAGCTTTCTGGCATAGGGACCGAGAGGAGACGCTGGGAATCAGGAATCTGGATATCAATATTCTTTAGTATTGTTTTGATATCGTTCATTTCGCTAGATGATTCTCTCGTTCATTTGTTGTTTTTTACTGAAGGGAAATAGCCAAAAAAGAGAGAAAAGCAACAAGCAGCGAAAGAAAAAAAAGAGGAGACAGTACACAAAGCCCAAAATTCATTTTCAGGGTTGCAAAGTGATTAGCAAAATGACATGGAAAATGATTTCTTTTGTCGAAGATGACAAATATCCAAAATGTACCAGCGGGAAATTGAAAAGCAGAATGTGATCCAAAAATACCCCCCCCCCCCCTGGTTTTAAAGACCGGGTCAGTCTGATTTTTTTTTTGTATTCTTGACATTTGCCCCCTCGATACACAAATTTATATCTCTTTTTCATGAAGCGTCTAATAATTACGGGTTTTCGCGCAGTTAACGATTCTGATTCGCACTTAAAATGACACTTTAAGAGGCGTTGTTTATCTACAGAGAACGCACTTCAGAGCTAGCGTCGTGTTTAAGATGGCTTTTCAAAACAGACAGCTACAGCCATTTTATAGGATTGTGTTCTCCAGTATGTGATATTGTGGCATTTCCTGGTATACTCAAATGTGTTTTAAATCTGCAGTTTGGAGTTTCAAAAAATTTACACCCTATTTACAAAATTATATTGTGTTTTACTTATTTCAATTCAGTTTTCACACACACACATACATAACATTTAGTCTAGTAATAAAATGTTCAACCCACTTTCCTGACAAGTGCATATCCAAATTTAGAGTAGGTGGGTGGTATTTCTAGTTTTTTTTAATCCAAACCATATTAGACCACTTTGTCAGCAAACAGTGGAGACCCTGATCAGATGCAACATTCCGTTCATATACTATTGAAGTCCTTTCAACGGCGTCACTGCGTTGTGGTCCTTGAGCAAGACACTTTTATCCTAGCTTAGTACTGGTTCAACCAAGGAAGACCCGTCCCTGTTTAACTGAAAGATTGTTGATGGGACGTAAAGAATCAAATCAAACAAAAAAAACTATTAAAGTCCATTTAGGCGTTTAGAAGTTAAATAGTTTATTGCATTATCATTTTGTTTGGAGTACCAATTACGTTACAGGTGAATACAGGAACATATATTCAAGTTACAAGACACATGTGTTTAGTTTTGCAAGACTCTAATTATTGGTGTCAGAACTGACCTTAAGGGTTCTTTGAATCTAAAATGCAAATAAATATTTAAAATTTAAGATTTTAAAAGTCACTGGAAAGTATTTTATATGATCCAGTGACATATATACGTCATTGCATTACCTCAAAAGAAAGTTTATTTTAACCCGATGTCTAAGAATTATAAGACAAATATCTAACAGCAAGTAAGTATGTGCAGAAAATTCTACCATCATAGACTACAGACAAACCCACGACACCTTGGAGAAGAGACACTGAACACTAACAACCACATGACAGCAAGAATACAATCAGAATAAAGCAACCAGTTCTCTCTTCCTCCGCGAGATGAATGCAATACAAGAAATAAGATTAGAAACAAGATTATAAGGGCCAATTTCACAAAACACACACACAAACAACGGGGGCAACAATACAACAACAGAACCGCAGTCTGGTCAGCAGCCAAAGTCAATGATGGCTTAAATAAATTATACTGGCAAAATCTTTGCTCTATACTCTTAAAATGCTGAAAAATGATCAAGTGTTGTATATAAATTTTGGAGGGATTTAAGTTGCACAAGCTTGGTAAATGCATAGAATATGAAACATGTGCAATTTTGCGCAGGTGTATTTTAAACCATTAGAGGGTCACCAGTGTGGCCTAGATGATCGAAAAATAGCTACTCTGGCCCACTCTACACTTTCAGTTATTGGTGTATTTTTGCTTCTGAAGGATCATCCTTTTTTAGAACATATTCACATTTTCTACGTTTCCCGCGACAGTCGTAACAAAAAAGAACCATCACTCGCATTGTATACATTTTGAACCATGCTATCAGTGTGCATCTTGAATAACACCATATGATTTTATTGAAGGTTTATGGATTTAGTTGGTCATGCACCGTAGCGGTGGTAGATTTTAGATTTTGTATGATTATCCCAAAAGTATTTTCTAAAATCGGGACTATAAAAATGCTTCAGCATATCGCCTCCTCAGTATAAATCAATCACATTGCATTATCACTACCCTTAAAAGGCATTGTCAAGAATAATCAACATCAAACTTGTCAATTCATTATTTTATTGGTAATATTTGAGTCAGCTTTTAAGAGATTTTGTTACTTATCGCATATGCACACAAGCCGCCTTCCAACGCCCATGCTGACGCATCTAGTTCTCTAGATGTCTACATGATGGTCCAAGTCTACATCTGATTTATAATTTATGTAAGCGCGCAATGAATGCTCAGGCGATCCGCGCGTATGCAGCGGCTTCGCTTAACCCTTCTTTGCTCGATGCGGTAAGTACCAAAATATTATGAAGTGTTTAACAGGATTAGAAATAGGATTTCGATTTCTTTCGAAAGCCACATACCTCACATATATTTTAAAATTCTTAGTGTTATGAACAATATAGTTTAATAATAGGTATCCATTGAAAACTGCTAATTTTAGCCTCTCGCTGGACGAGCACCAAAGACTGAAACTAAGTCAACTTTTTTTTCGCAGATGAAGGCTTCGTTCATGCAAAGATAAGATCTCTAGATAACTGGCCTGTTCCCGTATATTTTTACTAAACGCTGTACATAATTTTTAATAGTTTTATAAATTTTTAGTAGATTTCAATATGCTTCTCATGCGCAGATACAGAGGGTCTAGTGAGCGATACGATTTATATCGTTTCACTGTAGCCATATGACGATGCGTTTGGAGTGATGTAACGTCATGCATTAAAATTGACAAACCCCTAATGGTTTACACATTTAGCAACAATATGAACTAGAGGCCATTACAGCGTCGCTTTAATGACAAAATGTTGAGATTTTACGCTAAAAACACAATTTAAAGGAATCTTAGTGTCATATGATAAAAGGGCCTCGGCGCCACAAAAATCTGTCTTCGGGATTTCCTGCAAAGCGAGGCTCAAAACCAGTCTCCTTAGCTACAGATACTAGCTAGAAAATTGATATTTCACCTGTGGCAAGTCTAGATATGATACTCTCGAATAAGCGAATAATAAAGGCGCTGATCAGACTGCGCGGATGCGCAGGCTGGACAGCGCCTTAGTTGCTCGGAAACACCGAAGACAGGTTTTCTCGCGTTGAGGCCGACATTCGTGCCTCTATTCTGTTTGATTGAAGTTTATCTCTTTTTCTCAGCTCGTTTAATAAATTCAATAAGTCACGGGCACTCATGTTCTATCCTTTATATCCAAACATCATCAATAGTAAAAATGAGTTGCATACGCATAGAAAAGAGTGCGTAATTTAAAATTATTTTTTTCTTTTTCTTAACCAAAATATATGTTGCGGGTACTCAAAATAGCCGACTCAGTGAGACGGTACTTTTGCATACCCAAAACAAATGATAAAAATGATGGGTAAGAAAATATCCACATTTTTTATGTTCAAACAATTTGTCTATCTTGGCCTATGCATGATACGTACCATGATTGAAATGAGTCTTAGCTCCAGAACCTCCAGGAATGATTCTCCTTTCAAACAGCGCTATCATCAGCTAGTCATCAAACGATTCGCCAAATCACAGCTTTATTGGCTAATTCGCTCTTCACGCGCTATCTGAAATGCCAGCAGGCGACAGACCTTAATTGTACCTTACCAATTCTTTCAAGAGTCAGTTGACAAATTGAAAAAAATAAAATAAAATGCAATCTTGCTGTCACAATGGCGTGGAACGTACAAAATATGAAACCTGTGCAAAATTGCACAGGTTTCATATTTTGTACATTTCACGTGACTGTAACCTTTAATTCTTTTCATGTCATGTCTGTCGACTGTCGATAATCTGCCGGAACAGACCCAAAACAACGCCATGCCTAGTCTGGATCCAACCTGTTGTCATTTTGATGGTACACCTGGGATTTATTATCAAACAAGAAAAGCAGCAAAGCTGCGGGAATTTAAAGTCTTTTCTCATTGTACACCTACAGTTCTCCATGTAGTAGCTGAAATTTCACATGGTAAGGACAGCGTGTTCTTTCAACTTATACCTAAAAAGCTTGAATTTGATCCTTAAATCACCCCTATAGCCTTAAAACCAAAATCTCAAAATGTCATTACGTAATGACATCATGAGAATTTCGGTTTTAAGGCTTATAACGGATACAAGGATAGAACTTCAAGCTCCTGTTCTTATACTTCCACCTTCGATATGTGAAACGGTCCTATTATCTTATTTTGAAACGTTTCACAGCCCTGTCAGCTTATATTGCAGTTGGCAGTAGTGGTCGTCGTCGTGGTGGTAGTGGTGGTGGTCATCGCCGCCGCACAGAGTAGTAGTTGCACTCGTAAGTTAGTTATTTAGTTGTAGTAGTAGTAGTACTGAGTTACTCATATGAATGGGGCGTGCAACGGCAATTGTTTTGGCCCGCCCCCTGGGAAGGGGTCAACAGGTCATATTTCATTTAATTTCAATTACAAAAACAATTTCAAAGATTTTTATACCAAATTTTGTGTGTGTTCTCACAAATGAAAGAAACAAAACATATCACACAGGATTTTTATTCTGTTGCCTGGGTCATGCCCTAGGGGTGGGACTTGGGGTGCTTAGGGCTCAAGAATCAAATTCTGTCCCGCCATCTGTCCGTTATGATATCTCCTCCTAAACCATTAGACCAAATTCAACCAAATGAAGTGTGTGAGTTACTCACATGCATGGGGCGTGCAACAGCAAAAGTAAATTTGGCCCTGCCCACTGGGGCCCTGTGGTGGGGTCAAAAGGTCAAATAACTTCAATAACAGTCAATTTCAAAGATTTTTATACCATATTTTGTGTGTGTTCTCACAAATGAAAGATACAAAACATATCAGATGGGATTTTCTTTGTCACCTTGGTCATTCCCTAGGGGTGGTACTATGGGGTGCTTAGGAATCAAAAATTAAATTCAATCTCTCACCGTTATGCTATCTCGTCATAAACCATTGGAAAAAATTCAACCAAATTTGGGGTGTGAGTTACTAACATGCAGTGGGCGTGCAACAGCAAAAAAATGACCCCGCTCCCTGGGGAGGGGTTAACAGGTCTAATATCATTTAATTTCAATTACAAGGTCAATTTCAAAGTTTTTATACCAAATTTTGGTGTGTGTTCTCACAAATTAAAAAAATTAAATTCCGTCTCTTACCATTATGCTATCTCCTGCTAAACCAATACCAAATTTGATGTGTGAGTTACTCACATTAATGGGGTGGCAACAGCAAAATAAATTTGGCCCCGACCCCTAGGGCCCAGTGGAGGGGTCAATGGGTCAAATATCATTAACTTAAATAACAAAGTCGATTTCAAAGATTTTTATACCAAACTTTTTTGTATTCTTACAAATAAGATATGAATATATTGAAAGGGATTTTTGCTCTGACGCCTTGGTCATGCCCCAGGGGTGGGACTTGGGTGTGCCGGGTGTGCACAGGGGTCAAAATTTTCTTTTATGAACATGGTCATGTGGCATATCAAATTGAAGGGGACAATGAGTAGAACAGAATGGCAGTAAATTTTTCACCCTAGGGACAAACTGGTAACCTTGGGGGAGGTCAAAAGATCAAATATCACTTTATTTCACTTACAGAGTCAATTTCAAAATTTTTTATCGCAAACTTTGTTTTTGTTCTCACAAATTAAAGACATAAAACATGTCTAAAGGAATTTTCATTCTGTTGCCTGGATAATGCCTCAGTGGTCTGATTTGGGGGTGCTGGTGGTAAAAAACTTGAGTGTGAGGATTTGCAATGGCGCCCTATCAGCTGCACATTCTAGTAATGTTAATTTCTAATTGCTAAAAAAAGATATGATATTGCATTATCTTAGCAGCCTATACGGAAGAACTCCATATTAAATAATTACTCGTCCCAATGTATAAGCCTGAAGTTCTTTAACTTTCAAGAATAGTCCCATGACACTTTAATATGTCAGATTATCATAATCTCATTGATCAAAGTTTATTGTCAATTTCTAATTACTTCAATTGATGAAAAAAAAAACTGGCGATATTGCAGTTATCTCAGCAGCTTATACGAAAGAACTGAATATCAATTATAACTCGTCCCAACATATAAGTCTGAAATGATAACTTGCTAGATCTCCTCTTCTCATAATTGGCACAAAATAGACCTATGACACTATTTTCAGATATTCAGCTTATAATCTCATTTCTGATACAAATCCCTACTTTACTCATGCTTTACTGTAAGCTATACTTTTGAAATCATTAATAATATTCCAAATGCATATTTCCTATATTACCGGTAATTGAAATAATCCTCCATCAAAATAATCTAAGTGCTTAACTAAGACAATATTCCTCCTCCATTGATATACTCTATTGATTCATCCTCCATTACTCTTTGAAATAATCCTCCTATGTAATCACAAAATATCCATCCTCCATTGAAATAACACACCATTAAAATAAGCTTAAATGAAATATTTTCCATTTCATCTTTTATAACCCTAAATTAGCATATCTATTGAAATAATTCTGAACTTAAATTATTTCAAATGAGTACTATAATCACATATATTGAATAATCAATAAAATAAAATAATCTCCTATGTACTCACACAATATCCTTTCTCCATTGAAATAATACTCCATCAAATTATACTCTATTACTCCTTGAAAAAATACTCATTATGTACTCACACAATATCCTACCTTTGTTGAAATAATCTTCAATGGATCAATCCTCCATTACTCTTTGAAATAATACTCAATTGAAATATTCCAAATGAGTATCCATTGAAATATTCCAAATGAGTATAATTTCTATGCAATCAATAATGTCCATACTCCTTGAAATAATCACCCATTGAAATAATCTCCTATGTACATTTGCTCATGCAATGTCTTTCCTCCATTGAAATAATACTCAATTGATCCATCCACCATTACTCCTTGAAATAATTCTCCATTGTTACCAAATAATATCCATCACACAATGATCCATTCCCCATTACTCCTTGAAATAATACTCCATTGAAATACCCTAATGAGTATAATTTCTACGAAATCAATAAATGTCCATCCTCCTTGAAATAATCATTCATTGTAATAATCTCATATGTACTCACACAATATCCTTCCTCCATGAAAAATTATTGTTCCATCCAACATAACTTCTTTGAAATAATTCTCTACTGAAATATTCCAAATGTATATTTTCTATGTAATCAAATAATATCCATCCTCCTTGAAATAATCCCCCATTGAAACTATCTCCTACATGTATGTACTCACAACATATTATTCCTCTAATTATACTGCAATGAAGATGAAATATTCTTAATGTGCATATTCTCTGAGTAATCAACAATGTCCATCTTCCTTGAAATAAGCCACCAAGAAACCATCTAATTCTATATATCACACAGTAGCCATTCTCATTGAAATAATCATCCTTATGTACTCACACAATATCCTTTCTCAATTGAAATTATACTCATGACTTTAATATTTTTATATTATTTGTTTTGTGTGTGTGTGTGCGTGTATGTGTTGGGGGGGGGGGGGGGGGGGGGGGGGGGGGGGGAGGGTCAGGTTTTTCATCTCAGCATCTTGGGAACATTACCATGCAGACCCTGAGATTAACAATTATACAAAGATAGGAAAAAGTAAGTGCTGTAGGCATGCATCATACCCTGCCTCAAATATTTTCAAAACAAAGACAAATTAATCCACAAATCAAGGACCATAACTCAGTTGAAGATGTATGAAAATTTAAATGCACTTGTCTCTACCTAGTTCTTATTTTTATACAAAATTTCATCATATTTTCAAATCAAGGACCATAATTCTGTAGTTATTTAAATAAATCCTTCCCAAAATCAACTGTCATGCAAAGTTTGAAGAAAACTGATCAAATAATGCTCAGGATAGATCACAGAAACCAATGTTCAACATACATTTTGTAAATAAAGGACAAACACTCTGTGCTTATTTGGTGAAATTACCCATTTAAGATCCCAAACCACTCCTCCCCAATATCAACTCATATACAAAGTTTGAAGAAATAGGACATAAATTGTTCAATATAGTGCATGGAAACAAATTTTCAACACAAATCAATGGCAATGACACTGTGTATAGTCAACAAAATTTACCCGTCTATAATCCTAAACCACTCTTTCCCAAATTATCAACTATAAAACAAATTTTTGAAAAAAATTGGTCAGAAAATGCTCAAGATAGAGAAAGGGCTCGAAAATACACTTGTCCACTTGTATTTACGAGTGCCTCAGGCTGCAGGGCAGGGCAAGTGAAAATTTTGATATTTCTAGTGCAAATTATTGTTCTCCATATATGCCAATAATTTTTGTGATGGAGGCCAAGTGCATATTTTAAGATATTTCGAGGCATGTAGAGAGCGGAAACAAAGCGGTGAAAGACAGACGGACATTTGTGCGGACGGACACTCAAACGTAAATCTTTGAACGGTGGTACATGTATAACATGATACCCCATACTTTTTAAAGTTTCGGGTAGTGTTGATCCGATGATCGATTATAATCGAAAATCGTTCATCTACTTGCAACCAATCGATGATCGAATGGAATTATGGGAATCGATTATAATCGGAAAAATCTTCAGGCAAAAGAATTTCATTTTTATTTAACCCCAAGTGCAAAATTTTATTCAACTTAAGTTATAAAATAACATGACTAACATTTTCATATACACCAGCAACAATATAACTACAGACTGAGATGCTTGTACTTAAATGGTAAATTCAAGTCTCTGTCTATGATGCTGTTGGACTGAAAGAGAATTACGGTTGTGGAAGACACCCGATCATGTTGTCATCTGTCTATATTGAAACACAGCCCTATACTGAAATACACAGGTCTGTTTGTAATCACAGAAGCAAATAATAAGGCCTCTATGGTTACTGACTGGCAATAAAATACATTTAATACTGTCAACCGATTATAATCGATAATCATTCATTTGTTTTAAACCGATGATCGATTATGAAAAGCCAACTGATTCCCATCACTAGTGGCAGGGTATAATTACACAGTTTAATAACAATTATTTACTTCAATGAGGTAGACATGAGGATTAATCTACCTGAAAAGTGATAATTAATAATTCAGTGAGACCGCATTTTGGCTACTGTGCAATGTTCCAGGCTGTGCTATGTTAGGGGGCTCGCCTGTACTCATGGTACCATTATACTATCATTGCCTGTCATGATATACATGGAATAACTAAATGATCTTAAATCTAATTGACGCTATTCTAACCATTATCGGTCGTTTACTACTGATGACTATTGCATATTGAGTCAGTTGATGAGTATCTACACTGGTTTTAATGATATACTTGAAAATACTAAACTATTTGAAATCTTTTTAAATTTACGCTATTCTAACCATTATTGGTCGTAATTGTGTTAGTGTAATCGCATATTGCCACATTCATCAGTATCTACAGACTCAGTGCCTGTTATGATAAACATAAACTCACTAAATTATCTTTAATCTAATGGATATGAATCATGTTAAACAATGTAAATAAGGATGACATACATAGGTTTAGACAAACAAATTTTTTGGACTTAAAATTGTAAATATTTTCTTACCCATCAGTTTTAACATATGTTTTGGGTGCTCAAAAGAACCATCTCAATTAGACGGTTCTTTCGAGTACCCACAACATACTGGGTGCTCAAAAGAACCATCTCAATGAGACTGTTCTTTTGAGTACCCACAACATACACTTTGGTTGAAAAATAAGAAAGTTAAATATTTTGGTACACACTCTTAACTAAAGGCCTGACATATATCGCATATTGCCACATGTCCTCCGAAATGCACTGACTATCATGATGTACAATAAATACTCAAATACTTTAAATCAAATTGACGCTGATTGATCTGATCGAAACTGACCCATGTCCTAAAAACACAAATGAAATAATGGCTCTCTATATTTAATTTATTTTGAATGAGGCTTCGATTTTGAAGGGATTACATAAGTGGGGCGAAACGACCATGATTTGTGTGGCAAAATGACTTGGGTGTAGGGGTGAAACATCAAGGCATCAGATTTGGGGCATAACCACTCTGGGCGAACTGGTCATGGGGTGAAACACCTTGTAACCATCCTTCCAAGTTGGTACAGAAATGCCTATAGTGGAATCCTATTCTTCGACTGTAAAACAGTTAGAAAGCTGATGCAGTGTGAAATGACTGAATTATTTGTTGCACAAGTTACAAATAGGGAGTTGTTATTGAGAAAGCCGCGAAAATATATAACGCGGCTACTTTCACTTCAGATCCCGAACTCTGGTAAGCGCATCCCGCGCTTATGCATCATCACATCATTTTACCTGGACAAATATCAATTTCAGCTTTCGGCACACGATATAAACACTGTCTGATACACAGGGAACGCTCACTTTCTGTTATTAATGCGAATATCAATGAATATCGATCACTGTCGATTGTCGAGCATTTTTCACAAAATGGCGGATCACTTCGAAGCTTTTGACAGTTGCTAAGGGCTGGTACCCGCATTTGTCTGTCCTCAAAGATCTATAAGCTGGCGAAAAAAAAATATGATGGAACCTGTAGAATAATTAGTTTCCGTGATCTCGGGTGGTTTCGCTAAATTTTTCAAATGCCAACTATTTCCAATGTACACAGATATATTCGAATATAATGACTTTTCTGTGTACATATTCTTGTAATTAATTGTTCAAAACACCATCGGTGTTAAGTTACAGTTGCCTGTGACTTTTGCTTTATTTCGTCTATCTTCGACATCGGGCGGAAACTACCGAACGCATTACGGAAACAGAAAGCGTTTACAATCTATAGACACCTCGACCACCCCCTTCGGGGGTTGTCGAAGCCGCCTTCGGCGGCTGGTGTCTATAGAAAAAATGTAATTTAAAAAAGAAGTCGCAGCCAAAAATGAATGCACTGTATAAATATACTGTCCACAAAAAATAGGGGATATTAGGACATAAAACAATCTTAAAAAAGAAGTCGCAGCAAAAAAATGAATGCACTGTTTAAATATACTGTCCACAAAAAGTAGGGGATATTCACAGTGTAGGACCGGAAGTGTACGGTATTTGTGCTTGTACATTCTTTTGAGATTGTACATCGACGGATAAGTTATTTGTGCAATGAAGCGAGGGGTAGGTTGACAAGAAGTTTCTCTTTTTTCAAACGCCTTTCATTCTAAGTGGAATTCTGGTGGATGGAAATTAGGTTACACAGGCTGAGCTATCGATTTCCACTATTCGATTTTTTTCATTAAATCCGAAAGTTTCACAAAACAACGAAAATCACGCTATCACCTGGTTTCGTCCGAGTTTCAGTGTCTTTGCAAGCTCGATATCTTCAACCAGACATTTGTTTATTTCAGTTTTTCACTATTTTTCACATTTTTAGTAATCTGTAAACTTAGTTTATAGGCTTGTTTATCGATGCATACAATAAAACTGTCATGGGAGAGGTTTTTGTTTGCACTGTTTAATTCCATATTTGTACGGTTATTTGAACGGCAATTGAACCGGTATTTGGAAATTGCCATAAAAATTTGTACAGTCATCTGCAGCCCTATACCTCTGTAAGAAAGCGTATTTGTGATAAAAAAAAACTCTTTAGTAGCTGATCATAAAATATATGCCAGAGAATATCTTGAATAATGATTCAAGTTATGTGAAGTCCTAAAATGAATCTTGAATGTAAGTTTAATACAACACTCTGATTCCAAATCTTGGATACCTCTCCAAACTTCAATATTTGGGTGCATCCATGTTTAGCTCCCCTGAGCTATATTTAGGGGGAGCTATTACTATGGTCAGTGTCCGGCGTTCGGTGTCCGTTAACCTTTCCTTTAAATGACTTCTTCTCTGAAACTACTGGCCCCGGGGTGATTTGGTTCAAATTTGGTCACAAGCATTATTGGGTGAAGGGCTTACAGATTTTTACAAATGGTGAGGCCCCGCCCCCTTAAGGAGCCAGGAGGGGCCCCAAAAGGGGTATTTTTTGGACAAATTTAAAAAAAATCTTCTTCTCAAGAACCGGCTATCCAGGAGCCTTAATATTTGGCATGTAGCATCTATAGGAGGAGGACTTTCAAGTTTGTTCAAATGAAAGTGTTGCGAATTGTAAAGGTCATGCAAGGGGACTTCAAGGCTTCATATTCCCGATATGTAAACCAGTATTTTTCAAATTTAAAAAAAAATCTTCTTCTAAAGAATTAGTAGTCCAATAGTATAAATAATTTGGTGTAAAGCATATTTAGGTGAAGGACTTTCAAGTTTGTACAAATAAAGGAACATGTATGACCGGAGTTATGGCCCCTTTTCCGGCAAAATATGATGGTTTTGCGTTCGTTAACACTCTAGAAGCCTCATTTTTAAAGCAATGTTAATTAAATTTTGACAAATGATGAATGGCAATGAGATATTGGTCAAGTTCGACTTTGGGTGTGATTGCACATATATGTCTAGAGTTATTGTCCCTTATTCAGCAAAATAAGCTGTTTGGGACTTGTTAACGCTCACGCAGCTTCATTTGGCACTTGATCGGGTCATTATGACCAGTGGTACTCAGGTGAGCGATATAAGGGCCACCATAGCCCTCTTGTCATAGAAAAACCTCATTAATTCCCATGACTGACTTTAATCTAATATCACTAGTCTTTCCTTCAAGTTTGTACGTGATAGATTGCTGGGCCGTCCCAGTTGGCTTTTGTGCACTGTGGGATATTCTGGTCTACTACAGTCAGTTGCTTATTATCCTAGTTCATGGGGCAGTATAGTTGCCTGTAACATTTGTTCTGGCCAACACTGCCAGACCCATGTTTAGCCTGTTGTTGAGAGTTATTTGCAAGTCTTTAATTATTTTTCAGGACAACTTACTAGTCTGGTTGTGTCGTTTTTAAGCATTTATTTCAGAATGATGTATGTCCCCCCCCCCCCTGTAAGGATGGGAGACATATTGAGTTTTGCCCTGTCCGTCTGTCTGTCTGTCTGTCTGTGCGTCGCGCTCGTTTCATCTCTACAACTTTTAAACCTTCAGAGGGATTTCAGTGAAACTTCACACAATTGTTCCTCATGGCAAGACGATGTGTCACGAACAAGAACCACAACTCTACGTTCCTTCTGAACAGAGTTATCCTCCCTTAGCTAAAATCGTTTATATGTGAACCGTTTTATGAGAAAAGCTCCCTTATCGCATTTGCGACCAGTGTAGCCCAAGATCAGCCTGTGCAACCGCGCAGTCTGATCAGGGGAACACTGTTCGCTCGAAGCATCTTAAATGCCTCTTTAACAACTCAAGAAACAAGAAAGACTCCAAAGTGATAATGTTGAAGCGCAGGATGATCTGGATCTGCACTAATTGGAAATGCGATAAGGGACATTTTCTCATAAAACGGCTATTATATCTTAAACTGTCACAGATATCTTATGAAACTTAATAGGATCGTTTGGCATCAATAGACAATGTGTGGAGAACAAGAACATTAACTCTGACTTTATTCATTACATAGTTATTTCACCTTTTTCATTATCCATTTTATTGCTGTAATATATCTTTGTAACTATTGAATTTAATTGAAAGAAAATTTGTGTGGTGATAAAGAGCAATATGGTGAAGTGCTGCGATCCCCCAAAAAAGATTTAATTGCTGATAGTTATAGCTCGTGTATTTTTCTTGTGCGGTTGCCTCCATTGGCCGTCCTGGACTGTGCTTGTTTTCAAAACCAACATATCCCCTTTTTAAATTCGTCAGTCCATCGGTAAACTGTAGTTTTCGGAAGAGCATCTTTACCACAAACACTTTTCAGGGTATTCAGTATTTTAACTCTTTTAGTATCTCTGTAGTACTCGATTTTTATATACGCTCGTTGTTCAACGGCAGTGAACGTGGCCATTGTGCTTCGAATACCAGTGCGCGACGTGACGTCACGATTGATGACGTCATCATACGCACACCTGACGTTATGTGCGAATGGCTAACAAGACGTACCAGGTATATACCGAATTTCATCTGTCTAGCATGTAAACTGATTGCGCTATAGAAAAAGTCCAATTCCTAATTGGATGACCCTCGTATGATCTAAACATCTGGCAATACAATTAAGAGGATTTGTCCCCGGATGACTTGCATCATACTCAGATCTAATTCCAAACGCCTATGTACGTATCGACTGGCCAGATAAAACTTTCAGTCAATTGAATCGCGTTATTATTGCCGGACTCTGTGTTTTATAAACTATAATTTCAGCCTAGATTTCTTTTGGCTGAGGGTTTTCGCCATTTTCAGACCGAAATGCAGGCTCCAATGCAATGGGAGTCATAGTATTAGGAAAGGGGATAATTTTTCCAAGGGGATCAACTATTTCATTACACTGGCACTTGAAATTTAGCAGTTTAACTTGCTGCCATTACGATATACCATGATATTATAACTTTAACGTCTGTACTTTGAAAGCGACAACCCTTTATCTATTTAATTATGACTAACAAAAGAAATAAAATGCGTTTTCTGAAAATTAGCTTACCCAAATTACTGTACAAACTCATGACAGATACCTGTACAAACGCAAAGTTGACTTTTGCAAATACCCCGTACAAAAATTAGCATTGAAACCGATGACCTACTTAGCATTTTTACCTCATTGTGAGAATAAACTCACATACACTTGATAGTGCCGTTCATTTTTATTGCTGTTTTTTGTTCTTGACATATAAAGTTTCAAAAGGATACTCGATAACATCTCAAAAACGGCGTCTATTTTATGTCAGATGTTTTCACAATTCTTATGTTGACATGATTAAAGTCTTTTCGTTGCGAAACCGTGACTTTGAATAACATGTACATGCACCTGAAATGTCCCCGAGTCATTACGCAAACAATGCCGATACTTTATTTCACAGAAAAATAATCAAAACTGACAAAAACTACAAATCTGCTTACCGTTTCCAAGCGACCGCCTTGCACAAATAACTTATCCGTCGATGTACAATCTCAAAAGAATGTACAAGCACAAATACCGTACACTTCCGGTCCTACACTGTGTATTGGGACATAAAATAATCTAGAAATTAAAATCCTAATTTGCCGCATAAATAATTTTGTGTTTTCATATAACAATATGTAAGCCAGTTTTCCTGCAATATTTGAGGCCTGAAAATTTAGTAATGTGCCTTTAAAGGCGTGCCAAAGACACTAGGGTCATGACCCAACTCTCACAAAAAAGTATTAATTTTTTACATGCTTTCGAAAATGCATGCCAAAGATGCATTTTGGATATCTTTGTGTGTTTTTTCATGTACCATAATTGTTATATCTAGGAAGTAGGGCGATGACAAAAATGTAATAAATGGCACTATTAACTGAAAAGTGACAGATTTTAGCCTCACATTCCTGAAATCGAGGAAAAAAGATCAAAACAAAATCTTAACATAAAAATAATTAATAACGGACATTTTTTTTTAAAAAAAGAAAACATAGCCATTGCATAATCCGCCACCGTGATATTCACGTGTTAAAATTAAAAGGCTACCCTGGTCATAATATGGTTGTCTCGGGAACAAGTGACCAAATTAAAATTTTATTCATTTTGTCAGTTAGATGACTTGGCTAATTAATACTTTTATGACATTAGTTTTGTAAATTCTATGATTTATAATATGCGAATATCCCCTACATTTTGTGAAAAGTATATTATAGTTGAAAGAGATCAGTGCCTAGCGTAATTTCTCAAAGCTTGAAAGCGATAAAAGCTAGAAGTAAGTCGGATTGGCTATAGACTCTCATAGTAGGGTCGTAAGTTTGAACATAGTTTTGTTTATATAATCATCTAAGTTCCTCTGGTTCAAGAAGGGCATGTGTCAGATTCTTAAGAAATTATGGATACACTTAGTAATTGTAAACGGCTATGCCTGCCAACAATCGTCAAGAAGCCGCTGTGGTGTAGTCGATAACCGCTAGCCTTGTAAACCAGGGGTCACAGGTTCGATCCCAGGCTTCTCCTGTCTGTCGGATGAGACCTTAAGCCCTGGTCTCGTCTTCATCCACAAAGTAAACAAGCCACTTAGTAGTGGCTGTTTTGGTCACAGAGTTTCAGTTTCTGGTCAAAAAACGCCCAAAAGTTAACGCTGCACCGATTAATATAGTACATATTTTTTATCACACTTTTAGAATTTGTTTTATTGCATAAACAGTTGTTGGGTTCCTCGAGAGTATTCGGCCTAGCGGCCTCATGTTCAATAACCTTCCTCTGGACCCAACAAATATATAGCCTGAAAAAAACGATTCCCACAATTTAAAATGAAATAAAAAGAGATAAATGGTCGGGTCATTTACTAGTCACATCATCGGAAAAATAGGTCAGTACTCACGATTTTGACTCTTATTGCATGTGCGAAATCTCTTCCAATAAATGTATATGCTGACGTATTCTAACATTTAGCTTGAATCTTGATCTGCATCCAAACTTCGTGTATATGTATGCGAGACGTTGCTCGAAAATGCGAAGTACCCAAATATCTTGTACTGGCCAAATTTTTTGCATCTTTTTACGTGAGCAAAACACAGGATTAGAACAGAAAAATCCCGAACATCATACCAACCACTTTTTGAAAAAGATAGTAGCTATGCAAAAATTTATGCTGTGGCTCATGGACAACCTCGCTCATAGACAACCTTGCGCTGTGGCTCATGGATAACTACGTGCTATGGCTAATAGATAACCGCGCGCTGTGACTCATAGATAACCTCGCACTGTGGCTCAGCGGCGCATAGATAACCTCGCGCCGTGGCTCATGGATAACCTCTCGTTATGACTAATGGATAACCTCGCTCTTTTGCTCATAGATAACCCCGCGCTATGGCTAATAGATACCTGTAACCTCCTGCTGTGACTCATAGTTAACTACGCGCTGTGGCTTATGGATAACCTTGCGCTGTGGCTCATGGATAACCTCGCGCTGTGACTCATAGATAACCTCGCGCTGTAACTTATAGATTACATGTACCTCGCGCTGTAACCCATATACGACCTCGCTCTGTGGCTTAAAGATAACCTTGCGCTATGGCTCATACATAACTTAGCGCTGTGACTCACAGATAACCTCGCACTGTGACGCATAGATAACCTCGTGCTATGGCTAAAAGATAACCTTGCGTTGTGGCTCATAGATAACCTCACATTAAGGCTCATGGATAACCTTGTGCCGTGGCTCATGGATAACCTCTCGCTGTGACTCATGGATAACCTAGCTCTGTTGCTAATAGATAAACCTGCGCTATGTCTTATAGATAACCTCGCACTGTGACTCATAGATAACCTCTCACTGGGGCTCATAGATAATCTCGCGCTTTGGCTAATGGATAACCTTGCACTGTGGCTCATGGGTAACCTCGCGCTGTGACACATAAATAATCTCGAGTTGTATATCTCATAGATTACATATAGCTCGCGCTGTAACCCATATATGACCTCGCTCTATGGCTCATAGATAACCTTGCGCTGTGGCTCATAGATAACTTAGCGCTGTGACTCATAGATAACCTCGCGCTATGGCTAATAAATAACCTCGCGCTGTGACTCATAAATTACCTCACAATGTGGCTCATAGATAACCTCGGACTTTGGCTCATGGATAACCTCACGTTGTGGCTCACGGATAACCTCGCGCTGTGACGCTTAGACTACATCGCTCTATGGCTCATAGGTAACCTCACTCTTTGGCTCACAAATAAGCTCACACTGTGGCTCTTAGATAACCTCGCGCTGTGATTCATAGATGGCCTTGTGCTGTGGCTCTGGAATAACCTCGCGCTGTGACTCATAGCTAACATTGCGCTGTGGCTCATAGATATCCTCACGCCTTGGCTAATGGATGACCTCACGCTTTGGCTTAATTATAACTGGCGCAGTGACTCATGGATAAACTCGCACTATGACTCATAGATAACCTCGCACTGTGCCTCTTAGATAAACTCACGCTGTGCCTCATATATGACCTTGTGCTGTGGCTCAGGCATAACCTCTCGCTGGGACACATAGATTACCTCGCGTTGTGGCTCATAGATGACCTCGCGTAGTAGCAATTAGATAACCAAGCGCTGAGGCTCATAGATAGCCATGCTCTGTGACTCATAGATAGCTTCACGCTGTGGCTCATAGATAACCTCGAGCGGTGGCTCATGTATAACCGGACGCTGTGACTCATAGATAATTAGGCGTTGTGACTCATAGATAACCTCGCGTTGTTAATCAAAGATAACCTCGCACTGTGGCTAATATACCAAGCAAAAGTGAAGACATTACACTACACTATTTTATTTTTGTGATAATGTTTTGTACAAAAAGCATCTACAAAACTTAATAATGTTTCCAAAATTCGTCGAAACTCCATCAAATTGTCTCTGTTGATGTCTGAGTTGTTTCTTTTAGTGTTTGAAGCTTTATTCATTGAATTTTGCAATTACGCACGCGCAAATAACACAGAACACATTCAAACAGCCTTACATACCGCTTCAAGTTTGTGGTGCCCACTTTCTTATTAACAATATTTATATTTCAAAAAAAGCCTTTAATGAATCTTAAGATTTTTTCAACCTTTCATAGTCTCTTGAATTACACAAATTTGATTGATAGTTGCCAAGCTCACATGCCCGTGTAACACGCTTCGAACACCGAACTCATTGGCCAGAAGTGATACTGGTCCTGTGATTGACAGCGAGCCACACCTGAGTCGCACGTGCAAAGCAAGCCATTTTTTTGCTAAATTGGCTTTCCGTGATCACACTGGCTGTTCCGCTGTTCCGTTTTACACTCAAACAAAACCGTGACTACGATCACATATTAAAAACAAAACTGTTTTTCCCTAAATTATATATTTTTTTTATATTTTTAGATGTTTTTAATAAAATGTAAATATAAGGAATATAATCAATTTTCGGAATTTTCATGGGATCATGAATAATTCGGGTCTCTTGCAAAGCTTCGGGCATCGAGACCTGAAGTATTCATGATTCCATGAACATTCCAAAAATTAAATCCATTTCTTAAATGACTGCATATCGCATACCCAGCATGATTTTCATATTGTTTGCAGTGAAATGGTTTTAGTATCTTGAGGAGTGAAATAGTTTCTAGTGAGATATGATTTTGGGTTAGTAGTTGGCAATCCTATGGGCACTATTTGTGCTCCCCTGTTTGCAGATCATTTCTGTTTTGTTATGAGAGGGACTTTATGATGTCTTTTATTGATTTTCTAACATTTGGGCGATATTTTGAACATTAATAATGTTTATTTTGACAATATGGTAAGTCAAATATACCATTCAGAGCTCCAACTTAATAAAGCTAATACCTCTGATACCGAAGCCGCGTTTTTAGACTTGCATTTGTCAAATTCTAATGATATTGTTTCTACCAAAATTTATGATAAACATGACGAATTTGATTTTGAAATTGTCAATTTTCCATTTTTAGATGGTGATGTTTCTCGCTATACATCCTATGGAGACTATATCTCTCAACTTTTTGTTTTGCTAGAGCATCTAGCCATGCCGCTGACTTCAACACTCCTTATAAATTGTTAACCCAGAAACTTCTTCAACAAGGCTATCGGTATCATAAACTTAGCAAAACCTTTTCTAAATCTAATAGACCATACTATGATTTGATATCTAAATTCCAAATTGGACTTAAATCTCTCTTGCACCAAGGACTTTCGGAACCTGAATTCTGTGGTGACTTGGTGCATAAATTGAAGAAGATTGTTGGCTCTAATAATTTTTTCAGCGCAGTTCATTAAAATAATTACCTATTATAAACATATTGCATGCTTGGTGGTCAACTCAATCACGGTTGGCAACTTTGCTTTCCTCTTAAATTGCAAGCCAGTGGATCGGACTTCAGACTCTATGACGGTTCCCACTTTAAGACTTATCTATTGATGAGATGGTAGGGGCGTGATGCTTTGGCTGTTGTCAGGCCCATGCTCTTTGATCACGTTATAAATTAGCGAAATCCTAAAGTTCTCACGCCAAAAATGTGATTTCTAAGTAATTTACATGTCATATTATAAAATAATCTAATGTTCATGTTTCTGTATTATTCTGTATTATTCAGTATTAAACTCGTTGCAAAAAGAAAGCAATAAACGCTTGGCACGCCTCGAATTTAATCACTTCCTCAACTCGTTTAATCAATTAAATAAAACCTAAGCACTCTTGTAAGATCCTCTATCCATATTTTGCAAAAAGTGAATTTCAGTGACATTCTGTTTTCAGGTCCTTCTCTTCGTGTTTAATGAGATGATATGAGAGTCATGTTTGATAAAGCGATGGGAACAGAGAGAACTAACCATCCCCTAGCTGTAGAGCGTACGCCTAAGTAGTAGAGCCACATGCCCATGTGATAGAGATTCAACTTTAAATGGTAGATGGAAACATGCACATAAATGACAGTGATAAAAAACTCAAAGATAGGGATACTTTAGGTTGTGATATATGTTCACAACAGTAATAGAGACATATAAAAGTTTTATATAAATTTCAAAGTAAAGCGCAAAGTCACGCCTAAGTTGAAGCGACATGCTCCTTAGTTTATCATATGACGTCGCGTCTGGGAGTGAAATAACGCCATGCAATAAAATCTATAAACCACTAGTGTTTTATAGATTTACGGGAACGTTATGACGTCCATAACAACGTTGCGCACATAGTGACAAAATTATAACGTTTTACGGCAGAAATGAGATTTCAAAATAATCTTAATGTCATATGATAAATAGAATCTACCATTCGTGCTCTTGTATTATTAAATTTATTAAACTCGTTGCGAAAAAGAGATAAAATGCTCAGAAAGCCTCGCATTTTATCTCTTTCCCCAACTCGTTTAATAAATTCAATAAAATATGAGCACTCATGTAAGATCCTCTATATAAAGGACACAGCCAGCAGCAGTAGAGCTATAAACTCAAGAAGTAATACATACGTACAAAAGCTGTACCGATACACAGAGCTACTATGATGTTCCAACTACTAAAGCACATTGTTCTTTTATTTTATTTTATTTTTGTACGAACAGCTAAACGTGAGAGTCTGCTCAAAAGACTTTTGCCTAATTGTATGAAAATGAAACTTGATTTGCCCTTTCTTACTTGCTGCACTAGATGATTTGGCTGAGTTACCAAATGGGTGGCAAGATTGTACATCGTTTGTAGGATTTAACAAGGAAGGAGCGTGTTTCTGACTAACAGCAGCGAGGACACATGAAGATGCCCAGTACTTACAAATAGATCTAGATATACCTGGCTTTGGCGTTTTCAGTCACCAGGAGAATGTGATTAATCAAAACAGACATTCAGAGGATGCTCTATTTGGAGGTTCAGCCATAACTGTGACATGCTTGCAGCCTATGAAACGATGGAAAGTGGATTTTAGAGGACCTTTGACCATGTGTGATGGTGGTAAACGTTTACATGCAACTATTTCGTTATACTGGCAATGTCTGTATGATCCATATGATCATATTGTTACACCCTCCAGCTGGAAACTTGCAAGAAACATGAGTTCACTCGAATGGAATCAAATTTCTAATTTTGCGATGCTAGATGGTAGAGTAAGTTATGAACAATGGGGAGAATTGCATGGCAGAATTAGCATAGATTCTCATGAGGAAATATCCTTGAGACTAAAATGTAGAGATTGAACCATTGCATCTGGAAAATTGAACATGTCCGAGTGGGAATTAAGGCAGCATTTTGTTGTATTGTCTTCGGGCCTTTCGTTTTCAAATATGATATTGAAGCTTAGAAACACTTGGTTCCTGTCAGGTTATGTGTCATTTGCCCTTGGGGATAGCGTCTGATCACATTTGAAAAACATACACCCGAATGATGTGCTTCGATTACCATTTCTCTTTGGACGAGACTACAAAGACTCATGCGTGGACATTTTGTGTTAGACCAGCGTGACTCAAAATTGTATAGCTGGCTTGTCAACACAATTGAAACAATGTCAATCGGTAGAAGAGATGACACACCTCAAGATTTGTATAAATGCATAGATGAAAATATGTATTTATATTTTGAAATGTGGAAAACATACGTCTTTAAATGTGTTGCAAATGTATCTGCATATGGAAGTGTTTTATCAATCCTGTCATGGAACTCTTCAGGAGTGGGGCTGGAGCATTTGTCCGATACAGCTTTAATTTTGGAGGACTGTCAAAATCTTATCAGTGGAGAGATCCCTAGATAAATTCACAGCTTAGCACAGCAAATATCTAAGTCTGAGATAAAAGAAGAATTTATGAACATTCCTATTGAAAATTGTGATACCCTTTTGAGACAATCAAAATAAACCAAGCTGAGGGATTCCTACATTAGGTTCATGGAGCGTCATGGCCACAGGGGTATGAGAGAAGCAGAATTTATGGATAAACCATGGTAAGGAGACCCAAGACCTTTGTTGCAAACAATAAGAGTGATCATTAAAGAAGGCAACTTTCAAGAAAGACAGAAAAAACACCGCACCGTCAATGAAATCATCAACAATTTGCAAACAAAAGTCAACGTTTTCCAAAAACTTCTACTGAAACTGTATTTTATTCAACATGCAGTTGATGCAAATATTAACCGGGAACTTGGAAGATCTTTCATGATGAAAATTACTGACATATTCAGACAAGCTTCCTACAGACTGGCTGATATGATGGTCAGTGAGTCCCGTCTTCCAGATCCAGGACTGTTATTCTTCCAGACTCACAGGGAAATTGGCCAACTTCTTGTACATCGATCCACCAAATTCGCCAGGTTATCAAAACGTAGAAAGCGTCTGCTACCAATAAAGACAAAATTTGAGTACCCTAAAGTAAACGTTGGTGTTCCAAAGCCAATGGATGATATAAAACACACACAACAACACTCCTCTTCAGCCATGTTATATGGTATGCCTTTTTGTCAAGGTAGAGTTGAAGGCAGAGCTTGTGTAATTCAATCAATAACAGAGGCTCAACAGATCCAAGATGGTGACATTTTGATTTGTAAATTCACAGATGTTTGCTGGTCCCCATATTATCCTTTGCTGAGTGGACTGGTAACAGAGATGGGCGGACTGTTGTCTCATGTTGCAATTGTAGCACGTGGATATGGAAAACCATGCATTGCCAATACTGCAAATGCTACTAGCTTTGTAAATACCGGTGACATTGTAATCCTTGATGCAACAGCGTGCTATGTGTGCAGAAAATAACGATAAGCTATGATGCCTTTCTGTCATTAAGATTTGATTTTATCTATGGAAACAGTGCAAACCCTGATGAAATGCCGCCTCATGCTGCATTTTATTTGGGTCTTCATTGTTTGCCAAAGTACCTGTTTGCAGATACCTAGAATGAAACGGGTTAGTACCTGAGAGTTTTCAATGAATATTCACACTTTATTCTTTCATTGAAAATGTATACTTGGATACCGTACTTATCTAGGGCTAAATGGTGATCACCAATTATTATAAACATTTACATGTGACAAAAGTGACAACCATCCGCTTTTTAAATTGTAATTTCTCGATTATTTATGCTTGAATTTACGCAACAAATGCATGGGAGACTCACACAGCACTATCTGTCGATTTAACAAATTATACACATCGGATGCATTCACGAGCAGTCAAACGAAACGGCAGTTCTATTTTCTGTTTTCCAGCTTGTGTAATTGTTGCGTTTAATATAGATTTTTATAAACATTTAAATCAATGTATACATTGAGGAAAAACACACATAAAACATGGCCGGATTGTCTAATAAAGAACACATCAGAGGTGCTGAAATGTTGGATACCTGTGGTTTTAATATCTAATTTTCAAAAAAAGCAATAAGAAATATTATTTTATAATCTATAAATATACATTTTCTGATTGGCTCAAATGCCTAACCGCTGCCGCTGATATAACTACATGTCGCGAATTGTTTGCCACACGTGACGTTGCAAAGCACATGGCACGAGGTAATATTGCATTGCTTGGGGGAAGTGACGTAAGATCGTCCAGTCAATTCGCATGATCCATCCGTAACGTCAATAACTTTAATGGTCCTAAATGGTAGGAAATGCATAGCATACATTTTTTATTTAATAAAATAATTGTTTCGGTAGGCATGAATTGTTATTAAACAGTATATTTAGTCATATTGACCCCCGCTCTGCGTCGATCAATATGAATTTTACTGTTCAATAACACTCCATGTCCACATCAACATAAGTCAATAAGTGTATAATAACTCCGTAAAATCAAACCATATATTTTTTGAATTTCACCAGGTAATTTACTCATCATTTCCTATCAGCTGACCAAGTTTCAAGTCCCTAGATGAAATATTCCTGGAGATATCTCACTTGCATATTTGTAATGTCCAAATTTTCAAAGGGCAATAGCTAAAATAAATCATATGATTTCTGTACGTTGCCTGCGAATCATGGTCGGTACATATGTAGCATGTCTCCGTCTGCGTCTGCATCTGCGTTGTCGGCGTCTGCGTCATTGGCGTCCGCATTGTCACACTTTTGGTCTCTGATCAATAACTTTTGAAGGGATAAATCAATTTCATTCAAAGTTCACAGAATGGTAAGGCATTATTCTACAAAGGTCAACTTTGAATTTGAAGATCGTCCACAACATTTTGACTGAGTTACGGCCCCTTTTTACTTAGGTTTTGGTTAAATTTTGGTTTCAGATCAATAACGTTTATAAACATGCATCATATGTGTTTAAATTTTACTGAAAGGTAGAGCATTATTAAAGCTGCATACTCTGTAACTATGAACATTTTTCGAACATTTTTATTTTCTTTTCAAATCATTTGTAAAAGTAGAATTAAGCTATGTTTTCACAATAAAAATGTTCAGTACAGCTAAAAACTGCATGGAAAAGTGAATTATCTTATCAAATAGGTGTATTTTTCTCTTGTTGGTAATTATTTGCGTCCCTCCAATAATTATAGACCGTTGAATTTTAACATAAATGCAGTTGTTTTGATAGTGATAACTTGTTAAGATTTACGAAAATGGTAAAATGTATAACTGAATTTGAGTATTTTTACTATGTTCTTGAAAAATAAAAACATTATTTTTAAAATTAGAAGATCAAAAGTTACAGACTATGCAGCTTTAAATACAGGGAGCGCAGTGGCTCAGTGGTAGAGTGCTTGACTCGAAACCGAGGGGCCGCGGGTTAGAGCCTCACCGGTATCACTGCGTTGTGTCCTTGAGTAAGACATCAATCCTAGCTTAGTACTGGTTCAAATCAGGTACACCCGTCCCTTTATAACTGAAAGATTGTCGATGGGACGTAAAGAATCAAATCAAACAACCAAACAAATACAGGTCAAGTTCGAATTTGAAGATCATCCACAATCTTTTGACTGAGTTATGGGCTTTTTTAGTTTGGTTCTGCCTCAATTTTGGTTTCGGATCAATGACTTTTAAAAAGATACATCATTCTCAATCAAAGTTTCCAATTTTGAGATCATCCGCAACATTTTGACTATAGTGCGTACAGAAATTCCGTGAACATCGCTTTTTTGCGTTAATTTTTATATGTGCAGACTAATCGCAGAATAAACATCAGAATTTAATACATCTATACACCGCCTAATTGGTGAAATTTCTTTCGTTACATAAGGTATTATCATTATGGGCTGTGATATGATGGAATTTATCCTCATTTGAGCATCTGCATTTTCTAATTTACCCTAAACGCACCTTAGTACGGATCACCGCCTTTAGTTGACTATCGAAGCATAATTATACAGTTTTGTAAGACGACGTAACGTGTTAGGAGAAGGGTTTCTTATCATATCACAATAGTTCCACCAAATGCAAATTATGGCCATAGTTTGGGCTCATTGAATTTTGGCGTATAAGAAAATATTGATGCCTTCCCAGTGGGTACCCATCCGCTTGCTCCTATGAAATAAATCACTGTGTTCCGTTGTTCCTCAATTCAAATCTTGATTTTCTGTTTTCCCTGCTCCTTGAAAGCTTTATCCCTCTGATAATCAGATTTTAAACAATTTTCCAATTTGTTTCATAAAATTAATTGAGCTTTCTATCTACTGATTTGTTAACACCAGGCAATGCAAAATATGCATCATAATTCCGGGCAACTATAATTGATAAGAGAAAAAGATCACAGGGCTCATCCGGTAGGCGTGATCCAAGTGAAAATAGACTCATCCAATAAAAATAATCCTCGTTCAGCCCTTTAACAGAGGAGGTCAGAAAGAGAAACTAGTGATGGGGTGGGAATGTACTTGGAAATAGGGTGAAAATATATCAGCGGATGTCATATTGTGTTTTGTGGTCAATGTATATTTTTTCTTTGGACGGGGGGACGGGGGTGGCTGAAAACTTAATGTTCATGTGAAGTGCATCATAGAAATTACGCACCATTCATTTGTAACCACTGCTTCTCCCAAGCCCCTGAGCAGGGCTGTGTGGCAAATGTGTTGTGATTTTACTTTTACATTGTCTCTTTAATGCGGAGGAAATGTAGGTGTTTGATAGACATAGGCAACCATGGTAGTGCAATATGATAACAGGCTGCAGGGGAGAACTGTCATGGTTTGGCCAGCTAGCTGTCCTCATAGTGTGGTGGTTACTATGGGGAACCGCAGACACAAAATCAAAGTCCTCGACATTCCCCTGGGGGGGGGGGGGCAGTGGTCACAAATGACTAGTCCATAAATACGAAATAAATTATGCCCACCAGTCATTTGTAACGACGCGCTAGTCCGTCAAATAAGCTGTTAGTAAAGGGTCATACCAGGGACCTGCAACCAGAAAATCAAAGTCCCCACCGTTCCCCGCTCTGCGGGCTGTAGTTACAAATGACTTGTGTATTAGAAGATGTAGTGCACAGCCAAATAATGTGTGTAACTCCGGTTAACATATCTGATGAATAGCTTCCTCATTATTTTTAAATATTATTATCTGTTGCACTTGTAATATTTTTCCTAGAGCTGTCGAGCAAGCAACAGAAATATACGAGGCCACGACCCGAGAAAACCTGTCTTCTGGGTTTCCAACAAAGCGAGTCTCAAACCAGTCTCCTCGGCTTAACAAGCTAGCAAAAAAATGGAAGTTTCGCTGGAACCGAGTCTAGATATGACTTCCAAAAAAGCAGATAACAAAGTTGCTGATGAGACTGCAAGGATGTGCAGGCTGATCTGCGTCTTTGTTGTTACAAATCACCAAATACAGTTTTTCTTAGTCGCAGTCCAATTGCTATATGTCATTTTACCATGAACATTTAGAAAGCAAGATGCGAAATTTGATTTTCGTGAAATATACTTAAAGCCAAAAGTAACTTTACACTGTTATCATATGTACCTTTTCATGGTATTGGTGAGTGGTATTTTAAATGTGTTTAATTCATATTAAACTTCAATCAATTATTCATATGGCAGTTGAATTTCATGTTTTACTGTCATAAATGCAACCACAATGCCCCAATGTTAGAAGCAAGGGGGCAAAATAAACATTTCCAAAGTTCATCATTTTTGGATGTGTTACTGTTGCTTTGCGATTGGATATTTTTTTTTATTTTAAAGAACCAGTCTGGAAGACATGCTATTGAATATTGTTTAAAGTTCAAATCAGCCCGTATCCTCTTTCGAGTAACACAAATTAGAGTTGTGTTTTTCGTACATACCCTTTTTTGTGAACTTTACAGTGCTTTGAACGGAATTTACCATAAGAAATTGTTTGCCGTTTTTCTTCCAAATCGATGGGAATTTTTATCAGATTATCTTGTCACATACTCAGGGCAGAAGTCCCAACAAATCGCTGATAAAAAAATCCAAATGTCATCTGAGATAAAGCTTTTAGCAGGGACTAAAGTTTACTATTGTTTTAATTCAAAGGGAGATAATTTCAAAGTGAACCAACTTTAAGATGCTGCCAAACACAAACTATACGTCAGAGACAAAATGTTTTGCAGTATTTTTAATGGGCAATCAATGGCCCTTAAAATGGCGTGTTCAAATCCTAGGTTTACTTTGGATTTTGTTAGGAAATGCTGATTTTGTGCTTTTAATGAAAGCACAGATAACTCGAAGGAAGATTATTTACCTGAGTTGTTTTTCATGAATTAGGTTTTGGGCGGATACCAGCAACTCATTGCAATATTTAATTTGGTTAAATAAAAAAACAGTAAATATATATTCAGTAGTTCAAAGTGTAAAGTTACTTTTGGTTTTAAGTATATGATATAACTCAGACAGGATTGATAATTGCGTAGTCTCTTCAAAGCATTTTCAGTGTGCATGTAGAGTAGACACACCAAGAGTTATCCTGCTAGTGACCGTTTTCTTTACCATACAACCTGATAAACATGGTAATCATAGAACTGTATAAACCAAGTGCTACCCATATGAAATACATTGGGGGAAAATGAGGAGTTTTCTAAATCGATAACGACTAAGTTATTTTATTTTACAAGAAATTCCAGAATTATTTTCAAATCTTAAATGTTCAAACATATAATTGTATATTAGGCTGTGATAAATTAGAAGCATGTGCAAAATTTCAGTCCGAAATGATATCATTAAAGACATTTAAAAAAAAAACTATGTCCACTGAATTTCTGACGGCACAGTAGGTTATGACCCTTTATATCCCAAACGAATTTGGAGGGATATAGTTTTATATCTAACAATTTCTCACTATAGACCACGATTGCCCGGTGCCTGTAGATAAGTATGACATTGACAAAAAATACCCCACTCTCTGAACCCTTAGGCGGGGTCAAAGGTCAAATATTTAAATTTCGTAATAACTGAGTCAGTTATCAATATTTTACCACTCATTTGCATGCAGACAGAAGTACAATAGATATGAAACATATCAAACAGGATTTTAGTTTAAAGGCTTGGGTTCGACCCCTGGGTGGATCTAGGGGGTAGGGCGGAGGCAAAAAAAATCAACTTTTTCAGAATATGGTTATGTTGCATATCTAATTAAAGGGAATGACGCATGCAATATTTTACCCTTAGGCACACCCTCGATCCCGGGGAAAGTGATCCAAAGGTCAAATAATCATCTTGCATATCAAATAAAACGGAAGGCAGCCTAGAGCACCATGCAAGTACATATTGTGTCCTTATATACACCCTCGGCAGCTCAGGTGGGGTCAAAAGGTCGAAGCAATCTTTCTCTGAAAGTAGTGATGTTGCATATCAAATTATAGGGGAGTAAATTTGAACCATGTAAGCACATTTTCTGTCCTTACACAGATACCCCGGCATCCAATTTAGGTTACCTTGCACCCCCAGGACAATTTTTCATGGGTGCCAAATTGTTTATTGGGACCCCCTGGATGGGAAACGAAGGTGTCCTCAAAAAAATTTTGGTTTGGGCTATGTGAAATTGCATGGTTTCTATGCCTACCCATAGCGAATTTGAGAAGGGGGGTCTGCCTATAAAATTGCTCATATCTCAGCTGTTGTTTATCCTAGACTACTAAACTTAATACCAAATTAAAGCTTAGACAAATGCCTAATATCCCTTTGTTGCATATGGAAATTATCTAATTTGCATATTCATAAATATTTATGAAAACATTAAAAATGTGTTTCACGAATGGGGGTATACGTACAAGATCAATAATATCTCAGCTGCTTTTAGTCGTAGAGTACTAAAATTTGTACTAAAATAAAGCTAAGACATAGGCCTTTTATTCCATGGTCAAATATGCAACGTACCTTATTTGCATAATTTGCATATTCATGAATATTAATAAAAACGCTAAAAAATAAGGGAAAATCATTACAAATATAAATAGGCTGATTTCATCCCAATATTGTCATTGTTGTATGTTTTAATATAATCAATGTTACAATTTGACAGGTCCAATCATCCAGTGGTCCTATATGAATATTATCTCATTCGAATATTCATGAAAATGCCTGAAAACTTAAAAAAATGAGGGAAAATCACGTAAAAACTATAAGCCTAGGGGAGGGGTTAAGGTACGATCTATCCTGCACTCCTAGGGCCTTTTTAATTCATGCCAAATTGTTCGTGGGACAATCAGAATGTGAAATTAAGTTCTCCTCACAAGAAATTAGGTATGGGCTACGTAAAAATGCATGGTTTCCATGGCAACCGCTTATATGATTCTCGAGATTTGGGGGTAGGCCTACAAATTCAATCATATCTAGGGTTCTACTTATCCTAGAGCACTAAAATTGGTGTCAAATTAAAGCTTAGACACATGTCTTTCTTCTTGTGGTCCGATTTGTGGTCCGATTTGTAAATCATCTAATTTGCATATTTATGAATATTAATGAAAACCTACAAAAATGAAGTAAAATCATAAAAAAACAACATAAATGAACATATTTCAGCACAAAAACATCATCAAACCACCATTGTTGCCAGTTTTTATATCCTCAGTGATTCACTTTGATAAGTTCTTTCATCCAGTGGTCCTATATGAAAATTATCTCATGGTCCTATATGAAAATTATCTCATTTGCATATTCATTAATATTAATGAAATCTTAAAATGATGGAAAAAAGCATGGGTAAACTATAGTATGCAACAGGGGTAATCAGACCTAAATTGAACAGATCAGACATTTCATTATGGGCATAAATTTGTCCAATAGGACCACTTAAATGTAAAAAAATATTGTCCTCAAAAATAAATGTTATTTGGGTTTTTGAAATTTCATGGTTTCCATGGCAACCCATTATGCCGACTGTAAAGATTGGGGGTATACATACAAAAAATACTCAAATCTTAACAACATCTCATCCTAGATTACTAAACATGGTACCAAACTAATCCCTGGACATAGTAGTTTTATTTGGTAGTTAGATATGCAAATTATCTAATATCCATATTCATGAATATTAATGAAAACTTTAGATATGAGAGATAAAATCTCAGAAAAATTAGGGGGTGTATGTATAAAATTACCAATATCTCAGCAGCTATGCGTCCGAGTGTATCAAACTTGGTGCCAAATCAATGCTTAGACATAGTACTTTTATCTTAAGTTCAGCTTTGAAAAATAGTTATCATAAATAATTATGAATTTTAATTAAAACAGAAGAAACAAATGAAAAATCGCGGAAAAATCAAGGGGGTGAACTTACAAATCTAATAATATCTCAATTGCTAAGTGCCCTAGAGTACCAAAATTGGTTTTAAACTAATGCTTAGACAATAGTATGTTTAACAAATTATCAAATTTTAAAACGGTCATATTATAATATTCATGAATATTGATGAAACCATGAGCATTTTGAGAATAATATTTGAAAATGAAGGGGATATACCTACAAAATTACTCATATCTCAGCAGCGTATGGCCCTTACGTAGCAAACAAGGTGCCAACTTATTGCTATGATACAGCCCTTTATCTCAATGGTTATATTTGCCAGTTGTCGCATTTACATATTCATGAAAATTAATATAAACATTAGAATAAAGAGAAAAATTGCCGAAAATGAATGGGGTATACCTACAAAATAACCAATATCTTAGCTGCTAATTGGCCTAGAGTAGCAAACAATATACTAGATTTAAGTCTATGCATAGCAGATTTACCTAGTGGGAAGATATAAGAATTAACTAATTTGTTTAATATCAATATTAATAAAAAAACTTTAAAAATACAAGTAAAAAATGTATACAAATTGATAGCAGTGTAGTTACAAAATTACTCATATCTCAGCTGTTATAAATTTTATACTTTTTTCTTTTACTCAATTTTATTTAGGATTTTGCTGTTTGATATGGTACCAAGCTTGTTACTATTGGGCAATTGGAAGCCAATATATGAATCACTTTGTAGCTCTACCCCCTTAATTTTCCTGTATTTTCTCTTAATCTCTCATGTTTTCATCAATATTCATGAGAATTTAAATTTGATGTGTTCTAAATTGGATCATTTTGGTAAACATGTTGTGTCTATGCATTGACTTAAAATCAGGTTTGGCACTATTGGGCACTTAACTACTGAGATATGAGTAATTTTGGAAGTGCACCCCCTTGATTTTTGCCGCAATTTTTCTTTCATTTCTTCTGTTTACATTAAAAATCACGAATATTCATGATAAATATTTTTTATATTATACCTTATGGTAAAAGTACAATGTCTAAGCATTAAATTGGCACTAGGTTTGATACACTGGAACACATGGTAGGTGAAATATTTGTCATTTTATATGTACATCACTTAATTTTTCTAAGATTTTTTCTTTAATTACAAAACTTTTCATTATTATTCATGAATATGCAAATGAGATAATTTTCATATAGGACCACTGGATGAAAGAACTTATCAGATTGAATCTCTGAGGACATAAAAACTGGCAACAATGGTGGTTTGATGATGTTTTTGTGCTGAAATATGTTCATTTATGTTGTTTTTTTATGATTTTACTTCATTTTTGTAGGTTTTCATTAATATTCATAAATATGCAAATTAGATGATTTACAAATCTGACTACAAGAAAAAAGACATGTGTCTAAGCTTTATTTTGACACCAATTTTAGTGCTCTAGGATAAGTAGAACCCTAGATATGATTGAATTTGTAGGCCTACCCCCCAATCTCGAGAATCATATAAGCGGTTGCCATGGAAACCATGCAATTTTACGTAGCCCATACCTAATTTCTTGTGAGGAGAACTTAATTTCACATTCTGATTGTCCCACTGAACAATTTGGCATGAATTTAAAAGGCCCTAGGAGTGCAGGATAGATCGTACCTTAACCCCTCCCCTAGGCTTATAGTTTTTACGTGATTTTCCCTCATTTTTTTAAGTTTTCAGGCATTTTCATGAATATTCAAATGAGATAATTTTCATATAGGACCACTGGATGATTGGACTTGTCAAATTGTAACATTGATTATATTAATACATGCAACAATGACAATATTGGGATGAAATCAGCCTATTTAAATTTGTTTTGTTTGTTTTTTGTTTGATTTGATTCTTTACATCCACTCAACAATCTGTCAGTTATGCGGGACGGGACTTCCTGGGTTGAACCAGTACTAAGCTAGAATAAATGTGTCTTGCTCAAGGACCACAACGCAGTGACGCCGGTGAGGCTCAAACCCGCGGCACTTCGGTCTCGAGTCAAGCACTCTACCACTGAGCCACTGCGCTCCTATTTATATTTGTAATGATTTTCCCTTATTTTTTAGCGTTTTTATTAATATTCATGAATATGCAAATTATGCAAATAAGGTAATTTGCATATTTGACCATGGAATGAAAGGCCTATGTCTTAGCTTTATTTTAGTACTCTACGACTAAAAGCAGCTGAGATATTGTTGATCTTGTACGTATACCCCCATTCGTGAAACACATTTTTAATGTTTTCATAAATATTTATGAATATGCAAATTAGATAATTTCCATATGCAACAAGGGGATATTAGACATATGTCTGAGCTTTAATTTGGTATTTAGTTTAGTAGTCTAGGATAAACAACAGCTGAGATATGAGCAATTTTATAGGCAGACCCCCCTTCTCAAATTCGCTATGGGTTGGCATAGAAACCATGCAATTTCACATAGCCCAAACCAAAATTTTTTTGAGGACACCTTCGTTTCCCATCTAGGGGGTCCCAGTAAACAATTTGGCACCCATGAAAAATTGTCCTGGGGGGTGCAAGGTAACCTAAATTGGATGCCGGGGTAACACGCTCGACCGGTGGGTTGGGGTCAAAACCTTTTTTTTCTGAATGAGGTCATGTTGTATATCAAAATAACACATATATGCCGAATGAAATTTGCCAGTCTTATTAATTGGACATTCCCTTTCCGCTTAAAGGGTTGTTGGGTGGTATGTTTTTATACTTTTATTCAATTTTTAATAGAACAGTCTGTAATCAAACAGTGGAGGCCCACGATTTGCGTCGTCAGGTCAAAGTCGGCATTGTTTGCCTATGTCCCACAAAAAAGGAAAGGGAAAGAAGTATAGATCAACATTAAAGCGAAAACTTTACACACACCTGACCTCTGGGTCGGGTTGAAAGGTCAGATAGTGAAATTGTACAGATTAGTGTATATTTGACTGAACTAAGCACTAAAATAGTTGACAGGATTTTAATTATGATAGGTATGATTCCCAAGGTGAACTTAGGGATTGGAGAAATGGAATTTTAGTTTTGTGATTTACACGTTTCTCTGATATAAACCTTCTAGACCATGAGCTGCTAATAAACCCCCCTCCCCCCGGGGGAATTTGTACACTATGATTTTCTAAAACTACGTTATATAAGCAGCAAAATGACACATGTTGGCCATCTGGCAGTGGGGGCGTTACCGTGTAGCTGCCATGTTAACTACGTTACCCTAAACATCTCCAAATCCTATTGTTCAAATATAAAGCTATACATAAGTTTTATTCATCCACATGCTGATTGTCTTAAAACACTTTATTAAATGCAGCAAATAGCCAGTATGCTGTAAAGCAACATATGCATACTATATTGCAGTTATATACGTTTCTTATTTCAAATAAACTACTATTTAGCCATGTGCAATCACTAGACCATGTGCTGCCAAAAGACCTCCTAGGAAGAGTTTTGTACACTATGATTTTCTAAAACCCACATCATATAAGCCACAAAATAATGCATGTTAGCTTTCTATGGGTTTGGACGTTACCTTGCAATTGCAGAGTTTACTATGTTACCCTAAAATAATAGGAACTCCTTTAGTGTAAATATCAAAATTATTCCTTATTCTAACAAATCAATATTATCTTGTTGTTGAAAGTAAATGACTAGCAGTATAATTTTAACACATTTAGGTACCTTTTATTTCTGTTACATACGTTACTTTCTTTTAAGTACATAAATTTAATGCAAACATATCATTATATAAGTTTGAACTCCTAATGGGCGTAAATTACTGTCAGTTTAAGGCTCAATAATGAGAAAAAATGAGCAGTGTCTGTTTAAGCATAAAATTTAAGTGAAATTTAACTCTGACAAAAGCACATGGGATATAAAGGAAGAAACTTGAACTCAACGCACGTAAAATGTTATTTCAATTAAGAGTTTTTTATCGAATATGTAAACATCGCTTATAGAAACTATTTATTTTAATAATCAACTCATGTTTCTTAAATGCTTGAATAATAGCATTTATCTCTGACATTTGTATGGGTTAACTTAATTTAATACATGAAATGATATATACAAGACATTTTTCAATTCTGTCTTCAGTTCAATTTAGACGAAACAGGATTTAAAACATGTAGTAGCTTAGTACAATCTATTACCAAAAGTATGAGCACACCAAATACATATACAGCTTATCAGCTATTGATTACATCAACTATGATAATAAAAACAACTAAGGATGAAAGCTAGCTAGCAAAAATTAAAAGTTTTAAGTCAATTCAGGCATGGTTAACATTGAGAAATGAAGAATTTATATAGGTGTCATCCCTGGTCCTTTCAATGAAAACTGAAGTTCTTTTTTTATCATAATTTTTTTATCCCAAATATGATACCCAACATGTCTGTGCTATGGTTATAATACCTATGGTAGTAATCAGCATGTCTAGTTTGGCGAAAAAAGAAAAAATAATCTTGATAACTTGCATAACAAGAGTATTTAAGGAGATTATTACACTTATCATCTGTTTGCCTGTTTCTACAATTTTGTGAAGCATTTAAACAGCTACAGTAGCTAGGGCAGAATTTGATCAAAATTTTCAATTTAGTCATATTTTATAAGAGATAAGTTAATGCTTAGAATAGATCCCTTGCATTGTTAGTATTGTATTATAGACATGACTAAATAAAAGGAGTTCATTTGGATTTTTTATTTGAATTATTTCTCATTAAGACTTAGTTTAACAGTGTTATTATGTTTTATATTAAATTTGGTACTAAGCATGCCACATGGGAACATGATCATTTTTAAAAAGTTGCATCCTATTAATCCTTTGGATATTTTAAATCAAGCTAGATAGATTATAACTTGTAACAAAGAATAAATCAAATGAGCAAGCGCATTTGATTTGATACCTAAGTGCTCATTGCAGTGTCAAGATATGAGGGCTCAAGCAAGCATTGTAAATGTGCAGACTCACCAGAGCCTTTGCTGTCTGCATTTACAAAGTATAGATATATAGATGCAGGCTCAGACCAGAATTAATATGGCTAAACTGCATCAGCATAAGCAATCAATGGACCTGAGATATTTGCTAATATGTGTTAAGTACCAAAATATCACGTGCTGGTTAAAATTTTAATTTTAGCGCTTTATAAATTACAGTAAATGAGATCAACAATTATTTTTTCATTTATAGGCAATACTGTCAAAAACAAATCTGATATAAAGTTTCAATGTTTAGTATACTATATCATAGACACATGTATCATAAATGACGATAGAGTCTTTAAAGTTAGACTGCTGTCAATATCTGAACTTTATGGTATCCTTTTCAATGTGAAAGAAATATGATTTGTTTTGGAGATTATTGAATTAAAATAAACATGGTAATTAGAAATGCATAGATACTTACCACCAAAATCATGTTCGTGTTAACTTTGTTAACATTGCATGTAAGTCTATCATCGATAACAATGTTTATACTGAGTAGAGTGTTCTCCCAATACTGTTTTGGTAGAACAGTTGACTTTTTGCATATGTCTTGAATCCATACCCTGGTGTGTTTGCAATTCATTCTTATTGTTAATATCAATATAACGCTTTGCTATAGTTTGGTCATGTCACATTCTGTATAGTGGAAATTAGCATCAGCTAGTTTAGCAGTAATTGCTAAAACTACCAATACATGTAAGTAAGATTTCATGATGGCACTTTATACTTTAAATATTTTACTTTGCCATCCAACATTCTAAAAGAACATTGTGAATTTTCTTTTACATCAACTTGAATGCCTAATTCGGTCTGGCCTTATTCTGGCAAATAAAGTCCTATAAATTTAAATTGGTATCATAAGTAACAAATGACTTGTTTTCTTGGATATGATCATATCTTTGTGATTATTGTAATGTAAACTCCACCATTATCACATATTTTTCCCATTTCACAGAAATGTTTATTCTAAATAAACCATTTACTTATAAAATTTACATTGCTTAAGCAAATGATCAGAAGAACTATGTTGATTTAATCCATTAAACAATGAAAGCTATGCTGAAGATAAACTAAAGTCTATCTAAAAGCCACAAGTAAAGTAATGCATCAACATATGTATACGCAAATACAACAATGTCAGTATAAAATTTGATTTTGAGACAATCTCTTCAAACAGTATATGATTACATACACTTATAATGCATAGTGTCTATATAACATATATCATGGCTTGATTCTATCTGGGTTATAATAGCACAAATGTTTTGTATGCTACAACCAACCAAACAACATTTAGTAAAAAAAAAGTTTTTGTTATTGTAGATGAACCAAAATATACAAGGAAAACCAGCATGTATTGTGTTACTATGTATAATTTGTGCAGCAGTTAACTGGGTACACTAAAATATTTTGGTTGTTGTTAAAAAAGTGACTTGATTATACTTAGTGTTCTTCAGATAAGGCAATACAAAAATCTAACTCCACCATCCTTAAACATTTCATACTCAATTTAATACTGTCTTTCACAGCAATTTAGACATACATACAAATATAGTACCTTATGATATATTTTATATGGTAATATATGTTACTTTAACAATTTTGACAGATCATGGGACCTTATCCTTATTCAGCTGGTATTTGAAAACAAAATTTTCTTTGCTAATGAGGTTTAAATCCATAACTTTCGCCAAATCAACATTTTTTTTTGTTTTTAAAAAAAATACTGAAATAAATTATTTCACAAAAGTAATATGCTTCGACAATTTGACATAGTCTCTTAATAAGAAGCAATCAATTCTATTGTAGACAAACTATTATGTGGTGTATAAATAAACCAAAACTTATTTTTGATTTACACTCTGGTAAGAAGTCAGAAACCAGTCCAATTATCATGAAATCTAATTTCCAGGAGCTTAAATCACATTACATGGACTATAAGCACATTTATACAGATGGTTCAAAAGACGATATGAAAGTAGGATGCGCAGTAGTATCTGGTGACTTCTCTGAAACTATGCGAATTCCAGATGGGTCCTCAATTTTTACAGCAGAAGCAAAAGCTATAGATTTAGCATTAGATCATATTGCCGGTTGTGCAACTTGAAATAAATTTGTTATATTTTCAGACTCCCTTTCAGTTTTAAAATCTTTAGATCATACATCTTCAAAAAATCCCCAAATTCAAAAACTACTTGAAACCATCATGATTTATCAGAATTTAATGAAATAGTTTACTGTTGGATCCCTAGCCACATTGGCATTGCTGGCAATGAAAGTGTGGATCAAAAAGCAAAAGATTCATTGAATTTACACCCAACAAACTTTTCAATACCTAATGCAAATTTTAAATCTTTTATCAATGGGTACATTTTAAACAAATGGCAAATTTTATGGAATAACAGTGTTGGTAATAAACTCTTTGAGATTAAACCTGTCATAGGACAATCTAAACCAGTGGTACGAAATGTCAGACAAGAAGAAGTCGTCCTTGCTCGTTTACGTATTGGTCATACAAGGATCACACACTCATATCTTTTAAAACGAGAGAAGCCACCGTATTGTTTTGGATGTGATACACTCTTTACAGTCCGCCATTTTCTACTTGAATGTGATGATTTTTCTCATATAAGAAATAAATATTTTCATGTTGATACAATCAAACAATTGTTTAATGATGTACCTATTGATAATGTCTTTTTATTCTTAAAAGAGATTAATCTTTTTAACAAATTGTAGCTATTTTCCTTTGAACTGTTAACTTTTTTAAACTTGCTTTCAGCATATCATTTCCTTTTTTGCTGGAGAAGATCATGTATAGTCATCTGATTAGCCTATGTTGTTGTCAGATAATGTACATGATCTTCGCTGTAAAATGATTACTACTTTATTGTCTTTGCTATACTCATGTGTTAAATGTGTTAAATTGTTAATATTTTAGCTTATCTATTATAGTTTTAATGTTCAGTAATACTTCTCTTACCTAACCTTGATGACGCTTATGACCCAAAAGGGTTGATGCGTCGTTAAACTCCAACTCATCATCATCATCAAACTATTATGTTTATGTCTATTTAACACAAAAATCAGTTCTGGAATGAAATAAAATACCCTTTTATGTATCATTTAGGGAATTAAGCAATATATAGAAAGTCAGAAAGTTTGTAACGTACGTTACATATTGCCAAACAAACAAAAAAAAACTGATACTTTACACCAGAAACAATGTTAAATACCCACTTTCACCCTTGTTTATCCGTATAATGCTCATATATAGTGCTTAAAAGCTTACCTATAGGATTACATGCTTTGTTTTCTATTGAAAAGGTTCTTATTGCACATAACGTTGTATTAGGGGTTGTCATATTCAACAGCTGATAACTCCTGAAGTTTTTGTGATAGAAGCAAGCTGTTTGCAGTTTTGAAATGGTCAGTTAATTGTCTTTTAGAGACATGTTATTTTTATCTGAAATATCTATATCGAAATTTATAAAAAGAAACTATATAACAAAATATCAATGATTTTATAGGGTGTAGTTGAAAATATAACGTATATGACACTATAATGGGCCTAAATTACTCTAATAAATATCTGTATTTGCAGAAAATTAACTGATCTTACATATTACATGACTGTTTAGCCAATTTGAATAGTTCAAGTACCACTTTAATAGCCTTAATTTTATATTTTTGTTTTTCAAAAAGAATGAGGGGTAACGTATCTATCACGCTGTAGCACCCAAACGCCCCCACTGCCAGATAGCCAACATGTTGCAAAAGGCTCGTTAGATAATATGCTTTAAGAAAAACATAGTCTACAAAGTTACCCCTGGGGGGAGCAAAACCCTAAGTAGCTCATGGCCTATTCGTTCGGGTATATGAATTCAACGAATTTGCTTTGTTTGACTTCGATCAGCTATAAGTTGATAAAGTGTCAAGTCTCTAGTTTAATACGAGGGCTGTTCAAATATGAATGCAAGTAGCATCATAACTTTCTTCACATATATGCTACAACAAAATGGTAAACGTTTCTATAAAGGACTATATGTCACCTTTAAACTGGCACCAGACCTAAAGATCAATACAGTATACTTATCGAGCTATAGCCCTTTGAATGAGGGTCACGTTAGTATACTAACAAAACCAATGCTTCGAACATAAACTAGATTTATAGACGAGCTATAATTCTTCGATAAACCGGTGAAATTTCTTGATATTTTTAAGGAAGTATACCCATATTCTTATATAATGATTCTGTGAAAGTTGCGAAAATCCGACATGCTCTCGTTAAATTACAACGATTAGTTTTCACTATAGTCTCATTAAGTTTGCAAATAAATGGTACACAAAACACCACCTTTCAGATTCAGTTTAACATATCTCTAACAAAAATGCACGAAGCAACATTTAAACTAATTTTAACTCAAAGACAATATGTTGATCGCTCAAACTGAGTTGTTGCTACAAATTATTGTTGGATAGTTGGTTATTTTTAAACGCTGAAAAGCATTTTTATTAAGTCAAAACTGCCTTAAGTGAGGGGGTTATAGAATTAATACTTATTTTTTTTGTCATAACATTGCGGCTTTATTCTAAATTCGAACGTTAACTTAAAGTTTGATCACTATAGGCATTATTTACAATAAAATTACTCAACTGGTCTTGAGGACTAGACAGATTGAACATATTTTAATTAATGTAAACAAGTCATGAAGAGGCAGAAAAATGCTTGAAAAATTATAGAAAATGTGATTACTCTGTAAATAGATGACGGCGCGTTTTGAAAACTCCCTTATGACATATTTAGCATGTTTTCAGCAAAATGCAAAGAAAACGACACAGCGATGTTTATTATTCCATCACCAGTAGGTAACTCAAAATGACGTTTATCATAAAATAAATGACGTCACAAACGTGCCTGTTTACTCGAGATTGAAACAGGATTATATAAATTTTATCCTACAAACAACTTTTGGATTGTTACTCAAACTTGCATCTCAAATTTGGTGCTATTTTGTCTAAAACTTACAAAGATATGACACTATATCCGCACGTGTACCAAAACGTGCATTGTACTTTGCTACAAAAAACTTCAGTATACAGGAATGACCTTTATATAAGGGTCTGTAACTCGAGAAATATAGTGAGTGTGTCTTTATGTTTGGTGCCATTTTAAAGGCGACAAATAGCTCTTTCCAGAAAGGTATGGCATTTTGTCGTAGCATATATGTGAAGAAAGTTATGAAGCTACTTGCATTCATATTTGAACAGCCCTCGTATATTTGAGATAGCTCACTTACAAATTTCCTCGGATTTTTTCAAAGGGGCATAATTCCACAAGGCAAGATAATTCGGAAAAATAAGGGCCAGCTATTTTGAACAAGGAATACATACATTTCAAGGTCATAGTTTGAACGAATGACGGACACATGCAAAGGCGCACTAGCCGAGGCCAATATGTTTCCCAACCTGTTCGAAGCTAAGAGCATAAAACGCCGGGCCTCCAGATAAGAGTGTTTTTTCTTATTTCTCAACCAAAACATATGTTACGGATACTCAAAAGAACAGTCTCGATAAGACGGTTCTTTTGAGCACCAAAGCATATGTTTAAACTGATGGATAAGAAAAAAATTCGCAATTTTACGCAAATTATTTTAGCTTAACGAGCCCTATGAAACGCTGTACTTATAGCAAGCAGTATATTGTGGTTACACTAAAAATGCAAGTGAGTAGGACCAGGAATACCACAATCACATACACTGCAGACACACCCACAGCACTCTGACTTTGACTACGTTTTTATACTATTTTTAAGTATGCATTTTACTGGCGCCAAATCTTTGCCCTATATTATGTTGTTAAAACACAAAAATGTCTAGCTCGCATAGCTTCCAAACTTATATATTGTATCATCACAGAGAAAAAAATCTAATAAAATCAACACACTATGGATCACTATGATGAAACAAAGAAAATGGCTCACTACTCACATAATAGTAAGAGCTAAAGAAAACCTCAAGCTGAGCCACGTTGGGCCCAAAGACAAGCATCAGATACCAACCAACCAATGAAAGCATTACGCCAGTTAGATTTAGTTGAGCTCATGCGCGGATCCAGAAAGTTTTTTCAGAGGGGTCTAACTTTGACTTAGTTTTTTAGATTTTGTTTGTTTGATTTAATTATTGACGTTCCAGTCAACAATCTTTCAGTTATGTCGGGACGGGTCTTCCTGGGTTGAACCAGTACTAAGCTAGGATTGATGTGTCTTGCTCAAGGACACAACGCAGTGAAACCCGGTGAGGCTCGAACCCACGGCCCTTCGGTCTCGAGTCAAGCACTCTACCACTGAGCCACTGCGCTCCCTGTTTTTTTTTATATTATTTTTTAAGTTGATGAGGGGAGAGAGGGTCCCAATACCACAATATGCGGGCCACCATCGGCCCACCAGCGAAATGGCTTTCACTGGCAGGCCGCTGGTGGCCCAACATTGAATACTGGCTTGGTTGCTTTGTGGTTTTACAGGCGATCCAGATCAGTAAAGCTTAGAAACCCTATATTTTTGTGATTTTTTAGGATGGTCCGAACTCCCTGTCCCCCCTCTGCATCCGCACATGGAGCTCTCGTCCTATTACCATGTAACGAGCCTTCTGCTTTTTATCTGTGTATTTTTTCTGAGTAGTCCAGTTTTCAGGCTCTTCACCTGTCAGTAGTGACATGTGATTTCCAACAATATAACATTTTTATAAGTGTAGACTCAGGCGAGCCTGTGCAGCCTCTTTTTTAGCTTAGAAACTCCAAGTGATATTCGGTCAGTAGCTTAACACTCATAGAATATTCAAGCGACTAGCAAAGACTCTGATCAGCCTGCGCGTATGCGCAGGCTGATCTTAGTCTTTGCTGGTCGACCATACCAGATTGTTGGATATCTAAATGTCACGGCTCAAAGTTGTCTGCTGATAACCTTTGCCGTCAGTTTGCACCACGATCATGTTTGACGAGATGTCGGAACTGATATGGATCGAAACCGTTTAACACGGTTGAATTTCCTGAAAGATTTCTGTTTTTAAAAAATCGAAAAAGAAATGTACAGGCAATGAAAATGTCTCAGTATGCAAAGAGACAAACTGCTATTTTAAACGCAGATTCTAGCTGGCCTTGGAAGGAAAAGCTAATTCACTGCTTAAGCGTCGAGTAATTGACCAACCGACTATGAGATTAATGTAATAGCCGCCAATAAAAGAGAATTAGTCCCGCTTATGGAAGAAGAAATTCTTAACCCTTAATGCGCCAATGGCAACAAAAGTCGTCTGCTTTTCTTGTCTGCTGAAATGTTTAAGATGCCTCTATGGCAAACCGTGTGGACCCAGATCAGACTGCTCCTATAGGAGCAGTCTGATCTGGGTCCACGCTGTTTGCTTCTATACTTAATTCATCAGTAATGCTAGGCAATAATTTGCAGCAGACGACTTCAGCAGACGACATTTTCAGATGCATTTTTTTCTTGGCGCTTTAAGGGTTAAGACGATATATTCAGGAAATTCAACAGAATATTAGCAGTAATCAGTCCATTCTTTACTCTAACAAAGAAAACAAACACAGTTTGCATGTTGGCGCGCTTTAATGTGAGCAAATGAGCAGCGTGACATGGAAGGACGTTGTAGACCTTGATGAGATCTATTTAAGAAGTGCTTGTAAAAGCCCTGCCAGTAACACAGCTTACTTAACGCTTAGATCTTCTCATTGCCGAAGTACCTGCCGTCCAGCCCACATGACACCAAACTTTCTATTTTTTGTTTGGCGAAAACTTGCTGTGATTTTAACAGTGCAGTATACCACATAGCAATGACGACGTGCAAATCAACACGGCAAGATCTCTTGCTCGAATCTATACAAAATTTTGTGTGTTGCTCACGTCTGTGAAGCCGCCTTAGAACTGATTTTTCACGACACTTCGTTCACAAATACCTGATTATTCTCAGTCCGTGCATGACGACTGAGTAATAATATACTGCACAACCTTTGTTAATGCTAGTACCGACTAGACAAATATTCTGCTCTATTCGATGAAACGAGCAGAATGTTAAGTCCATTCTTTACTCTAACAAAGAAAACAAACACAGTTTGCATGTTGGCGCGCTTAGAAAATACAAATGTTCGAAAGAGAGCGACAAAATTTTGTATAGATTCTAATAAGTCACATCACAATGCCTCACATAGACATCACCTCTGTCATTTTTAACAGTTTGTCTCCAAAATCTTTAACGTACTTATTTTACTGTCAGGTGACTTCCAGCGAACAGTGCTTAAACACGTGGTATACGTGTACTTATCTGTACTTCCGCTTGCTTCAGGACACAATGTGTTGAGATTTGCTCAGAAAGTCCCTTCTAAATCCCTTTGTCAAAACAGATGATGTTGTATGTTTCTAATTGAGCCAATACCTGCAACAAATGAAAACAAATAGCCATATACAAATAGCCTTATTGTCAAAACATATTATTCTTATTTTCATTGCAATCATGCTGGAATCTAAAATTTATTTTCCAAAAATATCATTGTTTTCATGCCCATTTGCATATAATACTTTGTCTGATTAAAATGGCTGTATCTGGTACTCATTTTAGTTATTTATTTACTTTTGTTTTGCTAAATGTATCGCCTATTAAAGTTAGATAATCAGGTGCAAACGGCTGGTCTGAAACTCTTAAAGTACAACAAACTGCCATATCTATTATACTCAACAGTTCCCCTCTGCTAACTCTGATACTGAGCTAATAATCGGGCAACTTCTATACTGGGAACTCATCTGGAATTAACTTATTTGTATCTACGTTATAATAAACACTGAACTTGTCATTTGTTTGTGATCCCATATATCAGTCAATTTAATTTTCTTCTTTCTCCGACATAAATAAACGCATTGCTCATTAGAAATATACCATATCCATTTTACTGACATTTTAATTTTGATATTTCACGTAACTTACCATCATGGCAATATTTTGAAAATCACCTTTTCTACTCCTGATTTTTTATGAGTGAATACATTTTTTTTTTTTTAATAAACAATGACCTCATTTTTTATCTTCTAAATACAGCTCTATACAAACATATTTACTCCTCCATCTTTGTTCATATGGAGGACATTCTCTCTCCCAAAACCATACTAAAACCAAATACTTCGTTGTTTGAAAGTCTACCCTTATTTTCATCTGAGATTTTTATTTTATTTTTTTTTTTTTATTTATTTTTATTTTTTTATTTGTTCATTGATTTTGCTCTAAGGGACTTTTGCATCTTTAGAAAATCAAGACCTTCAGTCTGCATTTTCAACCTGACTTCCGCTTCCGGGGAAATCTCAGCTATTATCTGTTAACAGGTAAATAACTTTTTCCACTTCCGGGGAACTCGTTTCCACTTCCTGGGAAATCTCAATTATTACCTTCTACCAGGTAAACCACGTTCCACTTCCGGGGAACTCGTTTCCACTCCTGGGAAATCTCAATTGTTACCAGGTAAATACCATTTTCCACTTCCGGGGAACTCGTTTCCACTTCCTGGGAAATTTCAAATGTTACCTTCTACCAGGTAAATACCAAGTTCCACTTCCGGGGAACTCGTTTCCACTTCCTGGGAAATCTCAATTGTTACCTTCTACCAGTTAAATACCATTTCCACTTCTCGGGAACTCATTTCCACTTCCTGGGAAATCTCAAATTGTTACCTTTTACCAGATAAATACACTTTTCCCATTTCTGGGGAACTCGCTTCCCCTTCCTGGGAAATCTCAATTAGTACCATATACCAGATAAATACCTTTTTCCACTTCTGGGGAACTTCATATTTCCACTTCTGGGGAATGGACATGTGACCTAGTCACCAACCGATTTTAAAGCTCTCTTATGAGGATAGTTTGCTTTTTCCACATAAATCTACTGCTCCTATGTTATGTTTTCTTACCTTTGGAATTAACCTTCTACCAGGTAAATACCTTTTTCCCACTTCTGTGAGAACTCATTTCTACTTTCTGGGCAATCTCAATTATAACCTGATACCAGATGAATACCTTTTTCCACTTCAAGGGAATTTCATGTTTCCCCTTCTTGGGAAATGACATGTGACTTAGTCACCAATCGAATTTTGAGCTCTCTAATGAGGAAAGTTTGCTCTTCCAAAATAAATCTACAGCTCCTATGATATATATTCTTACCTTTGAAAATAACCGTCTACCAGTTAAATACCATTTCCACTTCCCGGGAACTCGTTTCCACTTCCTGGGAAATCTCAAATTGTTACCTTTTACCAGATAAATACACTTTTCCCATTTCTGGGGAACTCGCTTCCCCTTCCTGGGAAATCTCAATTAGTACCATATACCAGATAAATACCTTTTTCCACTTCTGGGGAACTTTATATTTCCACTTCTGGGGAATGGACATGTGACCTAGTCACCAACCGATTTTTGAGCTCTCTTATGAGGAAAGTTTGCTCTTCCAACATAAATCTACAGCTCCTATGATATATATTCTTACCTTTGAAAATAACCTTCTACCAGGTAAATACTTTTCCCACTTCTGGGAAAATCGTTTCCACCTCCTGGGCAATCTCAAAATTACCTTATACCAGATAAATACCTTTTTCCACTTCTGGGGAACGTCTTGTTTCCTCTTCTGGGAAATGACATGTGACCTAGTCACCAACCGATTTTTAGAGCTCTCTTATGAGGAAAGTTTGCTCTTCTCACATAAATCTACTGCTCCTATGATATATATTCTTACCTTGGGAACTAACCTTTGAAATTCCACTTCTGGGAAAATCAATTACACTGCAAGTGTATTTGGACTTTTTGATTATGTCTCACTATTTATAACATTGTCCATATCTGCATAGCCAACATATATCACCGTTTTTCGTTTGCAATTAATTCAGAATCGAATGCAGTATTCTCTTTCAATACTCTGACGTTAGCTTTTAACGACTACGCCTTTAAAACAACTAACCCCTTTTCAAAGGTGAATGACTCATTCTTATTCTAACAAGCGTACCTTTAACTGACATGTCTCTAACATATATTCTACTGTGGATGCAGCGATTTCTGCTCGTACACTCTGATAACTTTATGTTTCTAATTGAAATCTCCTTTCTTTGATTATCTTTTACATTTTCTCCATCTTCCAGCATACATAAACCTACCCATTTTTCAAGCAGAAGAAATGTATGAATCATTTAACATGCATAAACGGTTCAATTGATAATTTTCTTCAAACAGAAGAAATCCAAATTTCATTAAATAAAGAAAAAAAAATCAATATCAGGAATAAGGGCTGCCTATGAGCAAAATTTAAATACATACTGCGATATAGCTTTGATTCCACACAAACAGTCATTTACAAATGCAGTTATTCTTTGACCGTTTACCACCATAATAACATCACTGTTAAAACTTTCCACAATATTTGACCAATGCTCGCCAATTCCAGTAAAGAATTCTGTATGTAAAATGCTTCCTTACCTGTGTCTGACCATGAGAAAGCTGAAACCGTTCCATTTGACTGAGCTTTATCCATGTAATTAATATAAGCCTCACCATTTTCAACTTAGCTCATGAAATATCGTTTTGAAGTTGTTGTCATGTTATCTTGCAACTTTTTTTTGTATTTTAAACTTATATTTATGCAAATTATTGCTTATGCTATTACAATCCAGTGCTAATATATGCTTTGTGCCGTGTTTTTTTTACAGTAGAGTATTAATAGCACGAGGCTACGTTTCAATTTTGAGAATACATTTCTAAGATAGTAATGAGTGGATCTCTTGGTTGTCTTATTACTGTAAGACCTCTTTACATGCCAGAAATTTCCATCTTTTTTAAGATAAACACTCTCTGGCAAAAAAACAACAACAGTATTTGTCTCGATCAGTACAGCAAATAGATATATAAAGTGTAATCCTCTTCTATAACCAACGTAAAGTACTAATATGACCATGCATCTATTTATATTAATATTTAGCCTATTTCATGGGGATTCATCTGTACTTACTCTCTGCAAATCCACCCACCTTTGTTATCGTCTCTCATGATCTAACTGATCTGTACTACCAACCTATGTATAACGCCAAGATTCGCATCTTAAAAAAATTCTTTATATCTGAAATGTCTGTCTGATGAAAACAAGAAAAACTGCTGTCTGTACTTATCTTTACAATGTGCTTTAAATATGGACTTTCAAATTTCCAATGCCAACTTGGATTGAGCTCTTCAAATGTGTTTCTGATCCTCCTCATCACTGGCGACCTCCAGATGTAAATAATCGTCAACTACTTTCTAGCCAATGTGGGTTCTAATAACCTGTCGTTGTTCCAAATATTGGAAACTGAAATGTAAGAACGTTATATGTAAAACTGTGATTGATTCCATCGTTCACTTAACAATTTTATTTTATTATTATTATAACTATTATTATTATTATTATTATTATTATTATTATTATTATTAATGCATCTTCTTTGCAAAACCAGGAAATCCCCCCCAATTCATGAGGATATATAGCCTACTCTGGACGCCTAAATTAGTGACTGTGTTTGAAACTATGATCGTGATATCCCTGGTATATTCTTTCATAATGTGTATGTAGTGTGTTGCGTTATTTTTTATTTGCTCTATATTTTACAACATTCTCTGCATTTGAGCGTTACAGATAAACGTGTATAGCCTGCTCTTGACGTCTATATACGTGAACATGTTTGAAACTATGACCGTGATATCCTTGGTATATTCTTTCATAATGCGTATAAAGTGTGTTGCGTTATTCTTTATTTGCTCTATGTTATACACCATACTCCGCTTTTGAGCGTTTCAGATAAACTTTTATAGCCTGCTCTTGACATGTTTATACATGAACGTGTTTGAAAATATGATCAGGTTATCCCTGGTATATTCTTTCATAATATATATGTAGTGTATTGCGTTATTTTTATTTGCTCTATAGTATACAACATTCTCCGCTTAAAGGCGTTTCAGACAAAAAAGTACCTTTCGCTAAATTCTTCATCTTCATATACCGTTTAATAATAGTTTAGATTTCTGTCACAATCATCTATTTTTTGAACATGCCATCTTCTACACATTGAACGCATTTACCTTTTGCGTTATAATCTGCAGATGCGACAGACGCACTTTTGCTACCTAAAATTCACAAAATAAGTTTTTGAGTTTCACTTATCTTTTTAATTCTGTAGAAACCAACTTGTTCATCTCGTTCTGTCTGCTGTTAATACCCTAGGTCGGTGCCATGTTATCTTCTTACTCCAGAAATATAGACCAACGTCCTTCGCTTTTTTGTGTGTTGCTCACGTCTGTGAAGCCGCCTTAGAACTGATTTTTCACGACACTTCGTTCACAAATACCTGATTATTCTCAGTCCGTGCATGACGACTGAGTAATAATATACTGCACAACCTTTGTTAATGCTAGTACCGACTAGACAAATATTCTGCTCTATTCGATGAAACGAGCAGAATGTTAATTAGGCTTTGAATCGTTCTAGTGATATATTTTGTGTTATGGGTTTCATATGTTGAACGGTTAGACAAATTAATATTTGGGATGGGTGAACTGACATGCGCTTTATTGATAAATACAAGAGAATGCCAGGAAGGCAGTCTCTGAAATAAATGTTTGTCCTATGTGGCATTGGCATATTTCCGAAACTATGTCAGCATAAGAGAAAGCTTTGAAGGTCCAATTTCACAGTTGTATCAACGGCAGTGATTTATAGTTTTTTCCCAAATAGAAACGAACAGGGCAATTGCAGTCCTTTTCTACTGAGCTGGAATCCAACTCTCTCCATATGCAATTGGATCTTCTCTACTTTTTGTCAACGCGCTAGCGCGAAGACTATTTGGTTTGGTTCGTTTCAGGAGGTAACACATACCTTCAACTGCCATAAATGATTTCAAAAGATATACTTCGAGCATTACTAATTACCGAGATTGTACTCTCGATTTTAGAGAGCTCCAATGAATTGTAACGCTCTGCCAATGTTTGACATACAGCCGTGGTTTGTAGCATAGACGTAACCAAGTCAAAACGCCCCGAGTCGATGCATACAAAGAAAATAGGTGGGTGGAGATTTGGATCACCTGTGTAGTGTATTTGGTTAGAGCGCCTGGCCAGTGTTCAAAGGAAGGAATAGATAATTCACTGCTTAAGCGTCTAGTAATTGACCAACTAACTATGACGCATTACTGAACAGCAATATATATATATATGTCTGTCTGTCTGCCTGTCGGTCTGTCTGTCACATACATACCCTGCCCTTTGAATGTGGACAGCAGTGGCAGTTTATAGTGATATACTTTAAAGTAAGGGGTCGCTGATTGGAGACTCACTGGAGGCTCTGTATTGTGTCCTTGTGCAATGCACATTGTCCTGTGCTTAGCATTGGTTTAACCCAGATAACATCCCAACATGAAAAATTATTGACTCGCACTTTAAGCATCAAATAAAAGAAACAAACGTCATTTGATTAAAATATGACTTGCTTCCATGCGAGCTAAACACTTTTTGTGTTTTAACAACAAAATAATATAGGGCGAAGAATTGATAGTAGCAAAATGCTTTTAAGCTCCGCCCCACCACCAACAAACAGTGGCGGAGGATGTTGTCTGTTTAAAAAATTGGCTCCGTTTATTGTTGGTTTATTATTTACATATTTGCTGTTGTTTTGTTATGCAGTGGTGAGTGTCCTGTTTAGTTTTACAAGCGTATTGAAGAGAGAGAGAGAGAGAGAGAGAGAGAGAGAGAGAGAGAGAGAGAGAGACATACATACATACATACAGACAGATAGCGAACTGGCTGTTTTACCTTAACTATCTTCCTGATGTCTTATGAGAGTTAGTGATCTGTAGCTCTTCCTCATGGTGCCGTGGGTTGGTCTGCAGTGTTTGATTGTCGTATTTCTTGATCATATTCGCTTACATTTTTGTTCAGAATAACAATTTTATATATGCTTAGCTTAGACCTAGCTTTTTTGTGAATGCTTGTTAAAAATATTATATAAAGTGTGACGAAATCCATATTATTCAAAAGTATTTGAAAAAAATTGCCCAGCGGAAAATAAAGGACAAAATCTACAGTCAGTCTCTAGTGGACGATCGTATTTGTGACAAAACAAAAGTTCTGTTAGCAGTACAAATTGTTGCTGGAGTCATGTTATTTGAAATAGAGTATTAATGGGCCTCGACGCGAGAAAACCTATCTTTAGAGGTTTGCGAATAACAAAGGCACAGACCAGCCTACGCATCCACATATAGTAATTGTCTATGTCACATTTTAGGTTTTGTTATGTATTAACCAGAAAAATTGGTCAGTATATTCCCACCATGACCCCAATGTTTAATTGGTGATAATCGGTAGTTCTTTCTAAACAAACCCTATAATTTATGACAAATAAAAAGCAGATAAAAATTACAGGAAAAAGCCTTACAGTCCGCTTTTGATGCGAACAAAATAATATTTTATTACATATTATAATACAGTATAGACTTTTGAAGTTTGAAGCCATGCAATTTTTTACCCATTTATATAGCCCCGACAATAATGATGTCCTTGCGTCAACATGGTCAAGGGGTATTCAATTCAAGTGGAAGCAGGCCAAATGTCTATTACTGGGGAGTTTGATCGCCAAAGCCAAAGCGAACCAATTTATTGAAGAAAAACAAAGTGCCGTGGGTGCTGTAATTGATGGGTAACCTTAAATGGGCCTCGACGCGACAAAACGTTTCTTCAGGGTTTCCGACAATACGAATTTCAAACCAGTCACCTCAGCTACTGAGACTAGCTAGAAAATTGAAAATTCGCTAACTTAGCAAAGGAGTTCCAGCGATAAGGCGTAGAATACAAACACCAACTTTTCAAAACAATAAAATAAAATAAAATATGCATAGTAAGCAACAAAATACGTATCAAAGCGATTCACCATTTACAATACAGTGAACACGTGCACTTTCTACTTCCACCCCTCATTTTACTTTTTATACTGGGTGCCTTTTAGACCAGACTTTGAGTAAATGCATTTCTAGTTTAAAAAATAAAAGTGCTAAATATAAAGGATAGGAGTGCTCCTCAATTCATATACCTTACCGTATTCCTTCTGCGCATGCGTAAGAAAACCACCTACTAGTGTGACGTTTGTCATTGGAAAGATGAAACTGGTGTCTTTCAGATTATTTTTAGATGCTTTCCGCCTAGACCCAAGGTGCCCTTTGGACAACGACATATCGTTTTAAACATTTACAACACATGTAAAGGGCATTTTGGGTCTAGGTGGGAAAGCATCTAAAACAAACTGAATGACACCAGTTCCATCTTACAATGTCAAATGTCACAATTTTAGGTGTTTTTCGTACGCATCCGCAGAAGGAATACGGTAAGGTTTTGTGGCCTACAATGCATATTTTCCTGCCGAACTACACCAATATTAAAAATATTTAATAGGGCGATTTGAAAATTCGGTCAACTAGGGAAAATATACGTCTTATCGCTAGAACTCCTTTCAGTGTCACTTCCACTTTATCCTCCTGATACAGTATAACTGTTTTATAAGGTTGTGCACTGTCTTGTTACAGTGCATGTATATGGCCAGCAGCAAAATATTAGACATTTTTCAGTTACCGCGGACCTTAGGATTTGTAAGGTGTAGCACACCATAGACTACGTTATAGTGCGACCAGCTAATAGAGACTGGGCGTGTCAGACAGAGCGCTGTCATACACTGTCAAATAAGACTAGTCTACAGTAAATCGGGTGTTAATAGCCTATGTACGCTTTACTCGTGCAACCAACTGAAGCGCAGACGACAAGGGTGACCAACTTTATACGTCAGCATGTCTGGTAAACGTGTATCTTTAGTATGCTGCTGGGGACCTGTTGCATTTCATTTTCCGGGATGGATATGTTGTGAAAGTTTTCGGGGAGGGTAGGTTTGCACTTTCTTCAAATTTTGTCTGTATGGCAAAACTGGTTTGATTTTTAAGCCTGATTACAATAATAATAAATCACCAAATAAAACTCAGCGGGACAAGGATTAAGTATCTGGATCATGAGAAAAGGGATTTATTCTTACCGCATATCAGAAAAAGCCTCTAATAATCGCTCATTCTGGCGTGTCCAGAGCAACTAGATGTCTAAAAGTTGTCCGGAGTCTTCTTCAACTTGCATACTTTGTTTATGCGAGAAGCGAAAGCCCTGGCGAAGTCATGCGTACATGCAGGCTCATCGGAGCCTTCGCCACACGCCGATGCAATAAGAACCATCATTTCGTGTGCTGACCAATTTATAGTATTAATTTTTCATTGCGGACCATTTATTTTATTTTCTTCGAAACATTGTCAGAGCGCATATAGCTAGACTAGTCAGTCTCCTTGTTATCCAAATTAATTTGAGATGCCCTTTTCTCATAGTGGACTCAAAACTACTACAGGTATACAGGTATTTTCACAGGTGAATAAATACACTCTGTCTTACCGATTTTTATATGGAAATGTCCAAGGGTGTGTCTTCGCTAAGAACCGCCCAGTCTCTCTTAACTGGACGGACTATATTTAAGAGGGGCGATCTCAGCAGTGTAAATCGGAAACGTTTAACAACTTCGTTAGTTGTAACTTGCGACTCGGATAATTTTTTGTTAGGAAATCATATGAAGTGCTTTAATAAAGTCATCTTCAGCAAACTAATGTTTTCTGTTAAAGTGATGATGTAATGTAGTCGTGAAAATTTCGCATGCTTTTTATGTCTGCTGATTATATTAAAATGGACTCTGGACTACTTTTACGATGGAAGTAAACATAATGAATCCAAAACAGACTGCAACTCATGCAACGGTTAACTCTGTTAGAGAGAAAGATTTCAACCTCCACTTCTGCACTAGAAACTGAAATTATATTCAATCTATTGAGTCTGACTGCAGATCCAGGGGTTGTGAGCTCGCTCCTGACCTGGTCACATACTTTTTTGGAATTTGATCATGAAATAATTTCGCAATAACTAAGTCAGATTGCAATTAATTTTTACCTATTTTAGTATGCAGGCAGAGGTGCAATAGATATTTAAACATATCAGGCAAAATTTGTGTTTGTAGGCCTGGCTTCAACCCTTTGGGTGGACTTAGGGGTGGGGCGTTGGCCAAAACATAAACTTTTCACAAATTATTTCTTTGCATGCTGAGTAATTTTCACGACTTTTTCTGGTCATCTGTTGACTTTTTTCAAATAAACTTTTTCAAAATATCTGACAGGAACATTGTGTCGATGATCTGTCGCGCCTGATCTGGGTCCAAACTGTTTGAATGGATCAGCAGCAGATGACTAACTTTTTCGCTGGCAGGCAGATCCTAAACATGCCAATAGTTTTGACCTGAAAAAGATGTCTGTTTATTATACCGCCTGCATATATTCAAGTGCACTTCAGTCTAGATCTTATGGAAGCAAATTATTTGACCCTATGAACAGAATGATCCCAGAGAGTTGTCATATACAACCTATATATAATACCTAAGTACATCATGGAGCAGATGAGAGAGCAGATTATAAAAGTCGCCATGAGTTGGATTAAGTTTTAAAAGATATATACGATAGATGCTGTAAATATTTTGCCTTTAGCGAGATTGGAACCTGATGAGATAGCTCAAGCTGACAGCTTACGATGATGTGCCATTTCATACCCGGGGTCATTGCCCTGGCTAATTTGGACACGGTTTAAGCATTTGTCTGGATTAACTAAAATTACTTAGAGATTAAAAACCTTCCGGAATATATATGCTTGATAGGCCGCAATAATACACAAGTAAAAATAACACAAACCAAAAAACATGCATGCATTGATTGGTTTAAAGTAAAATAGAATCAATTCACACAAATATTTTGTATATGTACATGTATAAGTGTATTTTTTTTGGCATATTTTTTTTTGTGGGGGGGATTGCTCCACCATCCCCCGCCCCCAACACACATGCGCGCGCGGTTTTCTTTTTTCTATTTGTACCAAACTCACCAACAAACACTACCGCTCCCTACAAAAAGACGTTACATGGGCGTTTTCAGTGCACTGTACGTGGGTTTCATTTAAAACTCAAATTGCGCAAAAAACATATATTAACGCATAAGACGCATTATGGAGCCGCTGGAGTGTAGTGGATAAGCCACTTGCCTGGTATACCAGGGGTCGCAGGTTAAATCCCCGACTTCACCAGTCTGTCGGATGAGACTTCAAGCTATGGCCCAGTCTCCATATGACCTTGGCTGTTGGTGGGACGTTAAAACACAAGGCGCATTAATCAAATTTCCAATTAATTCGCTTTGACTCTGACTGAGTTTATTTCTTACCTCAGTGTCTTATTCCGCATACAAATCTTTTAACAACCCATATAACTCCTTTATTGAATAGCTATGAAGTAATTTTAATGTGGAACTGCGTTGATACGCGATGATACGCGTTGATTCGCGTTATAAAAACAGCTACATCAATTGATAGACAGGAAAATGTGTTACAGTCAGTTCACTAAGCTTGGATTAGCCATTATGAATTCCAGTTGAAAAATATATATTGCGTATTATTCACGTTTTAAACGCGAATTGGACTAGTACAAATACGCAGTTGGGGTGTAGTTGTAGACCCATTAACCATTTCCTTCACGAATATTCATGCTAAGGTTCACCCACTATGAATAATTTTATATACACATGTCCAATGAAAATGCACCACCTACAAAAATTACTATATCTTTTTAACGTCATAACATTTAATTTTTGCAATTGCGTCTTATTGTACTGTAGCAATTTATTAAGTTAGTGATAGGCCTTTAAAACTGAATGCTTGCTGATGACCCGTGCTGGAAGCATTTAACAAATCAACCATCAAAACAAAAAGTCACACAACAGCCATGGAATGTGTTAGAATTTTCAAAAGCGTTATTCTCACATTTTCTGGCCATAAATTGGAATGAATCTCTAAATTGATTCCCTGGAATAGTCTTGCCTTGAACGTGGCTATAGCATCACAATGTGACGTCACTAGCGTTATTTTGACTAACGCTTCTAATCCTTCTTTTACTGATGCAAAATTACGACAAGGACGTAGCGGTATAAGTATCCATCATGAGTGCGAGGGTGTGATCCCGAGGATCAGCGATTGACATAGCGAGGCTTGCCGAGTGATGACAATCAGTGATCGCAAGGGACGGATTTTTCTATCCCACCCTCACACGAATAATGGATTCTTTTACTTGCTCACCACTAAATATCTCATTTTATATGGTAAAAAAGATGGGGAAAACACTTCCAGATAATCCTGAATACGCTGAGATGCGACATGGTGACGTCATTTTAACATTACAATGATTTCACGGATCGATGTGCGGCCAACGTGGCTGCTCATTTCTTTATCTTTCCCTAGGGCTGGTATGGGTGTGTGGGATAGAAATATCTCACATGGGTAAAAACAACAAAAATCCCAATCTGGTGGGTGAGAAAAAGATTTCTTGCTCGTGCAGCAGGCCGTTTACATCGACTGAACGTAGGTATCAACGTTTTTTGATAAACTTAAATCTCTACAAGCTCGTATACACAAAACTAATTGTATCTGCGCTGAACTTAATGTTAGATAATACTGGCACCAACAGATGAACATAAATTTAAGAAGATTTAAAAAGCTAGCGTTGTGAACAATGGCTGGCGACACACTCAAATATAACGTTAATGATGCAACGTCAATGTATTAGATGATTTTGATGACGTTTTGCATGTGTGTGGGTTTGTACAACGGAAATCAGCATTGTGTAGAACACTAGGACTGTAGAAACCGCAATTAAACTTTTTACGTTTAGTTTTGTCGGACCATGCCATATTTAAGCTTACATAGAGACGTTATTTGCATTAGTGTAGTGTTATATGTTGTGTCACAACTACAATTTTGTAGTTAAATGACAGTGGATCTACTGGCAAACAGGAAACATTTAAACGAGATTTTAAGGTGCTTTGTATACGCCCAAAATGCAAATAACGATATTTGGAGGCTGACGTTACGTCATGTGTTAACGGAGTCACTGGATTGTGATTTTTGTTCCAAAACATTGCATTTGTCCTAAATAATGAATATAAATAATACAATTTTGCACAGCTTTTGATAAGCCACAACTATGCGCATCTGAAGAGCGGTGTGCTTTCATTGGAAATGAGCATATATAACCTTTCATATTTGTACATGGAACAAAGAAATTACTTGTCACGTCACTTGTGTAGTTACATATTTATCATATTTCCATTTAAGCAAACAGAGTAGACCCTCATCAGGCAGCTCATACAAGAGAAGCCTGATCTGGGTCAACTCTGTTTGCAAATGCGTTAAAATGCGTCTGTGTGAGGATAAACAAGGGAGGTCATTCATTTTTTTTATACTTCTATTCCTGCCAAAGTTATACACTAAAGTTTGGTGCACCTTAAAATGTGTCGATATAATAGTAGAGTTAAATTTATGAAAAGTGATTCACTTTTATTAGTTCAGATTTAATGTTTAACTAGTTTATGTACATCTCAGCTTCTTTTGTCTATCTCCACAACCATTTTACGATTCATGAAATTGGATGTTTTAACATCAAAGAACCATTAGTTGCGAGGCTTTCAACTCATTAATTTATACAGGTGAATGTCAGCGTAGGGTTATAGATAAACGATTCGTCTAGCACACAGAGGTGCAAAGTTCGATCCCTGGGTCTTCAAGTCTATCACGTGAGACTTTAGCCTATGGCCTCCTCTTCTGAGCATTTTAGACCAAACCGCTGCCGGTTTAACCTTCGAGTATTCCCACACATAACATTAAACCATAAACAAACCTGTCCCACTACTGGGAAAGCCAGGGATCAGTGGCAGAAGACAGCGTGTTATAGTGAAGTCACTCACCTTGTATCCAGGGGTACCAAGTTCTATCAGGGGCCCTAACAATCTGATGGAATGTAATGTAAGACGTTGCCCATCTTCTGAGACGCTTTAAACCAGAAGCACTGCCAGTTAAGGCTTCACGTGATTCTGTACTTAAATTTCAGAATATATAAACTATCATAGGGAGACATTATTATAAATCAGAAAATTGCTATAATTTCCACTAAAAATGGGATATTATTAAAATAGGTTTCATCACAATACAAAATTGATTGACACTTTTCATTTCGTCACCTCGACAGGTGTCAGGGTAAATATTTGGTGTCATCAAATTTATGAAAAATGTAATTGAGAATTTGGTTTTAGTTTAATGATGACGCCAATTGAATAGTGTAGCACCAGTCAAGGTGACAAAACGAAAACTGTCAATGTAGACGTCTCTTCATTACGGCGCCCTGTGTGACTGCGTTGGCGGAAGCTTTTTGCATACTCAGGGGCGTACTTACGAAATACGCATGTGCGTACAACTTGACGATGCAAGTAATGGGTTTTAGCTATTCATTTTGATTTTTGGAAGAAAAATCCAGTTTATTGCGTTTATGCTGCGTGTCTTCACAGCTCATTTTAGCCCTGTGAAATGCTCTAAAACCATTTTCCGCAAAAGGGCCAAACCCCTGGCTTCATATAGGGGGACTGTTCAGAGTGGGAACTCTAAACGCACCTGATACTTATATCTCAAGCATCAGCTTTCTGTTGCAAGTGAGCTCTCTCCCAATAAGTATAATATACCAGTCGGTTTTAACCAGGTCCCAATCCCCTGACATGGCGGGGGTATAGCTGGGCAAATGTACCATGTTTTAACTTTTTGCATTGCCCCTTAGTGCGAGGAAAATGTGCGGCATTTGATATACAAATGCAAAAATGGAAGTATAAAGTAAAACATGACAGACAGTGGAGAAAACTGCCATGGTTTTAACAAAAGTCAAAGTCCCCGCTGTTCTCTGGTTAGAAATGACTTGTGCATAAATTCAAGTCCTCTTAAGGGTCAAGGGAGAACCCAAATTGCCTAGTTGGTCGGTACATGAATGATCAAAACAAGATACGGACGTTCATGCTTGAATTTCATGTCCGCTCCATATCTCCATTGCAATCGAATGATTTTCAATTACTGTGTTCCAGCTATATTGGCTTGCATAATTTACGAACGCCTTATGCGTTTCCACTGTCCATTAACCTGAGCTTGATGAAATATTGACGCAAAAAAATATAGGCTACAGACTGAGCTGAAATATCCTTCTAAAAATCGACGTCGTTTTACTCAAAGGTATAACATGACGAAAAATATATTCTTATCTGGCAATATGTGCCCTCTTCAATTCTGCCGTTGAAGATTTGAAAGCTTTGTGCAAACGATTGGTGGAGGCTCAAGTATACTACACAAAAAAGAAATGCTTCTTGAGAAATATTTTATCTCTTGCACATAAAACACTCTGCATGTTGCATATTTGTTTATATAATAAGCATAAATATCACCAATCGTGCATTTTACCACGCTCAAGCATACTTTGAAGAACTATACTAACCAAAATTATGAATGCTGCATTTTCTAATTGAATGGGCTCTGCGTATAAAACACTGCATTTTGGCCTTTTTGATTTTGTTAGGTTCATATTAATATCATGTAATAACTTTGGTGGACATAGTGTAATAACTCTCAATTGACCTACCAATAGCTGAAAATGTAATTTATAGTATATTTGCATAGTATATAGCATATTTGGAAATATATCTTGTCATTTTTTGCAGGACCTACTCTTAATCTAAATGGGTAAAATAACATAATTATCCCCATTTAATCAACTTCGCTTTACTACAATGTATAACATTACAAACCTGTCAGTATATTGAAGAAACATGCATATATGACACTATTCCACCGCTGAAGGGTTTGATACATTTTGCATGTGCTTACTGGAGGCTGAAGTATATTGAACAACACAAATAATGCTTTATTTTAAAATTTTGATTTTATGTATGTCATTTTGTGAAATTTTGGCAAATTATGTTCACGTTTTTGTGTTGTTTTTATAGTCTGGTATATTATAATCAGTCTCATCCATCAGTCCATGCGTCTGTCTGTCCATCTGAACGTCCGTCAGCCAGTTAATTGTTTGAGACGCTAATTCGTCAATATATTTGGCATATATTGTTCGTATTTGTCAGAGTAATTGATTAATGTGTGTAGATGACAACAACGTTTCCGATTATCGCTTTGACCTTGATTTTAAAGGTCAAGGTCAACTATACTTATACATTTATTTGTGTTTAGGTCAGCACAAATTTCTCTCACTTTTCCTCCGATGGTGTTAATATTTTGCATAATGATAGTTTATGCTGTGTGAATTGCAGGGTACCGATATGATCTTGGAGTCATAGATCAATGTCAAATATACCTAAAATCTGTTCTACCGCTTGTATACCCCTCCCTTAGATTTTGACCGAAGGTGATGATATTTTGCACAATGGTTGCCTATGGTTTGTAGGTGAAACAAATGTTTCCAGTTGCCAATTTGACTGTGGGATGTAAGGTCAAGGATGAACTACTCTTACATCTTATAACGGACACTATTCATATTTGACACAAGGTTTGTCGTGAGGTGTGTAGATCACAATAAAGCTGTGTTCTCATAAGCAAATTGTATAATTTTGACGCAACGGGGACTTAAATAATCTTTAAAAGGGACAAAAGCAAATCAGAAATAAAAATTCTAATAAAATAAAACATGAATAAGATTACATCTATTTGGGAAATTTGGCGGTTTGGTGTTGACACTTGGCGAAGATAATTTTATCTCTTGTGTTGCTTATTTAGATCCAGGCCAATTACAATTACTGATAAATTTGGTTAACCCAAGGTTGTCTCCTGAACAGGATGAACAGATCAAACACTGATACCCATTATGCCTGTAATGTGTTCGGATGTAACGTGTCTAATTAATGTTTTTTGTATAAAAAGTAATAAAATGCAAGGAAAATATTTATTAAATATAATAATATATATCTGAAAAATATATATTTTCACATGCAAAAATGTGAAAATATATAAAAGGGTGCATTTTACATTTGAAAATATAGAATATAATTTGATTAACTCTGCTTTCACCTTTGAATATCCTCAACCCACTTCGGATCTTCAAACGCTATAAGCAGTCAAAAGCACAAAAGGTGGGTATTCATTTGCTTAATTGGATCGTAAGGGACCTTTTGGAAATAAAATTGTCAAGATATGCTGAATTTTCTTTTTCTTTAGAAGTATTTTCGCCCAAAATGTACACATTTCTGGTAGAAAAATATAAATTTTCAATTCTTGCTTATGAATTTTTCAAGGTCAAATTGAAAAATTGTAAATAATACCAGAAAAACATAATATTTGGGTCAAAATACTTCTAAATATTGCAGTCAGATAATTGAGGTTCATGTTCATGCAAATGGTTTTCTCTAAAGTGCGTTAAGCGTGTCACAGCATTGTAAAGGTATCAAACCAGGAAGTAACTTTAAAAAGACTGATAAGCATGCTGCCGATTGCTCAAAAGCTGTATGTTGGGACGTAAAGTGATCTATGTGAGATGTATAAATTGTTCATACAACAATGTGGCCAAAGGTATCCGTCTCCTTGATAAAAAGCAATTTTTGTTTATACAGGAATAATTTCATGCAAGTAAGAGCTTTTGAAAGATATATCCCCTTAAGCCTTCCAGTAAAATACATTAACTGTCCGTTCCAAGGTGGTACTTCTTTTGTGTTATTTCTGTCTTGTGTTTGTCATGCTTTCGCGCGTCTGTTTATTGATGCCTTGTGGTCACCTGCTGGGAAAGGGCTGACCTCTTGCCTCATGTTTGTGATGTCTTATTGTGTGTTTGACATTTTCCCATGTGGTATCCTGGGTCAGGTGTGGTACTTGATTGTATCGATTCGTGATATTTGCTCTCTTTCTTACTTTTCCTAGTTGATCATACTTTTATATGGTTTGCTCATTTTAAAGATTATCTCTACCATGTACTACCACAATTGTGTTTCGGTAGTAACGATATAGTGAATATTAAAGCTACAACATGTTATTGTATTGTAGTCGCACACTTAACAAAATAAGCAATAACGATTTTCCTTGGTAAGATCGAGGGGAACCTTTGATCTTCAAGCAACGTTTTTACTCAAATTTTTTCCAAGAAAGTTCCACAATTGTGTTATTTTTCGTCCAATTTTGATGAAATTTTCACTGAAAGGTTAGTTTTACATAGCTTATTCAGATACAGTCATTTAAAAATAATTTTGGTCCTTATTTCATCAACTCGGACAGGTAACCTAAAATAAGAATCTTTAGACCTGATACAGCTCCAAGCTCCATAGCTTCAATAAAATCAAAAACTAATGTTTTATACAACAGCAGCAGAGGATTACACAATGATTCCCACAGAGCACATCTTTTTATCTAGAGGGAAATAATACCACAAAAATCGGATTTTGTCATTCGTCCACCTTGCGGAAATCAGTGAAGTGTAAATAGGCAAAAATAACTTAAGTACTCCTGTAATATATTTGTGTCAATATACTCATAAATTTCATTTTTGACAATTTCATCAACGTTTCAAAAAATAAGTTTCTTTTTTTGAACAGTATACTTCATCCCCATACTACTATGAACACGGCATTTTCAATCCTTCAACGGCAGAAATGCATGTCTTACGCTTCAGTAAACAAGAAACCATCGTTACCTTTTTGTTATACCTTGGAGTAAACCGACTCACTTTTTAAATCCTTCAGTCTGTAGCCTAATAATCATATTGGACGCAGAAACATCGAATTTACCTACTCGCAAGATACAACAAGTGAATGCATACATGTATGGAGCAAGAAATAACTTTAAAAAAGATATTCGGCTGCATTTCAATTGTGAAATATATTTATCGGTACATGTTTTTTACACTTGCAAACTGGTGAAATGCCATCATGCGGCATTTCATCAGGGTATGCACTGGCACTGTTTGTTAAGGTAAAAAAAGATCTCAGGGAAATATATATAATATTTAGTAGCAGACGAAAAAGATAGATTCCAGTTACTGCTGACATCGCCCCTCTTAAATAAAGTCCAAAGTAAGTCTCCGTTGACGGACAAATCGTAATGTAAGATGCAACTGAATAAATTTTCCTTTTAAAGGAGGGCTTGCCTAGTTGAAAAACGGCGTGTGCACCTTGTATGTTTGGAATACCTCCAAATTATGCTATTGTTTACACTGCACCAAAACCACATCAGCATTAACAATAGTTATTGAGTCGGTGGGTAAGATACTCTTCTGGCAAAAGAAAAACACAAACAGTTATCTAAAGCGGCACCTAGCTCCATACACGGAAGGACTTTAAAAACGCAAAAAAAATGAAATTAATAAAATTTACTTATTTTTTATGTATTAATTTTTTTTAATTTTGGCAACAGTGAACATCAACATGTCAGCAAAACATGTTTTTAATTTCATGCCAAAATAATAAATTATATTAGGACAACAGTCTATCGAATAGCAATACCCTTAGATTCTAAAGTTGCAAATTGTAATTTGTCTAGGAATCAGTCGTGATTTAAGTAATTGTATCAAAATATTTTGATTTAAAACCTGGATACAAATTACCCTCGAATCCCTATTATTTGTCTGGAACTAACGATAGCCAGCCAGAACAGATATCGTCGATGCAAATATTTTTGATACACTCGAAGTAAGTTGTGGTCTTAACGTCAGGTCGTCTTTTTGGTTAACCAGACCTGCGTCGATATTTAACTGTCTCTGTGGCCTGATAACGATCTCTGAGGGGCTGTATAGTTGATCGCCTTTCCCAAAGGCCTAGAACTTTACAAATAGTCATTTCATTTTTCCATATAAACATATTCCTAATTTGTTGCTATGATAGTCTATAGGCTGGTGCTAAGTTCTGATAATCATACAACTCCACTGAAGACAATTACATTTATAGACTAGCCATGAACATAACCATTTCGAAAAAAAAGAAATGTTATTGCAATATTTTACGTGTATTAATGACCACTTTTATTATCAGACTGGTAGCTATTCTATATAGTTGATTGATGGCAATTATACTGGCCCACTTCGAATCGAAGTTTAGTTCCCACTATAGTTCAATTCGAACATCTATTGTCATTACTAAAGTGACATCACGGACCTACTAAAGATCAACGGTGGGTCAGAGCACCGTTACTCTATAAGCTTGCCTCCTCTAGACCTATCTAGCAAGATGGGTTCAAGATCTATCAATAGCCTCAAAATGTTTTATTTTACAAAATAAATCCTTGATGATTTCTATTTGCGGTCCCTCTTATTCGTTATTGTAAATTAGAGTAGGCTGTGCAGTTAATGCACACCCTTTTTGTCTATGATGAAGAATTGAGGTAGGGCATACAGGGCTATTCACTTTGTTTACTTGACAACTAATAAAAAGGTCACAACTGTAGCCATTCGGGTATAAACGGACGCAAAAACCTATTGCGTAAGAACTTTAGTAGGAACTTAGTTCGATTCGAAGTGGGCCAATATCATTCCAATTGTGCCAGATCGTTCATGTTCGGAAATCGTGGCATGATTAATAAAGTTATGAAACTGAGCTGCAGTGTTTTTATACATATTTATGTACAGGCTACATGTCAAAGAGACCCAGAAGTGTATGTGACACAACATGATCCCAAAATATATCCTCACACCAAATTTAGGATTCCTACCTCAAATTATATACAGATATGCTTTGAGCTCGACCTTGCTAGAACTGAAACCAGAGGTCAAGGCCACAGTGACATGGAAACAGTTGGTGACCCGCCAGGGCCAAAGATGTATATACATACCAAATATGAAATGCTACCATAAATTAAATAGGTGATCTGCTGTGTGTGCATTTTTTCAAGAACTGACTCCTGAGATCAAGGTCACAGTGGATGAAAACAATGAGCGCATTGAATGACCCCAACATATATCCACAAATTGAATTTGGGATTTAATATGGCATATAATATGAGACATGCTCTTACAGGGTTCGAACAGACCTGGAAAAGTCCTTGAATTTGACCTTGTCTTGGAAAACTCCTGGAATTTGAAAAAAAAGTGCCTTTTGTCCTGGAATTGTCCTATATTTTGTAAAATCATCCTTAAAAATATGCATAAGTCTTTGAAAAATATCAAAATACAACTAGTCCTTTCAGATTTATAGGATGCGCAAAAAAACTGTGTGAAAATCGCAAAAATATGAGTGAAAATCGCTAGATACACGTCAAAGAGCGAGGTGCAACTCGTATTCTATTCTATTCAATTTGCGCTGTAATCCCGGTTTTTATTACCAGTGTAAGAATCAAAGAAATCGAGTGCGCCTTTAAATTTCGACGCTACTGGCTGAAAAAAAAGCATTTTTCACGTTGTTTTATACAAAATTGGGAAGAAATTGAGTCCTTGAAAAATGAAAAAGTCCTGGAAAAGTTCTGTTTTCAATTTCCATACGAACCATGTCTTATCACTATGTTTTGCTTGCTGTCGGTGAGTTGTCTTGTCGTTGACCTGTTTTATTCCCATACACACGACCGTTATGCTAACAGTATGTTATATAAATAGACAACCAGGTAAAGGGTATCACTATTCTGACACAAATGCTTGCGGCGAGAGCGCCGCAAGCAAAAATGTCTATTAGGGACGTTCGGACAATACTAAATACACATACATTATTTTGACCTAAAATACGTTTCACAAGACGGTTCACAAGACTGTCGCAATTCTAGAAACAAAAAAATGCAGTGAAATCAGAAATAAAGTATGTATTATCTAATACACAAAAAAAACATGCTTGGCATATTGACAAACAGTGTAGACCAGGATGCTGCATGTCTTATCAGAGAAGCATGGTTTGTTAAGATGTAAACAATATAAACAGCCATTACGATACAATTATAGAAATAAATATGACATGTTGTTCCTTCAATAACAAATAATATAATGCGCCATAGAACCTATATTCTTCGAAGTAGGATGCATCCATTACAGCCACTCATCGATGGTACATGTAGTTGTATCCTAATCGAACTAGACAGTGTGTGTGTGTTTAGCACCATAATCTTAAAAAGCCAAGTAGATTTCAGTATTGTCTTCTGCTGGAACGTACATTGTATATATATATATATTAAAGAATGCTTTGGGTACATCCTGAAGCTTTGGCAAGGATAATCGGCCAGTGTGCCTGGTTGTCAACCAAGTCATGGTTTATACTAGTAGCTATGGCTTCCCTTTTTACTGCACGACGGTGGGTCAGGCCTCAGACTCATTGGCTACAGATGCATGGCTGACTGCAGATCCAGGGGAAGCGAGTTCGATCCGGGCCTGGTCCTATTCTTTCGTGGAGATTGATCGTGAAATAATTTCTACGGTCATTCTCCTCCTTTCCGCTGAATCATTCAAGATGGATTGTTGTCAGTTACAAGCGAAAGTATAAGCACGAAGTATACTGGTTAATTGCTTGTTCAAGAGTACTGGTTAACTGCTTGTTCAAGCTTGCCCAGGGAAAAAAGTGTGGTTAGGTGAACTGACCGTCCCGCTATGACAATAGCTGTTGACTTGGGACGTATAGCACAAAACAAACAAAACTGATCAAAAATGTTAAAATTCCAACTATTGTTCGCTTTTAACATTTCATTTAATAAGCAGAATCTATTGCGCATCTAAGAGTTCTAAGGCCAAGAAATGTGTATATTTAATCATTCTGTCTTCTATGAGCAGTTGGAATATCATGCTTAGTTTTAAAACTAGAGCATAAAACAGTTTAATAACCTCGGGGACGTGTTACTTTGCTGTTGTGTACTTGCTTGTTTTGTGTCTTCTCTCATTTCACATGTGTACTTGTAGCTTTTTCTCTTGGTGGCACGGGTCATAAGTCATTGTGGCATTTTCTGCTCATATTCAGGTTTGCTTCATAGGAGCAATGCTTTGCTGAATGGGTACTCCATAGCTGACGAAGAACACATGGGTGATAGATAATTATATACTAGTCAAAAGTTCTAACCGGCCACGTGTGTTTTTACCGATTTTCGGAAAAGATTTTAGAAATGTATCAATTTCATTTGCATTCCCTAATAGGCCAGCCTGGCCTATCGGTCATCGATAACAGAAATCGGCTAAGCAAAACTTTTTAAGTTGTATCTGGGAGGATCTGCCGAATACACTTACCCTCGATTTCAAAATCCACAAGAATTTGCATTGGATGGCGGAGTTATTTTTGACACTTTAGCCAATAGCAACGAGTCTCACGCAGATGGAGTGTTCATTTCAGCACTTTCGTATAGTATACTCAATATGTGCTTGGCTTTTGCAATGAAAATGTTTTACGTGTAAAAATGGGGTTATTTCAAAAAGTTATGACTCACAGATTGTGACAAATTGCGAATTTTGAAAATGGGGGTACCACTCTTCAAGTTAGCATCCTGCATGTACTGTTGAACATTTTGTCAATATCTTCACAACTAAGGGTACAGGACACGTCTGTCAATTTCGAGATGCAAAAAGAGTAGTCATGTAATTTTTCGTTTTGAAGAAAATTAATAAAATGCAGGTGGCCGGTTAGAACTTTTGGCTAGTATATTACAATAGTAATCGGCGCAAGTTTTGTTGACACCTTTAATAAAACTGGCCAGAATAAAACTGGTTGCTATCAAAACAATAAATCTGCCGAGATGTTTCTGGCAAATCAATATCTCTCGCAAATATTTCAGTTTATTAAATAACGTTACAAGATAATGAAATATAATGTTTATTTGAACAAGTTATATTTTCAAAAGATGACACGTGAAAAAAAATCTTTGCTCGAACTTACCACACCGGTAGGCGGCAATCGAAAACGTTAATAAAATCGATGAACGTAGATCAAAAATCATTAGAAACAGAGTTTCGATTGCCATTTGTCGCCAGTATCATTTTCTAGCGATTTCTGATATGCGTTTGTCGATTGAACATCAACATTAAGAGCGTGTTCGATTGCCACCTACCCGGTGTGGTTAAGCTACAGAACGTTTCGTCAGGGGGCCCAGGACCAAAGTTTTGACGTTTTAGTCATTCAGGTACCAGTATTCCTAAGAGAACATTTACCCAGTATACAAAGTGGGCCATCATCGGCCCGCCAGCTAAACGCCATTTAAATAGTGCTTTGCATGCACGGATACAGAGTTTTGCCAGAGGGGGTCCAATTCTGACAACGTTTTTTTTCTTCTTTTCTTTGTGTGGAGAGAGCAAACAGCACTTAAAGCGGGTCATCATCTGCCTTTCAGCGAAACGCGAAACGCCATTTAAATGGCGTTTCGCTGGCGGGCCGATGATGGCCAAACATTGAAGGCTGGCTCGGTAGCTTTGTGATTTTTCAGGGGATCCGGATCAGTATTGTTAGAAAACCCTATATTTTTGTTAATTTTCAGGGGGTCCGGACCCCTGCCCCCCCCCCCCTCTCGATCCGCGCATGCTTTGCAAGCGGACCGATGATGACCAGCCCGCAAAAACAGACCCTAATACAGACACGAGAATAGCCAACATCCAAGCAGATATTATCCACATTGGATCAGAATATATGTTCGTTTGGGTTCATGCTTAACGTCACAGTCAACAATTTTTCGGTCATGTAAAGACTGTGTCCTGTCTATCTGGGTTGAACTGGTACTTAGCAGTGAATAAAGTGTCTTGCTTATGGTAACAAAACAGTGCACTGATGGGTATTGAACAAGCGAGCCCTCGATCTAAAGTCGAACACTCTACCAATGAGCCACTGCGTGGCTTCAGTGCTGTAGTTTTCTAAGTGACATTTTGGTCAAAAATGAGTTATGCATATCGTTGGAAAGGGGATCAAATGTTCTATCTACTGGTGAAGGTTTCATTTGCCTATCTCCTCCCAGTAAGCTTAAAATCGCTGTGCTTTTCTGTTATGCTTACAAAAAGACAATTTCGTTAAGTGCTATAGTGTTTCCAATGGCCAATGATGATTATGTCACGTGACTGGGTGAGTTCAGTATCTACACAAAGTCACTTCTCTTGAAGAAATTGCTAAAAAATGCAGTTACCTCCCTGATAAATTTAAATTTCCTGAATTGAAGGGGTTTATCGGTCTTATGTCGAACTAATGGTTATATCGGCCACTTTTAAGTCCAAAAAATCCGCTCAGTCAAAATTATAACGCAAATTGATCCATGAATAGAAGATTAATGAGCTGTAGAAACAGATTACCTCCCTTACACATATCTAAACTGCCATAATTGAAGTAATTTGTCGATGGTATTACAAACCGATGGTTAAATCTGCCACTGTTAGGTCCAGTTAATCAGGTCAGTCTAAAATATTATACAAATTGACCCCATTGACAAAAAAAATTAACTGTAGAAACAGATTACCTCCCTTGCATGAAATTTAATGGCATAATCCGTGCGGTTTGTTACTGTTAATGCCAAATAAATAACTAAATATGCTACTTTAAGGTACAATTAATCATTTCAGTTCAGACTTGAACATGAATTGACCCCATACACAGAATAATAAGCTGTAGGAAAATATAGAACACTATAGCACTGAACGCAGAAGGCGATTTTTAAGGCATAATGTTCTATCTGCAAACTGTAAAATGCCCGTAAACTCCATATGACTGTAATAATTCTTCAAAACAGTCATTTACACTGTATGTATATATTTTAACCCTCTGGTATGATCCAAAGGTCTGTGATAATTGGGACATCAAAAATCAGGATGCTAAAATTTTTAAACTCATTTTTCTCAAAACTTGTGCAATGGTAGATAGAACACTATAGCACTGAAGCGACAAAGTCTGCACTCCTCGACATAAAATATATGTACTTAAATAAAGAGAAAGCATGTATATGTAAGTTTAAGTTAAGTAGCTCAGATTATTTAAGAGAACCCATGGATACGTATGGATAGAATGTAGATTCTATCCATACGTATCCATGGGTTTCTTACTTTGTAAATGCAAGCAGAAGGCTGTGGTGAGTCTGTGCATTTGCTTAAACATTCCTGAGGTTAACTGCGCGACAATGTATATATAACAAAATCGCACGTGCATAGAAAAATCAATTATACCAAAGTAACTTAGACCTAGATAGCACCGATGGATCAGTCAGCATTGGCGATTGCATATGCGGTAAGTAGCAAAATACCGTATGCTGGACACTAGATAAATAGCTTATCATGGTATTTTGACCTCAACGCAAGAAAACATGTCTTCGGAGCTTCCGACAGAGCGAGGCTCAAACCAGTTTCCTCAGCTACAGACCTACCTAGAAAAATGGAATTTAGCTTGAAACAAGTTTAAGTATGATCCATTCCAAAAACGAATATCAATGGCAAAGACCAGACTCTGCGGGTGCACAGGCAGGTCTTTGCCTTTGCTGTATGCAAACCCCGAAGAAAGGTTTTATCACGTCGAGGCCCGTATAGTGTTTTCATTCCTCTATGAAACCATAAAATATGATTATTTATAGAAATCAAAGGCCACATGAAACATGTTTTTATAGAGATGATTATCGACAGGACTTTCTCACGTTTTTTTGTAAATTTATATTACATTTTTCTAACTATAATGGTTACAAAAGGGATAATCTATAAATAAAGTTCCAGACTAAAGGGATACAGCATATTAGGGAAGACTTTTGTTCTACATGGCCCTACCAGCAAAGATATGTTCACGTAATATATGCATAATATCTTTATTTTCTGTACACAATACCCGCTGTCGCATCAAGGATTACAATGTCACCAGTTTTTGCAAAGCTAGTGGCGCTTGCAGTATTGGCAATGCACGGTATTCCATATTCACGTGCTACAATTGCACCATGAGACAACAGTCCACCCATCTCTGTTACCAGTCCTCGCAACAGAGGATAATATGGGGACCAGCCCACATCCGTGAATTTACAAATCAAAATATCACCATCTTGGATCTGTTGAGCCTCTTCTATGGATTTAATTACACAAGCTCTACCTTCAGCTCTACCTTGACAAACAGGCATACCATATAACATGGCTGAAGAAGGTTGTTCTTGCGTGTGTTCATTTTCCTCTATAGGCTGTGGAACACCAAAGTTAACTTTAGGGTACTCAAACTGTATTTTGATTGGCAGCAGGCGCTTTCTACGTTTTGATAACCTGACAAGTTTGGTGGATCGACAGACAAGAAGTTGGCCAATTTCTCTGTGAGTCAGGAAGAATATAAGTCCTGGATCTGGAAGGCGTGACTCACCAACCATCATGTCAGCCAGTCTGTAGTAAGCTTGTCTGAATATGTCGGTCATTTTTATTGTGGCTGATTTTCCTAGCTCCCTGTCAATATTTGCATCAACGGCATGTTGAATGAAATACAGTTTCAGTAGAAGTCTTTGGAAAAAGTTGACTTTTGTTTGCAAACTGTCGATGACTTCGCTTACAGTCCGATGCTTTTTCTGCTTTTCTTGAAAGTTGCCTTCATTAATGATAAGCCTTAAGGTTTTTAACAAAGGTATTGGATCTGTTGACCAGGGTTTATCCATAAAATCTGCTTCACGTACACCTCGGTGACCATGGCGTTCCAAGAAATTAATATAAGCATTCCTCAGCTCCGTAGATGTTGATTGTCTCAGAAGAGAATCACAATTGTCAATAGGAATGTTTATAAATTCTTCTTTAATCTCAGACTTAGCTATTTGCTGTGCTAAACTGTGAATATATCTAGGAATCTCACCGCTGATAAGATTTTGACAGTCCTCCAAAATTAAAGCTGTATCAGACAAATGCTCCAGCCCCACTCCTGAAGAGTTCCATGACAGGATTGATAAAACACTTCCATATGCAGATACATTTGCAACACCTTTAAAGATGTATTCTTTCCACATTTCAAAATATAAATACATATTTTTATCTATGCATTTATATAGATCTTGAGGTGTTTCTGACTCTTTTCCAATTGACATCGTTTCAATTGTGTTGATAAGTGAGCTATATAAATTTGAGTCACGTCGATCCAATACAAAATGTCCATGGATAAATCTTTGTAGCCTCGTCCATAGGGAAATATTACGTCCATAATATTCTTTAATATCTTCAATAGTATGTTCATCTATAGGCTGACCAAAGACCCCTATTTCTACGTTCGGTTTAGCCTTTTCTCCAGCGATTCTATTGATGTCGTGCAGCGCCCAGCATGTCATAGCCAGAAATGGCAGACCAGTGACGTTAAAAACACTGGTCAAAGAATGGACAGGGTTTTCCAAACCCAATCTACTGCAAACATTATAGGTACACGCTTTATCGACAGCAGAAATAAAGAGATCTCCAGTCAGGGTTGACATCACTCCTGGCATCATTTCTTCTATATTACATGGTGTAACAAGCAGACGTTCACTGGACACAGGGCTGTCAAATTCGTGAATGAGGTCCTCGTCTGTCTCTGCGTCATTGATAGATATAGGTCGTGACTGCAAAATATACAAATTTCCTTTTGTCATTGCCCATTCAACATCTTGTGGCGAACCAAAGCAATTTTCTATTTCCAGACCTTTCCGAGAAAGATGTAATAAATCCTCTTCGTCTATGCATAAATTGCTTTTAGCTGAAAGAGAGTTTGTTTGTAGCACTGTTCCACTTACTTCACCAGTTACCATCTTATGTTCTTTACTGCCAACCTGACAGTTCTCCACTTTCAATATATTTTCATCTTTACGTCTAAGTACAATAGTATCCGGACCTACAGTTCCAGAGACAACGGACTCACCCAATCCGTAATTGGCATTGATTACCAAATTTGATGTATTGCCTGTCACAGGGTCAGCAGTAAACATAACACCTGATATATCTGCATCAACCATTTCTTGAATAATAACACACATACTTTCGATAGGGACTTGACCGCTTTGTCTGCGATATTCAACAACTTGATAGGAAACAGAGGAAGCCCAGCAACGCTGTACTGCAGATAATATATTCTCAAAGCCCTGTACAGAAAGATATGTATCCATTTGTCCAGCGGCCGAGCTTTCAAGAGAATCTTCGCCTATACTGGAAGATCTTACTGCAAATCTCATTGTTTCCCATGTACCAAAGATGTTTCCTAGATAAGTTTTGATAAGGTTTTGCATTGCTTTGTGTGGTTTTGCCTCAAGGAATGCTTTAACAGCGATATCACACGTGTTTTGTAGTGTGCTGTACTGACAACTTTTAACACATTCATTTATATTAGAAATCGCCTTGCATAGGTCCTTGTTGTCATTAATAAACTTTTCGAATGCTGTAGTTGGCAAACAGATTCCATTTGGTACATTAAATGTTTTCAAACTTCTCAGAAACGACAAATTGTAGGCCTTCCCACCGACTAAAGATCTTATTTTACAAATATGGCCGTCCAGAGTAGTTACCTCTGATGCGTGGTCTATAGCTAAGTTTTTGCTGTCATTGTAACTCTGGGTAAAATTGTCACGTTTGGATTTTGAAGATGAAGGATCCGTTTCAAGCGAGTAGCACACTCCAAAAGCCATTTTATTATTGATTGTTAATGTTGAGTATCTAAAGGAAGACATAGGATCATTAAAGCAAACCCTTGACAGGTTTTCAGAAACATCATATTGCCTATTGCAAGTTGATATTGTTATTGGAAATATAACTTCTCCAGTTGCTTGAATAGCAGCATTCTTGTTAATGTTTAACATACGTGATGAGACACTATCTCCAAGGGCAAATGATGCATAGCTTGAATTAAAACACTTGTTTCTCAGCCATATTGTTATATTTGAAAATGATAGTCCTGAAGATATCACAACAAATTGCTGCCGAAATTTCCTTACCAACATGTCTGATTTTCCAGGTGCAATGGTTCGATCTCTTACGGACCTAAATCTCACAGATATTTCCTCAAACTCTTCGATGCTAATTCTGCCACGCAATTCTCCCCATTGTTCGTAACTTATTCTACTATCAAGCATTGCAAAACTAAAAATTTGGCCCCATCCAAGTGAACTCATGTTCTTGGCAAGTTCCCAACTGGATGGTGTAACAAAATGATCATATGGATCAAACAAACATTGCCAGTACAACGAAATAGTAGCATGTGCACGTTTACCACTATCATGCCGTGTCAAAGGGCCTCTAAAATTCACTTTCCATCGTTTCATGGGCTGCAAGCATGTCAAAATTATTGATGAACCTTCAAAGAGAACATCTTCTGAATCTCTGATTTGGTTGCTTACATTCTCCTTGTGACTGAAACAGCCAACGCCAGGTATATCTAAAACTATTTGTAAGGACTGGACAGTTTCGTGTGTTCTCTCGCCAGTTAGTTTGAAACACACTCCATCCTTATTAAACCCTACAAATGATGTCCAATCATGCCATCCTTTTGGTAACTGGGCAATATCATCAAGTGCAGCTGGTATGAAAGGCAAATCAAGTTTTCGTTTTTTGAAACCAGGTATAAGTCTTTTTAGCAGCCTTTCTCGCTTGGCTGACCTTACAAACAGAAAATAAAAGAAAAGAAGTATGTGCTTTAGTAATTGGAACATGGCTCTGTGAACTCTGTTTACCACTAAGATATCTGCATCAGCCTCTTAGCGTTATGGCTCAGATAATTTGATAAATGATTCTTATTCTCAGGTGTGTCTCTTTCAGCTAGGATGTGTGGTTCTGCCACTCAAAAATAACATCATTCTATAGCGTGGTTGTTAAAGTTTGAAAGTCTCTATCACTAAGGTTTTATAACATTTTCAAAATTTTATCCATCATTAAAGTTAATTGACTTTTCCACTTTGTTATGTGTGTCTTACACTCAGGCGTGTGTCTCTGTCATTAAAAACAAGTAGTTATGACGAGAAAAATGCACAATGTTAAAATTGTGTCTCTTCTAAAATACCAAATAATGCGTGTTTTAACCACTAACGCATGCATCTATACTTCTAGGTGTAAGGTCTGTCCATTTAAGCTCGAATCTCTAGCTGGTAAATGTGGTTGGTTAATTTAGCCTGTTTCTATGTGCAATTCGGTTTCTACTATACTTTTAATAATCCATTAATCACAAAGAGATAGAACCTGAAAGACAAAATATAAGTCAAATAAAAAAATATACATAAAATAAAACCTCAAAAAGAATAAATTGCAACATCTCCAAATGGTTCCCACATGTGGGGTAGTAGTTTTTGTGTCTATATATTTTAGTTGGGAACATATTAAAGTAGTTAAAAGTTTACTTCAGCTGAGGTAAAGATCAAATAGCTTGACAGAAAGTACTATAAATTAGACAAATAATTCGAGGTTTTATTTTCATGAAGCTTCGCAGATAGCAAAATAACTGTCATTAACTGATGTAGGTAAATTATGCCATAGTAGCGGATTTTTTAACGAGGCAAAGGCCACTTCGAATCAAACTAAAGTTCCTACTATAGTTCTTAAGTAATAGTTGCGCGCGCACGTTTACATCTGAACGGCTGCAGTTGGAACTTTAGTTGGTTGCCAAGTAAACAAAGTGAAAAGCCTTGCATACCCACTTTCAATTCTTCATTGCAGACAAAAATGATGTTCATACACTGCACAGCCAACTCTAATTAACAATTACGAATACGTAGGACCGCAAATAGAGCACAGCGAGTATTTATTTTCTAAAACTGATAATTTTGAGGCTACTGACAAATGTTGAAACCCATCTTGTTAGATAGGGCTAGATGAGGGAACCAGACAATCTACTAGTGTAACTGTGCTCTGGCCCACCATTGATCTCTACTAGAACTATAGTAGCGACTATCAATGTTCGAATCAAACTATAGTTACTAAAGTAGGAACTATAGTTCGATTCGAAGTGTGCCAAATATGTACTGTAACGTAATTCGCGAAAATAAAAGTCTCGCTGAAATTTCTGAATTTATAACCATGGTCATACTTGATTCACCTGTTCGGAGTACGCTTTTTACTCTGGACAGGCAGAATTACAATCAAGTATCAGAGAACAGCTGTGCAGAAGCTGTTCCGAGTACACCACCGTCCGAGGTGGTGTGGTCGGAGTAGAGAGGTCACGTGATCAAACAAAAATGGCGGAAAGGCTTAATGGAATAGAAACTTCCACAAAAATATGAACTTATTGCATCACACATGTCTTCACATGCCGTCATTATATATCTATATAATGTGTTTATCTTCTCACACAGAAACCGCAGGGCCGGATTAATGGAGTAACCAAACCGATTTATTAGCACAAAGCCCAGCAATAGTTCTACCGGAATGGTCCTGATAATCCAATTAGCCCTTAAAATGCCAAGAAAAAAATGCATCTGAAAATGTCAATTGCTGAAGTCGTCTGCCGCAAATAATTGCCTAGCATTACTGACGAATTAAGTATAGAAGCAAACAGCGTGGACCCAGAACAAACTACTCCTAAAAGAGCAGTCTGATCTGGGTCCACACTGTTTGCCATGGAGGCTTCTTAAACATTACAGCAGACGCGAAAAGTAGACGACTTTTGTTGCGATTGGCGCGTTAAGGGTTAAGGTGGTACCTCACTTATGTGGAATGATAACCCAAAGCCTTTTACTCTGAAATAAGACAACAAGCATCCATCTCTTGAAGTTGATTAACTGCTTATTGCATCTTGCCAAATCGCCATTCTCTGTGGAGCCATCAGACAATGAAGCGATTCTAAAACATTTCTTTTCACAGAGATTTTATACATATGATCTTTGAGCAAAGACACATGTTAATATATGTTAGTATTATTTGTAAATCTTAGATTTGAATGGGTTGCAGATTAATATAAGTGGAGAGACTTTCTTCTAAATCCCACGTGTATGCTACTTTGTGCTCATGTTATATAAGCTATGCAAATACTATACGTTAAAACTAAATGACCTAGACTTTTTATTTATAAAAGTATGAGTTATCTTGATTTTTTGTTTTTAGATGTTCAAGTACTGGTGTTCACAAAAAGTCGCATCCTAATTAAAGTAGGAGAGAAGGCTAAGATTATGAACGGATACAACCTCTGTAATTGGATATGTTTACCGTCAGAACCAGCTCGAGCCATCATTGAGTTCATGCGATACCTGCTTAGACAATTCTGATCAGACAAGTGTATTCTATTTAACTTAGATATGCGTAACTCATATCTATAGTTAACCATTTGCACGCGACAGTTTGATTAATAAGCTATTTGCATAGTGCATTTGAGGACAAGTAATACCTTGATGAATTTGCACATACACAAAGACTGATCGATGCATCTGCTTACCCAGCCGATTTCACATTATTTTACGTCATCCTAGTATTGGGTGTGTTTCACTGAATCTGTCCCTGCACATATGGTTTCTTGTTTTAAACCAAACAAATATGAGGGCTTTAAAAGAAGAAAAAATATGTGTTTAATCGCCTTAAAAAGCTTCATATGGATAAAAAACGAAAAGTCCAGCAAACAGAACCATTTTTATTTGTGTCTGAGCCTTTAGCTACATCATTACCTTGTATATGCGTTCTGTGAATGCCCTAGTATGACTGTACACAAGTGCATGCTTGTCTGTGCATATAAATATGATAAGAACCAAACTCGCGTATCGTGTATGCTTTGCCCTTTGGCTTATTTGTAGAGTGCTCAATCTGATATCAATAAGTCACTGATTGGAGCCTTATGCAATTAGTGTTTTTGCGTTCTTGGGCAACATACGTTATCCTTATTACTCAGTAATGGCTGGCACCCGAGTAAACATCCTGACATTACTGACTTTCGTTTTTCTAGAACGAAAACTTCCAACTAAAACAAACAACGCCTCCATCTGAACTAACTCTTTTCCATAATTGTCTACGCCCATATACCTTAGAAATCAGTCAACAGGGAAGATAATCTATAAAATTCATAATAACACTTAAACCAGTTTGATGACGTGTTTTTTTTTTCAAAAGTATAAGTTTCTATAAAACTCCATTCAAAGTAATTAGTTTTGTGTCAGTAGATTGATGATGCTACATAGGTTTTCAAGATATAAACGATTTTGACCATAACATTCTTAAAAAATAATAGGCGTTTGCTTAATTAATAAGAAATATTATTTCTAGATTTCCTTACTTGCTATTGACTTTTACACGCAAATGAAAACATCGAAAGTAATAGTCAATAGCAAGTAAGGAAATCTAAAAAATGATAGCTTTTTTCTTGTTCAATTGTGTAATAATGAGTAATTGCTTTTTTTTTTTTTTTTTTTGTTGGTGTTGTTGTTGTTGTTGTTGTTGTTGTTGTTGTTGTTGTTGTTGTTGTTGTTGTATTCATTTATTTTGCGATTGTTTTCGTTTTTATAATTCCAATCATTTTATATTTGAGGTCATGTTATTTTTTGTCTTTACATAATCTAAGCCTTTTCTCTTACTTTGTTGAGCTAGTTTTTAACATATTCAAAGAAGGTGACTTTTCAGGCACATGCCCACAAGTCGTGTACTACCTTAAGAAAATAAATGTCCACACTTTGTGCTTTGTTCCTAAAGAAAAATACAGCGTTGTGTTGCGTTAAGCTGGTATTGGTATTATTTTTTCAAATTCTGATCTTCCGCGAGCATATTTGGTTCTGGCGGAAAGCGGAGTACCGCTTAACCCTTTGTATACTGGAAACCCTTAAACGGTTACTTTGGCAAACAGTGTAGGCCAAGATGAATTGCAGAATAATGCTACATTTTATCAGCCTTTTTATTTTGCTAAGCTTAAAGCAACCTCAAGTAACATAAACACAACATAACTTAGTAAATCCTACCTGTGGCCCGGCGTTAACGTACTCAATGATCAGTCACATACTTATGCAGTAAAATGTATGGGAAGATCCATCAAATAATTAAATAGGTGCTAATAGTAGAGGAGCCAGGGTTCAAAAATGTCAAAAATAAGCATTTAGGTATGTCCCCTTTTTAGCAGAATTTTCACTTGTTTCATCGTTTAGTACATAGTATAGGCAGTATGAAACCAGATATTGCACTCAATTTAAGTCTTGCAAATATACCTGTAACAGTGTGTTTAATACGTTACCCCCCATTTTCTTAAAAACAAAAAGATGTAATTAAGTCTATTTAGGTAGAAGTTGAAATTTTTAAATGAACAAAACATTTATACAATCTGTAATAACATGCTATTCTCTACACATTTTGATGTTTTTAATAGTTGTTTGGGTCCATTATAATGTCATTTACGTTACATTTTCAACTATACCCTTAAAATTATAAATATTTTGTTAAAAAGTTTCATTTGACAAAATTTTCAACATGTGTTTTACTTCAGGATAACATGTATTTAAAAGAGCGTAAACTGACCATTTCAAAACTGCAAACAGATACGGTCTAACATAAATACTTTGTCAGTTATAAGCTGTTTAATTAGATAACCATAGATAAAACTTTATATAAGTTTAGAACCTGTTAAGTTTGAAAATAAGCATGCAATTTTCTGTACGCTTTTAAACACCTTATGATAATTGTTTAGATATCACCGACTTAAGAGTAATACTTAGTAACATTTCTGAGGTAAAATATCATTTTGTGGTGCAATTTACAATATGTAACGTATAAAACAAAGTTGAAGACAGACAAATATTGCTGAATAGCTTAAATTTTACATCACTGGAAAGTTTATTTCATTAAAAAGGGGGGGGGGGCTGTGTTTGATAGGCATAAAAGAGCATTTGTTCCAAAGGAAGAAGTTACCAGTACTAATTAGGAGACTGTGTATATGGTTGTAATTTTTTCTTTTAAGAAATGGTATACTTCTCGACTTAAAAACAAAAAAAAATTGTTTGCTAATTTTCTATGTAATGTTATGCAATTTATAAACTTATAGAATGATAAGTCTAATGTAACATCTCAACCAGAATACATTTCCTTAAGCTTGTTCTGTCAAATTTGCAAAAGTAACATAAATAACTATAAATAAATGAAATGTACATCATGATTATATATTTGTCTCAACCGTTTTCCATATACAACTGAGCCTATAAACCGTAATTTTTTTTTAGATATTTGTGCATTTTTTTTCTTTTAATTGAACAAAACAATCTAATAAGCTATTAAGAAGCAGCCAAAACTTTGTGTTGAGCCTGCTCATACTCATCACAATATATAAATAGTAAATAACATATCTGTTCTATCAAATCAGCTTCATTTATGATAAAATAACTAAGAACTTCTGAAATGATGTGTGGATGTTGGAAACTTTGTTTGTTGTTGTTCCTATTGGTTTTGGGAGTTTTGTATCGGGCCTTTGTTTTCTAATTTGTTTCTATACTTAACGAAACTTCTAAACCGCCACTTAACACAACACATTTTTTCAATATAGCTCATTTATTATTAAACTGTTTGAAATGATATTTAACACAGTATATTATGGCACATGTATCCGTCGATTTAACATAACAAAGTTTGATTCAATAAAGATGTTCATTTATGCGTAACGATAGAGTACTAATACCTATTTTGCACGTGGCACACGATGCTAAATGTTTTTTTGCCCTGTGTATGCTCGTATTTTCATCGACAACTATCGGACAACTTTATTTTATCACAAAAATAACAAAGTTTAGGTTGTATGAGTATAGAGTAAAGAGGTCGGGCTGTGGGTTCAATCGAAATAGGGGCCTCGCCGAGACTGATTCATAATTTATCATAAGGTTTGGCATGTTTTGATAGAGCCGAAAGTTTTCATCACAACCTGTCGGTCATTTTACATTTCTGCACTCGTTTGACGAGAAAAATCGACAAAAAATGAGGATTATGTATGTCATAAAATGTCCTGTATAGTCCACCATACTTTGGTGCGGTGATGCACAAATGCTGCATTGGAACGTCGGAAGTGTCGAGATTTATATGCAGTACACGCTTAATGGGTGACGGATGTTTCAATAATATTGAAGACAAAAACATTTCATCACCATAAACACATTTCTGTGTTCTTTTAGGCCATATGGGCCCATAGGAACACTGAATTGCATGAAAATTGCTACTTTATTACTAATAAACACGTTAGTGTTCAATAATGTCCATTAAAGCACGAGAAAGTTGTAATAATATTGTGGACAAAACATGTCATCTCCTTAAAGCATTCTTGTCTTGTTTTATGTCATATGGGCTTCCATAGGAACATTTTGGATTACCTCAAAATTCCTACTTAATAAAAGCGAAACCCAAAAATGTTCAATAATGTCCATTTATAACACCATAAAGTTAGTGTTTTTCACTTTAGGTCCCTGGAATACTTGATTTTAAGCGATGAGTTCAAATTTTAGCGTTTGTGTGAAAATGAAATGCGATGGTGCCTTTATACAGTCTACCAATTGAGCATGTTAATTTCAATTTATGAAAATGAAATTTCGACAGGTTCACTCTAATTGATTTTTCCATATTGAGTGTAAATTGTAGCTATGTCTGTATCATATATGTTAAGATATAGGAGAAAATATTGAGTGGCGGTTTAGAAGTTTCGTTCAGTATAGTTCAGCAATCATCTTGACAAGGAAGAGAGCTGGTTGCTTCACTTTAATTATATTGTAGATATCTGTGTTCTGTGTCCCTTCTTTAAGGTGCAGTGGGTCAGTCAGGAGTCTGTGATTGTGACATTTCCTAGTCACGTTCACTCATAGAAAGAAGACATTTGCTGGCAATCTAGACAGCATCACTCCTTTATGGATATATAAAATAAAATGTTGTTTACGTTATATTAATTTTAAGGAAACATTAGTGTTTGTTATCATTTATTCTTTAAGAGAGTGGCTCTGTTATGCAAATTGTTTAAGCCATATCTATTTATGCATATATCAAAACTCAGAAGGTGACTTTTGAATTTATTCTAGCTATGAACTTTAATTTCAGCTCATTTTTAACATGGCTTTCATTGTTTGATTAATGAAACTGATAGTCCTTTTTACTTAACACTACTAATCATTTGTCAAAGCAATGCAAACTTTAAAACTGAATTGTTTATACAAAATGAATTATTGCCGTTAAAATTGGGGAAATCATCCATAAGGATGGGTTTTACATGGTAAGGCAGTGATCATATCCAAGAAATATAGATATCTTCTGTTGTAATTTACAATACCAAATTTATTTTATAAAATTTCAACAGAGAGAAAATGTTTAAAGTATATTTTTACTAGGACGCATTAAATTTACCGTTTAAAAGATTATTTACGTTGATCAGAATGTTGATAGGAATAGCAACATCTTAGAGTAATAATAGCGGTCATAAGATCAAACTTAGTTTTAGCAATTAGTGCTACTATAGCTGATGTTAAGTTCTATTGTAATACCATAGCAGTCATTGGACCCCATTTTAAACAAAGTGTTGCAGGAATCCTGTCAGTTGATCCTTTTTATGTGCGTTAAATTATAGCTGAGTTGTAAACACATCAGGGTATAGAGACGAAACGGCATACATTAAATTATCTACTGTGCTAATAAAATAACAATTAATTGGACAATAGTTATCATTACTTACATAAATAATAGATTTACATGTTATGCTAAGAAAGTATGCATAAACTTAACAAATAGTATGTATGTGTGTTTAATATGTTTAATATGTCTGTCGCTCTTTTTTTATCAATCGTCTGCATAAGAAAGTGTATTTCTTTCGATTTGTAAAAGTATCATGATACATCTCAGATAGTGATAACATTGCCTCTAAGGCAAATTGCACTATATGTGAGTAGGATACAGCATAACATTTGTTGAGTATACTATCTGAAGTATTCTTTGAAAGTAGCATAAGTATGGATTTTGTTTCTATTATATGAACTATCAATATACCATAAATATAGCATCGTATAATAAGTTGGTACATGTTTTATGGATATTAATTAGTTAGTTTTAAGGACCGAATGATGGTTGTTATGATTACTTATTGTGAGTGTAAAAAATAAATAGTGTCCTGCTGAATAAAAAAACAGTATAGCAGATTCTATCATGTATGCTGATGAGCCATATAGCTAAAACGCAAACGTTTGCAAACATTCTGGAATATATGATCAATCAAGTCCTATTCCAGAAAGTTGTTTGCTCAAGGTCCTGATTATCGAAGTCTAATCATTTAGAAATGTCTACAATACTAACAATGCAGGGGAGCTTTTCCAACTTATTAACAGACATGTGTCTGTTTCTAAAGTATTTAAATGGTAATTAATAGAATAAAATCTGTCCTGTTTCATTACTTCACAAACGTGTAGAACCAGGCAACACAATGATTTAAGTAATGATCTTTATATTTTTGTTAAATATGTTACCAACATAAATAATGCTCTTTTTCCAAAACGGACACGCTGTAGATACTAAAATATTATAACCCCAAGGATAGCTAAGGCGGGTGCTAAATTAGAGACAGAAATCATCACGATTTCCACAAACTTCATTATTGTTGTTGACTTTTTGTTTATTGTTACTCCCATTGTGGGAGTCTGTAATTGTTCTATGTTTTGTTGTACGTTGCTTTGTGTCCGTTCTAGTATTGCAATCATCTTGATGGGGAAGAGAGAGCTGGTTGCTTTGCTTAATTTGTCTTCCTGAAGTCTCGTGATGGTTGGGCGGCTCTGCCTCGCGGTGCCACATGGTTGTCTGCGGTTGTGATTGTGGTATTTCCTGATCATACTCATTTACTATTTTTGTTTCATATGACACCAACGAAAGTAATATTAATGTTTCACTTCTTGATTTGGACTTCTGCTTGGAATATCTTACATTTTTTAGAATTTTTAAGGTGTATTTTGTGCCTTATTGTTTTAAATATAGCTGCTGTAACGAATAAATCTTTATAAATGCATATATTTGATGGCTTTTACAATGTGTGATGGATCTGACTATGTTACTGTGTGCTTTTTATTTATTCATTGAGCTGTTGACGGTGAAAGAAAATGGCTTGTATATGTCATATAACGCCATTTAATGCATAAAAAGAAGCAAATACATGGTAGTGGCACAGATTTTAAAGAATCATTTAAGCTTTTTGAAACCATTCAGTTATGAATAATAAATAGGTATCAACTATCATATTTACATTATTCCTAAAACATACACTTAATGGCATTTATGTGCTTTATTTTCAAGTTTTTCCCTTTAAACCAAACATGATTTTGTTGATGGTGCATCTCATTCATATTAAATTTTTAAAAATACAATATTTCCAATCTAATTTTTAGCACCAAGATGGTAGTCAATTTCATTTTCACCTTCTAGTTGTTTGAACGCATATACACATATCATTGCACAAAAATATTGTTTTAAAAGAAAGTAACGTAGATAACAGAGCTTCCAGGTGCCTAAACTAATATCATTATTCTGCTATTAAGCTGCATCTTATTAAAATATCAATCATAACTATATGTAAGAAAACGATGCAATGATAATAACACTTTACTAGGAGTTTCCTTATTATCTAATGGTAACGTATTAGACTAGGCTATTGCATGGTTAATGCACATGTTCATCAAAAGCAAACAGGCATTTTATAATATATAAAGTAGCTAAGAAAATCTTAATGTACAAATATCTAACTCCACAAGTCTTTTGGCAGCCGATGGCCAAGTAAACAATAGTAATATATTTGAATGTAAGTAACGTATATAACAATTACGTAAGCGTAAGCCATTTAAACTTATTGCCAGTTTGGTGCTTTTAATTGAGTTACTATAAAGCAATATGCAGATAGTAGGAAATGTGACCTATCTGGTCTAAATAACTTTTCTTTTCAGTAATGTAGTGAATAGCCTACTACATGAAGCCTGCATAATGGTAGCTATGGGTACCCCATATATAAACATCTTTTGCAAGACTTAAAATTTGTGCAATATCCGTTTTCACACTTCTGAAACACCATACTAACACAGGATATAGTCTAAAATTCTGCTACTTTCCGGCCACTTTTTTTCAAATTTTTGAATCTCTGGCTCCCCTACTATAAGGGGCATGACAAATGTGACGCGACATGAGATTTCCAACAATGTGGTATGTGCGATCAGCAAAGGCTCAGACCAGCCTGCGCATACGCGCAGTCTAATCAGAGCCTATGCTAGTCGCTTGAATATTCTATGAGTGTTAATCTACTGACTGAACACCATTTGGAGTTTCTAAGCTTAAAAGGAGGCTGCACAGGCTCGTCTGAGTCTACACTTGTCAAAATGCCACATTGTCGGAAATCACATGTCACGGCTCAAATAGTGTTCTTTGCATTTACTATAATAAACATACTCAGTGTATTTTATACTGACCAGGTTATCTCTGTTATGAAGGGCCCCTTTTTAAGATAATATATCTGTACCAAAGCCAAATTGTGTACTGTAGATAACATAAAATATCTAAAGCAGAACACAAACACAGACAGCAAATATGACCAAGTAATATAAGAATCTTTCATGAGAGTGAGGGTAGGATAGAAAATCCGTCCCGAGGATCGCTGTTTGGCATCACGAGGCTTGCCGAGTGATGACAAGCGGTGATCCCGAGGGACGGACCTTTCTATCCTACCCTAACACGAAAAATGGATTATTTTTCTTGCTCATCACTTTTTTTTTATTTATTTTTTTATTAATTTATTTAAATATTTATTTTAAAATAAGTTTCCAGAAGTCCCTGAATACACTAAAATGCAATTTCACATGATGACATTACTTGACTTCATGGGTAAGATAGCATGGGTAAGATAAGATTTTCTATCCCAGGCTAAAATCTCAGATATCCTTATCCGGTGTGCAAGAATGCCAGTTGCATACAATAAAGCAACACGATTAACCCGGTCCCTTTGTTATATTGTTATGCTCAATTCAACTGAGCATAAAATTTCAACTGCTTAGGACAAGGTGTCTTGGATAGGATGTGTCAAAACCATCTTGAAATGTTTAGATTTAGATACTTTTGCACTAAGCAAGGCTAAATTGAAACAGTCTATCATAAATAAATTATAATCTGTGTATGATGAGGTTTGTAACAAACGATTATTTAATGATCAAAGAAAACGGTAAAATGCTGGAAACAAATAAAGAACTTAAAGAACATTTAAAACAAACATAAAACAAGAAAAATACACACAGAATCTTGATCAAAAACAGAGGCAAATTTTGTGTAAATTCAGAATTTCATCTCACGATTTAGAAATTTAAAAAGGAAGGCATTATCAAATGGAACCAGAAAAAAGAAATCTGTAAATTATGTAATGCTGAAGTAGAAGATGAAATGCATTTCTTACTTAATTGTTCTAAACTCGGCCATTTTAAATAGTATTTATTTGAAATATATAAACATACCTCTTTTAAATACAAATCAAAAATTTGTCTGATTAATGAGCGCAGAGGATCCTTAAATATTATGTAATATTAGCAAATTACTTATAGCATTATTTAGTGAGAGGGAGAGGCTATTACATATTGTAACAGTAAGAATACATATTGCTGTGATAATACTTATCCGTGTTCAGTACATCAGTACTTTTTATGTGTATGTGGGCGTGTGTGTGTTGTTATTGGTAGATTTATTGTTATCATTTTGAATCATTGTTTTTTTTTTGTTTTTTTTTTTTTTTTTTGTTGCTTTACGTCCCATGTCAACAGCTATGGTCATTGCGGGACGGTTAGTTCACTTAACCACACTTTTTCCTGGGCAGGCTTGAGCAAGCGGTTAACCAGTAATTTGTATACATACTTTCGCTTTTAACTGACAACAACCCTTCTTGAATAAATCAGCGGAAAGGAGGAGAATGACCGTAAAAATTATTTCATGATCAATCTCCACGAAAGTATGTACCGGGCCGGGATCGAACTCGCGACCCCTGGATCTGCAGTCAGACACGCATCTGTAGCCAGACACGTTACCGACTGCGCTACGCGGCCCGGTGAAAAATAAAATTTTCATGGCCTTAAAATCTCAGATGTTTCATTTATCACCAGAGTGCTTATAAATGTTAACATGCCAACAACTTGTTCTTCAACAACAGCAGAATCTAGGGCGAAGATTTGGTACCAGTAAAATGCATTTAAGCCCTCAGGTGGCTTAGGCTGCTGTCCATTCTAAGGCCGTGGTTCTGTTGTTGCTGACTTGTTGTTTATTGTTTCTCCCAATATGGGATTCTGTAATTGTTCTGTTTCCTTATGTCCCTTCTAGTTTGCAATCATATTGATGGGGAAGAGAGAGCTGGTTGCTTTGCTTAGTTTGTCTTCCTGGTGTCTCGTGATTGTTGTGTGGCTCTTCCTCGCGGTGCCATGGGTTAGCCTGCAGTTTGTGTTTGTGGTATTTCCTGATCATACTCACTTACTATTTTTTCTATGCAGTGTGCAGATAGTTTCGAAAAATGTGTATATATATTATACATTATTATTATTATTATTATTAATTGATGAAAGAAAGAGTGAAAAAATATTACTTACCCAACTGTCAATCCGAGCATGCATTATATTAACCTCAAATGATCTTGGTGGACTATATAACTGAACCCCAAGGTTATCTTTTAGTTACCGGCCAATAAACTCATTTTAATTTGTGTCACCGGCCGAAAGTTTATACATTGAGTTGGCCTTGTACAGCAAATAGCATGCAAAAATATCATTTTTAAAGATGCCATCCTTCCTCCATCACGATACAATTTAGGCCCTACGACAAGCCACCACAGTGCGGTATATTCAAAGTTTTGCCCTATGTCCAAGTCAACAACTGTTCAGTCATGTCGGGATGTTGTGCGACATGCCAAAGGTCAAACCTTCCTGCTTATACCATAGCCTTTCTGCCTGTACGCGGAGATAATACACTAGACACATGCGCGGATCCAGAAAGTTTTGTCAGAGGGGGTCAAACTTTGACAACATTTATTTTTCTTATGAGGAAAAGATGGACCCAAATACCACTATAAGCGGACCATCATCGGCCCGCCAGTGAAACACTATTTGCGTTTCGCTGGCGTGTCAATGTTAGCCCAACATTGAAAGCTGGTTTGGTGGCTTTGTGATTTTTTAGGGGGTCCGGACCAATATCGCTAAGAAACCCTATATTTTTGTGACTTTTCAGGGGGTACGGACCCCTCTGAATTCGCGCATGAGCCAAGTCCATAGGTCCAGATTAGCAAACATTTTATGCGTAAAATTACGATTCAGTTTAACCGTTAACACGTGTTAAAGGTGCTAAAAACGTCTCATTTAGACGGTACTTTTGAGTGTCCACAACATATGTTATGGTCAAGTTAAAGAATAAGAAATATGCACTATTAGTATATAGATGTCCTGTCTATATCAACTGCATCAGTGTAGACCTTACCGATTACAAAATACGTATTCCATGCTGCTAAAGTTGGTTAGGGCGGTATAAAGAGTCTTTACAAATATAGATGTAGCATATGTATCTGACTATTATTTTTCTAGAAATAAAAGTGATTCGCGAATAACAAAAGGTTGATTCCCATGCTGGTATTCCTTGGTGCAAATTTTCTCAAGAAGCTTCTCGTTCATGACCTAAACTGGTAAGCTTTATCTTTGATTATTTTCATACACATGAACTTCTCATTTGCTATTCAAACACATAATTCAAGGTGAGTGTACTTTGATGTCAAGTTTACCAGGCATCGCTTGTTGAATCGCGAGGGCGTTCGCGAAGCCGAGCCTACTGAGAAAACTTGATACCAAAAGACGCGAACCTGGTGTTTACCCATTGGTTCACTCTCCAAACTAGCGATTATGACATAATTATCGATTTGTGTTGATTCAGCGTAATTGGCGACGTCATTCAAAATGTGCAACGTTGTCATTTAAGAAATGAATTCGATTTTTTTTAGGTTCATGGAATCATGAATACTTCGGGTCTCTTGCAAAGTAAGTGAAGCCCCACGTTAACTTTGCAAGAGACCCGAAGTAAGGCTTCACTTACTTTGCAAGAGACCCGAAGTATTTATGATTCCATGAACCTTCCAAAAATTGAATTTATTGCTTATATTTACATTTTATGTTATCAGTCAAGAATCAATTTTCAATTTTCACCTAACTTGGCTGGTTTTCCAGATATTTTGAATTAAATCAGACATAACGTAGGGTTTGGAACAGCCAAAACGCCAAATTTCCGCGCTTAACGTCATGGCGATACGTGTTCAACGTCACACAAACGTCAGTAAACAAGCAAGAGTATTGGATGGACTTGACGTTAGCCCGCTCAAATGGCGCGTATGTGGGTGTGGCTTAAATTGATTTGTTCATGAAGGTATGAACCACATCTCAAATGTAGAGGTTCATTTAAAGACTCGCAGTGGACATGGTGGAAATGTAAATATATAGAGGATATTCAAATTTTTGGAATGAATATGCCATTTATTTCATCGAGTGAAGCGAAAAATACATATTTCATGAGTGGCGAAGCCACGAATGAAATATACATTTTTTCGCTTCACGAGATGAAATAAATGGCATATTCATTCCAAAAATTTGAATTTTCTTTTTATTATATACACTTTTAAGCGTGACAAATTTTTTGCACTAAATGACGTCATACACGTTCGCACATTACGTCATTTTAGTGATGACGTTGCATAATGTTCAATGTCGGCAAAACTGAAACCCATAGGAGCAGGAGTAGAGAAAGTGAAAATTTCAGCAAATCCTGACACATTTATTACCAAATTATTCCTTGCAATCTAACTAAGAAAATGAATACCCACACTTTGTATTTTTGTCCACTAATAAGAAAGTTACAGGCGTTTGAAATTCTGAAGTGGGCTCAAGAAAGTCAATGGAGAAAGCAGAGGACATCCAATTTCACCCGTGAAATACAACTTATATTTTCACTGCAGTGAAAATACAGCTTTTTATATTTTCACAGCTGTGAAATACAGCTTTTTTAAAATATGCATTATATTTAATAGATATTTTCCTGTATTTCATTACTTTGTATATAATAAAACCTGATAAAGACACATGTCGTGAGATAGCCAAAGTATCATCATGTCAACGTGCAACAAGGTATAACTGATAAAACGGGGTTCCGTTGTGCCTGCGCTTATCATTGTTGAGATAACGTACGTTCTATCAGGTGATCCAGGGACCTCACTTGGTAAGCACCATGATAGTGATTTTGTATTTTTTTTTTTTCAGTTTTCTCTCGGACCTAGTATACCGTGTTCTAGGTTCTAAGCTTGTCTATATAACTGATATGTCACTTACTGAAATCCCTCGCTGTATTATAGGGCATGGTTTGAAATCAGTCTTCTGCAACAATGCATATCCAAACCAGTAATTTATGGCGATTTAGTTTGAAAGTAGAGGAAGGCAAAGATCAGGTACATTTGCAGTACCACACCTGACCCGGAAGTGACAAAAACATAGAAACACAACACAGAAAAAGAGAGTCAAGAGGTCAGTCCTTTCCCAGCAGGTGATCACAAGGGAAGACAGCATAACAAAAACAAATATGAAACATAAACGGTCAGCAAGCTGGCATATCTAAAGCGGCTAAAAGCCTAAATTTTGGTTTGAGTGTTAATCTTCTACCATACTTTGTTATACGAGCGGCGAAGGCTTTGATGAGGATCAACATTTGCAAAGGCCTGCCTAAAACGCCGTTGCTCGAAAAAGCGATATATAAGTACCAAAATCCCACGTGCTACTTATTGAAAGCGATACATATGTCTGGCGATACTTTTTAGCACTTAATTGGAATTTTCATACATAACAGCTACTTTATTAAACCATCATCTTGGTGAAATTTAATTATTGTATCCATAGCTCTCAGCTATATATGAGAACTTGAAAATTGTTTAGCATTATATCTGTTGAATAAAGCGAGGATACTTGAGCCTTGACATGTGATTTCAAATATTAAACCAACAAAATGAGTGTCCGCCCTGCGAAGACTCAGCTCAGAATCAGCATCCGCCCAGTCTGATCAGAGTCTTGCTGTCTGCTCCGTGAGTAAGTAAGACCCAATCTTAAATTAAAAAAGTCTGATTTTGAAAAAAATTACCAGACGACAAAACGCAGGCATGCAAAGAGTTAAATCCACTAAATGTAAGGCAAAACCTCCATAAGTTGTTGGAGATTTTGCTTGCGGAACTATGTCAACTGCTAAGTCCTTGTTGCATTGTTCAGTTAAAAACTATCATGTAAATTTTGATTTACATTCTGGGCGTATAGTTTGGAAACGTCAAAATTAAAGAAAATCTCAGCTAACGCTTATGTTCAATAACTTCAGATGTGTTGGAGGTGCTAAAACCAAATAATTTGGCAACCCATTAACCCATATTTGTCAAACTAAAATACTAACTCCAATGCTAAAATGATTCTGTCTGAAAATAGTAGATTGGTTGCTAAAAGGAATTCAGTGAGACTTTTCAAGATTTGATTATGATGATTATGATTCAGCTTTTTTGCCTTACTTGAAAAAACAAGTATCCAATCTCTTCATATTAGTAGACTTAAACGCATGACAATAGAAACTTAAATTTTTTTAATTGCATATTCGGATTGAATTTGCCTCAGAGAAAACTCAACATACAATTTTAGATATAGCATTTTTACAGGTACCTCAAGTTCGAACACATAAGATAAGTAAGAAAAGTTTTAGGTGTTCTGCAGCAGTTCTTTGATTAGTTTAGAAACGTTACTATTTTCGGCAGTTTAAAAGTAATTGCAAATTGAAATGGGGAAGATTGCAAGACTTAGCCCAATTAATGTAGATAGCTGTTCTGTGGGTCTGTATGCTGCATGCTCTATGTGCTTTGCTTTTAACATGCTATTTGAAATGCTTTAATATTACCAGTTACTCATAGCTTTTTTTAATGAGGTGTGCTTGCATTTAAAGATAATTTACCTAAAATCCTATCTTTGTCTGCTATCCAGCTGTGCTCTTAATTATGTGCTAAATTGTTATGTGCGTTTGCTTTTGTTTAAGAATTAAGTCTAATCCAATACCACTCAAAGCGGCCCATCATTGGCCTACCAGCAAAACTCCATTGAAATGGCGTTTCGCTGGCGTGCCGATAATAGCCCATATTTAAGTGGTTTTTCAGGGGGGGTCGGACCCCCCCACCCCCCCCCCTCCCCTCTAGATCCGCGCATAATAATGGACAGTGAAAATGGTAGCTCTTGGTATACTAAAAGTTCTTCCGGTGAGCTAAAATTTACCTGCCTCTACATGTCAGTCATACAGAAATTAACAGAAACAAACACATGAAGTAAAAAAGTGTATACCAAAGGCTGTGGAGCACTATTTTACGGAAGTTATCATACTGGGCACGTTACGCTATCAGTCGTGAATAAGGATAATTACAGTTAATAAACTAGAACACGTTATCACAAAGATTGTGACTGGTATAATGTGTTTTGATCACATGTATATGATAAAAAGTATCTCATCTGTAGATATACCTGTATTTATAGAATACGCACTAAAGTCTCTGTTAAATACCCATGTTGAGATATCCAGCGGAGCTAGAGGACTTAAATTTTGTCTGAGTCTACAGCTCTATCCAAAAGTAAGTGAGTGTGATCTGGAAATACCACAATCACACACTGTAGATCAACACATGGCACCGTGAGGATGAACCATAGAACACTAACAGTTATAAGATATCAGGAAGACAATCAAAGTTAATGCAATCAACTCTCCCTTCCTGGTCAAGATGATTATAAAACTAGAAAGGACAAAAAGAAATGCATAACAAAACAAAGACCAACACAGAACCCCAATAAACAATGGGAGGTACAAAAATCAATGAATCAACAACAACAGAACCATCGCCTTCAAAGGGACAGTAGCCTTAGCCACTGGGGGGGGGGGGGGCTTAAAGTCATTTTACTGACGCCAAACCTTGTGTATACGAGGAGTAAAGGCTCTGGCATTCACTTCCCGCCAATGCGATCAGTACCAAAATTTCTTTTGCTGCCCCATATATGAGGCCCCCAGGGGGTTCTGTGCTCCCTTGATCCCTGAAAATAATGCATTGATCTCCCCAAATCCATGCAAATAATTTCCTCGTCTCCCTAAAAGTATTTGCCTTCGCTCCCCAAATTCCTAAAAATAGTTCAGCTTCTCCACAAATCCCCCAAAATATAAGCCAATTCTCACCAAAATGTATTTATATTTTCCGTAGGATTAAAATCACATACTTAAAGCCTATGAAGCTATAATAATAGCACATGACTTAATGATCACTTAATATGTTGTCTTATACATGTAAAGACATGTCCTTGCCATGGAATACATGACATATAAAAGCCATGGAATGCATGACATATAATTTACTTCAATAAAATGCATTATATATGGCTCAAAGTATGAGGCCATCCTTAAAATAGTGTTGCTGTACCTGTTAGAGTAGGCTTGGAGATTTGATTTGTTTTTAAATTAGAGACTTACTATTCGTTTTTCATTTTGGGAACAGAGGCTGATTTTTCCAACAGCTTAAACTAGATTTTTCTAGACACTTTAGTGAAAGCATTTAACTATAAAAAGTCTTTTCTACAATTGTTATCAGTGCCTATACACTTATTTAACTTCAGTTAAATCAAGTAAGTATATAACTGATAAGTATTCTTCAAAATTTCTTTAAAAAGGGCTATTCACTTAAAAAGATAGCAGGTGTGTAGGTGGTCCCGTAATGTTCATTGTGCAGTCACACTGATGGTAGGGGGGTCCAAGGGCAAGCTCCCCCAGAAGATTTTTGACAAAAATGGTGTGATCTAGGGCAATCTGGGCATCCCAAAGACCTAAAAATCAACAATTTCAAGGATAATAAATCAACAAGAAAACTTAATTGCCATATTTCTTACTTAGATTAATCTAGAGGAACATGTTAGTACAAAATAAATACATTTAGAATTTACAAGGGGGGTCTGGTTGGCTAGCCCCCCCCAGAAGCAGAACATTTTTAAAAAAAAATCCAAACAAAATGGAGGCTTTACCTTATTTATTTTTACTTTTTGTCAGGGCTTCCTAAATCCCTAAAACTATGAGCTTGCTCCCTAGCTCCCCTAAAATAATTACCAGTGCTTCCCAGCTCCCTGAAAATAAATATCCATTCTCTCCAGATCCCCAAAACCCCTGGGGGTCCCATATATGTCAATTTCCATAAAATAATGGACCAGGTATGTGAGGGATAAGTATTTTATCTATTGCCATACTGTGTGTGGTGTGTAAGCCTGGGCATTGGCAGCTCCAGTGAAACTGAGAGGAGAAAAAGACTCGTCTGAACCTTTGCTGATCCACTTTGGGATAAATTTTAAAGGTTCTGACAATTCAGTGCATTTCTTTTCTATGTCTTTGGTTCATTTTATCATAATTACTTACAATTACATAATAAGCGGTATATACAATGTAACGTTTCGTTATCATATTTTCACACCATATACAATGTAAAATATACATGTATTTGATATCACGCTGTATATACAGTGTAACATTTGTCATAATCCTGCTGCGTGTACAATGTAACATCTTATTATGATATCCATGCATGTACATGTAAATTATTATGATAATACCACTGCATGTACAGTGTAACATTATATCTAATCCTGTCACATGTTCACTTAAAATCTTGTTATGGCATTGACCTCCATGCATGTACATGTTAAATCTTATGATAATACCGCTGCATTTACCGTGTAACTTTATATTATAATCCTGCTGCATGTGCAATGTAACATCTTGTGATATTCCTGCTGTAGGTACAATGAAATATTATATCATAATAAATGTAACATCTTCTCATAATTCTGCTGCATGTATAGTTAACGTTAAATCATAATCTCGCTATATGTACAAAATTAATGCACCTCTTATAATAATCAAGCTTCATTTATGATATAATATCATATCATAATCATGCATTAAACAAACTACTAAAAGAGCCTTCATTATATTTTATCACTTCAGATTGTACGAGGAAACTAAGCTACAGAGACAGAAGAAGAACTGGATACAACGAGTTATCGCCCCTCTATCTCTGAGTCTTTCTTTCTTTGCTCTCCTCTTTAATTTCAACGATCAGAACATATCATCTGCCCTAGCGTAACAGAAATAATCATAAGGATTGTATAAATGATAAGTGAACATTTTAACTTGCAAACAAACACGCATTCAACACGTCACAATAACTCCAATAAAATACCAATACTCAACTCAAATAACTCTGTCCTGTATCTTACACAGGTAAATGAGGGAAACTCGATATCATTTATCTACACGATTGACTTTTACCGCTGTTTTGGAATACACAGCGTAATTTCTCTACGTTTACCTAAACTTTTAACACCTTTATAAACACCGAAATTATATAATAACGATAATTATGAATCGTTGCACATCTTAGTTTATGAATATTGATAAATCGAGACACAGATATAGCCATGTTTGAAGCTTTATTCGTCAGAGTGAAAGACGTATTTTTGAAGCCATTTTTTGCAGATTTCCGCAACTTTCTTAAAATCGGCCGCTATTTACACGGTCATTACTCAATCGGATTAGTTTTTACATTGCAGAAACAAAGCATTTAGCAATATTCTTTTGTCTGACGATCTTTTTTTTATCTCTACAAACAGTGTAGACCCTGGTGAAATGCAGAATCATGTTGCATTTCATCAGGTCTTCACTGTTTGCAAAAGTACTCATTTAGGGGTTTCCCGGATGCAAAGGTTAATACTATATTGTATTTTTGTGTACCCAAAAGAACCCTCTTATTGATACAGTCATTTTGGGTAACCACAACATACGGTTTGGTTCAGAAAGCAGAAGCATGCTTTCTAATTACCCAATGTTATCTAGAGGCTTGACATATATATAAAGTGTCACATTTACCTAACGTCTTAGGACAGATAGCCCTGTTCAAACAGTGTAAACATTGATGGAGCATTCTGGTCAGAGTTCACATTTTTGTCAATCGTTCCTTCATTACTCTGGTGCATTTACAAAGTAACATATTCTCAAGATCCCGCGGCATACACAAAGTAACATCTTATCATATCCTAGCTGGTGTATATCTAAATTTTAACTTCGAGTCTTTCATCTTTTTGTCATATAATTTATCGAATTCCTCGCTCATAGCCACTGTATAATGATTCTTCCAATCACCTATTTGTCCTGAAAATCGTAAGTCAAGATAATCAAATATTTTGGCCTAAAATTGTGAACATTTGCTTTAAAATCAGTTTAAACATTTGAATTATGTGCTCAAAAAACCTGTGCCAGGCCCAACCAGTATTTCTAACAAAAACACTAGATCCACACATGCCTCACCAGAGAGTTACAAGTATATATTTGATATGGTAAACGTTAGGATAGTTTAAATAAGTGACTTCTGCATAGGTTTAGATTAACAAAAATTATCAGCGTAAAATTGTAAATATTTTCTTACCCATAATTTTTAGCATATGTTTTGGGTGTTCAAAAGATTCGTCTCATTGAGACGGTTCTTTGAGTACCCACAACAAATGTCTTGGTTGAAAAATAAGAAAATTATTTTTCTAGTACGCACTCTTAACTAAAGTCCTGAAGTCTCTGGTGAATATTAAAACAACCAAACAAACACATCTTGGCATTTCTAAAGGGCAGCAAATACTGATTAATCTTATTTCACCGCCGGTCGTGCACATTACGGTCAGTTGATTTAAAAAGCAATTAAGCGGTCTTCACGATATAGAATGTCTCTGAAATAGTGACACAAATGTTGCCCAATCTGGTCAATTATTGCACTCAGTCGTGATTTAATGCTCCTGGTTATTTATATGATCATGATGGCTTTCCAAGTCAGTGCTTCTTTTGTAGATCATGTTTGTTATTTTTGTTTTGTGTTTTTCTTTGTCATACTGTCATCTCTGTTCCTTGCAGCTTTGTGGTCACCTGCTTGGAAAGAGTTAACCTCTTGGTTTGCTTGTGTGTGATGTTTTCTTGTGACTTTGTAACTTTTCCATATGGCGTCCTGGTACTTGATTGTATCGATTCCTCATCTTTGCCTTCTTCCTTACTTTTACTTTACTTCAGAGCTCAAAACTGCGGGTAGCAGTAGTCCTTTATTCAAAATGAGAGTGCGTAGTTGAAAACGATTTCGCATTTGCCAATTAAAACATGAGCTATGATCAGTCAAAATAATCTTCTCAATGAGTCATTTATTTTGAACTTATGAGAAAGTATTTTTTTATTATTATTATTATTTTCCCTTTTTTTTTTTTTTTGACACAAACCGTTTTAAAGGCTAATGTAAAATGATAGTCTATGGACAGCAACATAATGACATTAACAATCAACAAGAAAACAAAACAAATGGTAAGAATTTAGATAGTAAAAATTCAGATATCCATTTAGTGGCGAAAAATGACAATTATCCGTTTTCGTTTTTTTTTTCGTTTTTTTTTTTTTTTTTTTTTTTTTTTTTTGTGCAAAATTGTTATATCTAATCTTTAAACGTAAACTGATTTATTTCTGACCGCTTTGGACCATCAACTTATAGACTGATAAGCATGTACAGTGCAGTCATTTTACAATACACCTCCTTATAGCATATTTTCTTTTTATAGCACGGTTATATTGCGTCTTTAGATTCTTACCTTATACTTTTACAGAGGCTATATTAAATGACCTAAAGTTCCTTTTGTAAAATTGTCCCTTTTTAACACCATTCACTTATAAAACGGTAAATTCCAAATATAGCTTTTAAAGGGACCACCCTTTTTAAATAGTATTGTTCGTTTGCTTATTTGTGGCAGAGGAAACAGCAATTTCAGACCAATATATTGCCTTTAAGGTCACTACAGACACATGGTCAATTTTTTCCGAAAAATAAATTTTCTTCATTTTCTGTAATTTTATATTTCATTTTATTAATAATCATATAAAACAATAAAAAATTGATGTCACGCTATGGTACTTCAAAAACTAGTATAACATACCCCTTTTCTGCAAACATGTTCAGGGACGAAATGAGAGATAAACAGGTCTATGATATGGTAGCTGCTGATGATGACATATTGTGAATTATTGTGACATAATTGCTTAAATTTACTTGAAATATAGGAATGGTTAATTGATGCAAATCTAGCCATTACCATATATTTATTGGCAACTTTTACATTTAAATTGAATTCCAAATTATTGTTATTTTTACTTTTGATTATTACATATTCAAATATTTTATGAATTCTAAATAATAGATTTTTTGTGAAAAATTGTATATCCTTTACATCATTACATGAGTGGAATCAGTGTCAAATTTGAGCAATTTTCACTGTCTAGAAAGAGAGATATTTCTTGTTTACTCCCCTACCTCAGGTTATGCACAATTTCAATTTTGTAACTTGCTAACTGCATAACAAGGAATAAACTTACTTTCAGCCAACAAAATGTTTGTTATACTTCTATGAAGCTATAAGTGAAGAAACTAGTTTTACGAAGACTAACGAATAAAAGAAAGTTTTACTTGATAAATAAATATTTATTGTTACCCCACCCGCTTTTTTCAATGGCTCCCTACTCTGGTGAATAAAAGAGTTCAAAAAGACCCAAACAGTTGCAAACACACATTTCTGTTATTGATATATAACGAAAATTGCATTAACCATCGAAATATATCATAATTTTATTGGAATTAAATATTTATTCAATAGTTTGGGGTCATTGAGGCATTCTTAAGGCCTATTTTATTAATTTTCCCCTCAAATGCAAAATTAAGGGCATTAACTCATATTTGATGAAACATATTTGATCATTTAAAGTTAGCAGATGTAAATATTTATTAAACCAAATATCTTGTATAATTATGCTTTTACATCAATCTGATCCTCAGTAAGCAAGCTATTGGAGAACATTTGTTATTTAATTCATTTTCAATGCAAATATTAGCATTAAGGGACAATAACTCATGTTTGGAAAAATAAAAATGTGGCAGAAGCAACTGTTGATCTATAGTTTGACATGGTAATGGTTCAGAAAATCTATCAACCTATTTTGAAATTAAGTTTTCAAGTTATTGAGCTTTTACTCACTTTACAGCAGTTTTCCCATATTTTGTTTGTTTTGTTGCTTTACGTCCCAAGTCAACAGCAATGGTCATTGCGGGACGGTCAGTTCACCTAACCACACTTTTTCCTGGGCAGGCTTGAACAAGCGGTTAACCAGTAATTCGTGCACATACTTTCGCTTGTAACTGACAACAAACCTTCTTGAATGAATCAGCGGAAGGAGGAGAATGACTGTAGAAATCATTTCATGATCATTCTCCACGAAAGTATGGGACCGGACCGGGATCAAACTCGCGACCCCTGGATCTGCAGTCAGACATGCATCTGTAGCCAGACACGTTACCGACTGCGCTACGCGGCCCAGCAGTTTTCCCATATAAAACAATTGTAAAATAATAATCAGGGGCGGTAATTCTTGCTGAAATATGTTGATAATTTAATTCATCATAATTGCATCCAGCATACTGATACCATTTATCTCAGTAAATTCAGGTAAATACGGTGACAAATATATAATTTATGAGGCAAAATGTGTTTGGCCATGCACACAGGTATCATACCTTTTTCTGAACGCAGATAATTTTCGGCTGGTCTTGTCTTGGGTGTCAATTGTTTAATGATGCAAGGGAGGGCTGGTTCCGTGAAAGGGTAAAATAATAACTATTCTAATTTATATCCAATTTATATTTATTTGTATTTACACAATCTCACAACCGTCCTTGCGCTTAGAATATCACAAACTGATGGTCCACAAAATATGGTTTAAGCACTCCAGTAAAATATTTTTACTGACTGTTCCAAGGTGTTACTTCTTTTGTTGATCATTCAATATTATTTCTGTCATGTGTTTGCTGTGCTTTTGTGCGCGTCTGTTTATTGATGCCTTGTGGTCACCTTCTGGGAAAGGGCTGACCTCTTGGCTCTCGTTTGGGATGTCTAATTGTGAGTTTTTTACTTTCCCATTAGTATCCTGTGGTACTTGATTGTATTGATTCCTGATCTTTTCCCTCTTTCTCAATTTAAAACGGCGGAAATAATTTGGAAAAGCAAAGATCGCTTTCAGTCGGTCGTACTGAGAAAATCCTAAAACAAATTTGGTTTTAAGATTGGTAACTTGAAAGCCAGATTATCAATAGCAATTTTGCAAAAAAAAAGTATTTGCTCTTAGCATTTAGCAGATAATGTCATTTAAAAAAAGGTGCCTATGCTCAAAAATGCTGATCTGATCCGCAGCTGTTGCTGCACCTGGCTGCGGGTCACATTTGATTTCTACTAGTCTGACCACAGAGAATATTTACAGAAAATGCTAATAATGAACGTGGGTGATACTGTGTTGAAACCTAGTACTGTAGTCAGAGCTGCAATTTGGAAACATGTGATAATCTGAATTAGCATGATGTATTTAAAATAATTATGCAATTATATAGGAAAAATCGCATGTCCATAAGGTAACATATATATTTACTGAACTTTTCTTGATAAAATAAAAAACAAAAGATTAAGCCAAATCAAATATTTTGTCATTAATTTTATCCCTCCGCTAAATGTTTAAAAGTGTTGCCTTACAATATTTTTGTGCAAGTTGTCGCTCCATTTGTGTATAAGAGCAATTTTTAATATACCAAAGTACTTATAATTCAGCCTCCTAACGGTGGTCGTTTTGTTATTTCAAACAAAATTATGTTTTGTGTCGGTAGTTAATAAATGAGTATGATCAGGAAATGTCACAATCATTATGCAGACCAACCCAAGGGTTACTTGAAGAAGACACATAGAAAACAAATAGACACATGCCATCAAGAAAGCAAATTCTATAAAGCAGCCAGCTCTCTCTCTCTCTCTCTCTCTCTCTCTCTCTCTCTCTCTCTCTCTGCTAGCTGGACAAATGCAAAACTAAAAACAGACACTCAGCACTGCGCAATAAATCAAAGACCAAATTAAAAACACACACACACATGTATGCACGCACGCACGCACACACACACACACACACACACACACACACACACACACACACACACACACACAGGGGGGATAGCGTAAATTATTTGACTGGCCAAGTGTCTTCGCCCTTGAGTCTGCTATTGTCATAAAGCTAATTTATTTAACTTGCATAGAGGCTTTCTAATTTATGAAATTTATCCATGGTATCATGTCAGGGAGACTATCAAACAATTAACGTAATGTAATGAAACAAGAAAAAGGGGTTTCAATGAAACAAGAGGGCCATAGTGGCCCTGAATCGCTCATCTGTACTATGTGCACCAATCGTGTTCAGTGGAAGGTAATGATTTAAACCATTTGGTGGAGGGCAATCAAGCTGGCCTCTTTGAGTGCATAAAAAGACCCTACCCCCTCCCCTCATCACACACAAAAGATTTCTACATACCAAATATTAAGGCTCTAGCCCTTGTGGTTTCAGACAAGAAGGTTTTTTTCATGTTTTCCCTAGATGGGCCTCTGCGAATCATTTGACCCCCGAGCAGGCCGATTTTGTGTCCCAGGGTCTATATTTTAACATTCTTGGAAGAGGTCAACTAGCTGATGTCTTGTCTTCCCTATATAATCCTATATAAAACATGTGACCCTGGGGCGGGACTATTTTTAACCCCAGGGTCATTATTTGAACAAACTTGGTAGAAGTCCACTTGGTGATGCTAAATTCCAAAAGTCAAGGCTCTTGGCCCTGTGGTTTCAGCCAAGAAGATTTTTTTCACATTTCCCTATATAATCATATGTAAAACATGTGACCCCCTTGGTGGGACCATTTCTGGTCCGAGGTCTATAATTTGAACAAACTTGGTAGAGGTCCATTAGGTGATGCTTAATTCCAAATATCAATAGTCTAGGCTTTCTGGTTTCAGACAAGAAGATTTTTCTTGTTTTCCCTACATAAGCCTATGTAAAACATTTGACCCCCAGGGCGTGGGATATTTTAGCCCAAGGTCTATAATTTGAACAAACTTAGTAGAGATGCTACATATCAAATATCAAGGCTCTACCAAGAATTTTTATTTTAGTGGTACATAATTATCATTTAGTTTATTATTGTATCTATCAAATGTTGATATTGAAATGGAGCAGGGTTCCCATGAGCTCTGGAAATCATGGAAAACCTGGAAAATCAAGAAAAAAGTTACATGCATGGAAAAATCATGGAATCTGAAAAAACCCGAATAATCATGGAAAAATCATGGAATTTTGTGAAATTATTTGACGAAACCACCAGTAGCCAGAAAACTAGCTGTCAGACACACAAAACTTGTGTGTCTGACAGCTAGTTTTCTTGTGTGTCTGACAGCTAGTTTTCTGGCTACTGGTGGTTTAAAGTTTTAATTATTTCAAAATGCATGCATGATCTACAAGGATGCTTATTTACATATATTACTGTTGCTGCATTCCGCATATATGCTCTGCGTGGTGAAGATGCTGCTAAAAGGGGAGGTTGGAGGCTGTGCATTTAATTGTCATAGAAATTACATCGTTGATCATGGAAAATCATGGAAAAATCATGGAATTGTGTTTTTCAATTTCTGTGGGAACCCTGTGGAGACCTTGAAATAATTGATGAAAAAAAGGCTCTAGGCCATGTGGTTTCAGACAAGAAGATTTTTTCACATTTTCCCTATATAAGCCAATGTAGAACATGTGACCCCTAGGGCGGTGCCATTTTTGGCCCAAGGGATGTAAATTGAACAAACTTGGTAGAGTTTCACTAGGTGATGCTTAATACCAAATATCAATAGTCTAGGCTTTCTGGTTTCAGACAAGAAGATTTTTTTTTTCTTTTCCACAGAGAAGTCTATGTAAAACATTTGACCCCCAGGCGTGGGACATTGTTAGCCCAAGGTCTATAATTTGAACAAACTTGGTAGAGATGCTACATATCAAATATCAAGACTCTAGGCCTTGTGGTTTCAGACAAGAAGATTTTTTCACATTTTCCTTATATAAGCCAATGTAGAATATGTGACCCCCGGGGTGGTACCATTTTTTGGCCCAAGGGTTATAATTTGAACAAACTTGGTAGAGTTCCACTAGGTGATGCTACATACCAAATATCAATAGTCTAGGCCTTCTGGTTTTAGACAAGAAGATTTTTTCATGTTTTCTCTATATTAGCCTATGTAAAACATGTGACCCCCAGGGCGAAACCATTTTTGGCCCCAGGGCTATCATTTGAACAAACTTGGTAGAGGTCCACTAGGTGATGCTACATACAAAATATTAAGGTTCTAAGCCTTGTGGTTTCAGACAAGATGATTTTTTCACATTTTCCCTTTATAAGCCTACCTAAAACATGTGACCCCTGGGGCCAAGCCATTTATCGCCCAAGGGCTAAAATTTGAACAAATTTGGTAGAGGTCCACTAGGTGATGCTACATACCAACTATCAAGGCTCCAGGCCTTCTGGTTTCAGACATGAAGATTTTTAAAGTTTCCATCGCGAAAACCTTTTTTAGTCTCTGTGACCTAGATATGCAACGGACCAAAACCATTTGAACAATTTTGGTAGAGGGCCACCTAAGGATCATTTGTGTGAAATTATTTCAAATTTAGACCAGGGGTTTAGGAGTAGTTGTCATTTAAGTCAATTGTTAACAGAGGATGACGGAGGATGGATGACGGACAAAGACCATTCACAAAAGCTCACATTGTCACTACGTTCAGATGAGCTAAAAAGAGCAAAAAAAAACACTGGTTGAGACTTTGAGGGCCCACCCAAAGACACGCATCAGGCATGTGCTTAGCAATAAACGGCTTAGGCCAGAGTCCACATTGAGTCAGAGGCCAGACCCACTGTTGTGCAATCTAATATGAACCTGTAGCTATAAAGTGTCATTCCAGACAATAGCATCTGTTAAATGTTCTAAAATGTCAAACACTTCTCCAATAAAATGCTGTTTTTAATGATTTGAATTCAAAACAGTTTGTCAGAATAGCAAACAGGGAAGACACTGATCAGACTACTTCTTCATTGCTGTCATTTGGGCTGCCAAGGGCAGCACTCTGATCTAACCTTAATTGTTTCAGTGGTTTCAGCTCACCACCTACTTATCTTTTATAATAGCTAATAGACGACAGTGAGAAACGACAAAACACAGAATTCTGATGATTTAATTATATGAGTTTGTTTAGGATTTCCGCGGACAAGAAAGCATATTTCAAGCACCACGGCCATGGACAACATAGATATTGGTCAGATCCGCGGTCTGATTAGGAGCATGCTCTCACCCCCTGGTTCAGATTCGCATCAAACTCACAAAATCACCAGTATTGGCAGTCCCTGCTAGTAGAAACCAACAGATTATCATCTGTTAGTGTCTTTGGGCTCATAAAGAGTTCTTGCCACTTTAGTTAACATGATAAAAAAACGATCTAAAAATGGCCTACTCCGCGGTCAGAAAGCCAAACCCAGTGGACGCTATTGCATTTTTTACGCTACTCCACACTTATTACTTGCAACAGTTGAAGGGGTAGAGGCAGAAAACATGTTCTCAAAAACAATCGAAGCATATTTAGACCATATCATTGACTAAACTAAATATTGTTTCACCAAAAAAGCAAAAAATATTAAAGTAATTTCTGTATAAAGGTGTAATTGTCTATCTTTTCCTAAATATCCAAATTTCAAGGAATCATTCACTTTGTATTGTTGTTTTTTTTTTCATATATTCAAAATACTGCATTGCTTTAGCATTAAGGCGTTGATGGCGTGGTTATTTAAGAAGACAGGCATGCCAGCACCTATCTCTGACAAGTGTTTGTAAGCAAGTTTTTAATGTTTCAACTGACAAGCCCATACCTTGAATTTCAGCATATTTATTCTCCGCGAAAAGACTAACCGAAAAATATCCGCGGCCAAGAATTTGGTATGATACCTGTGATGCAAGTGTTACGGTTATTTGTGTTATAGTAGTAGTGACCTCAAATATAAAACAGTTTATAGAGTTTGTGAATGACTTACCTTTCCTATACATACTAAAATTATTCTTAAAATACTTTTGTGCAACTTCTTCGGGAAATTGTTTTACAGCCGCCATTTTATCAAAGTGACATTTATCACAGATAGCTTCGCACAGTTCGTCATTTTCAGGAACTCCGATAAATTTAGCAATCTTCTTTATTTCTGCAGCACCATTCTAGAGACAAATATAAAGGTTATTAACCCATTTAGACCAATGGGCATGCTTACCTCTATCAGTAGGACGAGTCCATTTCCAATTTTAGGGGTGTTGGGTGGTATTTAAACATTAAATAAGAGCAAACAGTGAAGATCCTGATCAGACCCCGCATTATGCAGGTCTGTACTGTTTGCGTATGTCCCATAAAAAGGACACCAGTCTTTTACAGGTTTAGTGGAGAAAGTAAAAGGGGTGTTCAGAAAGTTTACCCTGCATTAAAATACAATCAAATCTGGTTAATTTGAAGTCCTCGAAACCGAAGTTTTTTCTTCAAATTACCAGAAGGTTGAATATATAATATTTATAATAAGATAGGTTTTTACATAATCTAATTAATGCCTAAAAATATTGTGTTTTTAGAATTTTTATCAAAGCATACTTACTCGATGCTTTAAAGAATCATCCAAATGAGATGTTTTTAAGCACCCAGAAAACATGCTTAGAAAGGAATAAATTACAATAGTTCAAAAAAACATGCCCTATTCTCTTAAACCAATTGTCAAGTTTCATTTGAGTACCCGCGCACTTTGAACTATCAATCTTCGAAATATCAAGGTGTGTTTGTTATAATACAAGCATGTTTTAGATTGCTTGACCGTTGAGCTATCAACACCAGCAATAAACCCTGGACTTGGATCACGTCTCTTTTTTCTTATATTTAGGCTAACAAGAGTCCATAACTTCGGGCATGCGACGTCCCCCTCCAGGGCGCATCTTCGAGGGTCCAGAAGATGGCACAAAGACGTCCCAGAAGCCAGGATCCAGCTTCCTACGGCACCACATTGTCCTTCCGTGCATAACGCCAGCGCAAGGTATACACTGAGCCTATCAGAATGTAAGCTGTAAAAATATTTCTTAAAGTACTTAAAGTAGAATATCTAACCCAATTGAACAATTCAATGCTGCACCTTATGAATACAATTTTATTTATCACATGACGTCGCGTCTGGGAGTGAAATAACGCCATGCAATAAAATCGATACACCACTAGTGGTTTACAGATTTACGGGAAACGTTATGACGTCAATAACAACGCTTCATACAAAATGACAAAATTATAACGTTTTTACGCCAGAAATGAGATTTCAAAGTATTCTTAATGTCACGTGATAAATAGAATCTAGCATTCGTGCTCTTGTATTATTGAATTTATTAAACTCGTTGCGAAAAAGAGATAAAATGCTCGGCAAGCCTCGCATTTTATCTCTTTTCCTCAACTCGTTTAATAAATTCAATAAAACATGAGCACTCATGTAAGATCGATCCTCTATGTAATAATTAGAACTTATCCAAAATCTACTTCAGGTAAACTGGATAGGCCGAGGCTTAACCCTTAACTCATTGCATGCTGGGTAATTTTGCATGTTTTTGTTGTCGTCTGCCGACGTTCCTTTTGAGCACACATAATATGTGCTTAGACAGGAATATGTGATAGAGCACATTGCTAGTTCACCTATTTCTAAATGTGAAATCACCAGTACACACCCAGCTATAAACATTAACCCTTAAAGCGACAATTTAATCACAACAAAAGTCGACTGCTTAAATATTTGGGAAGCCGCTTCAACCAACAATGTAGACCGAGAACAGACTGCTCGGGCTTAACATACATTTACATAAGTCAATTATGCTAGCATATATGTGCAAAAGATGACTGAAGCAGATGACATTTATTTTTGCAGGCATTTTATTGATTAAAGTCCCCCCTCCCCTTGTGAATGACTAACTGAGCAACTATACTTCAAAACAAAATAAGTGTCAATGACCATTTTATCACAAACACCGTGACTCAACTTTAAGTTTTCTTTAGCTCTGACTCTGTGAGTTAAGAGCCCTTTTCTTTGTTTCATCATAGTATGTTAATTTGATATCATTGTTTCTCTGTGATGGTGCATTACATAAGTTGAGAAACCTGCATTCGAGCATAACATTTCATGCATTATAACAAAAGAAGAATTTACGTGAAGATTCTGTCAGGCAAACATAATTAAGCCCCCTCTGGCAAGGACTGCTGTCTGTTCTAAGGCAATCATTCTGCTGGTGTTACAGGGGATCCGAACCAGTATTGCTAAGGAACCCTATAGCTTTGTGATTTTCCAGGTAGGAAGGGGTCCGGACTTTCTGCCCCTCCTCTGGATCCACGCATGATGAGCATACCTCTTTCAAATCCTCAAAGAAAAGGAGATGGATGTTGTAATCATTAGACTCCATAGCTGCTTCCCATTCCTTTACATAGACAAACCAGTCACCATAATCCACTGTAAAAAGTTCACAATATATACATAGGGGGTCTAACTCAATAACTCAACTTTGACAACGTTTGTCTTTAACTTGATGAGGGGGAGAAAAGAGGATCCCAATACCACTAAAAGTGGGCCATCATCGGCCCGCTAGAGAAACGCGTTTCGCTGGCGGGCTGATGATTACCTAACATTGAATGCTGGCTTGGTAGCTTTGTGATTTTCCAGAGGATCTGGACCAGTATTGCTTAGGACTCCCACCCTCTGGATCCGCGCATGCATTTTCTCAAGTTCATCACATATACCTGTCTGTCCGATATTGAAAACAACAGTAAACATTTTCATGCGTTCGCAGATGAGTTCTTTAGTCCTTTTTACAAGTGCCAAACCTTTAATTCAAGAAAGAAAGCAACAGTTTACCCATATGTATACGCATCTGAGCAACCACATTACTGACATGCTTCTTACGTGTATATATTTCGCAGTTAATTAATTTGCAGAGAGTATGTTCTGATATGAGTGACTTCAACGATAGAACATATTTTATTAAAACTATGCTATTCAAATCATAAACTTTGTAAAGCATTTTATAAATTCTATCTCAGACACCAGAAAATGCAGTAAAACCTGTGTGAAACGGTCACTCAATAATAGACAAAACAAAGACCTTAATGGCAAAAAGTAGCTTAATGAAGGTCAAAAGCATTGCAGAATGCTCCTCTTGGGGCATTCTGCAATACTTTTGACCTTCATTAAGCGACAATTGGTCTTGTAAACCAATGTTCCGTTTTCTTGAGGGTGACCGTTTTACACAGGTTTCACATTGTTTTATATTATCTTACATTCTCCGTTTAGCAACACTGGTAAGTAGTCCTTGAACTTCCCGCTGTAGCCATAGAATTTAACCCCCGTGTGATGGTGGAAAAAGCTAACTGACATGTCTTTTAGATTGCGCAAGATTAAAACAATCTTCGTCTTCTTTTCTGTAATACATAGAGCATGCCTTTAGATAAGAGTGTGCTATTAAAAAATAAACTTTCTTACTTCTCAACCAAAACATATGTTGTGGGTATGCAAAAGAACAGTCTGAATGAAACGTTCTTTTAAGCACCCAAACCAAATGTTAAACGGATGGATAAGAATTATTAACAATTTTACTCTGAAAAATTGTCTTTCTGGACCGATGATAGAGAATTTTCAATATGCCATGGATCATGTGAATGATTTAAGAACCAGCTCATGAGTCTTTTAAACCAATGGTATATGCGAGAAGTCATTCCTAATGCATGCATACACAGCTATCTGGTGAACTAGAGGCATGTGTTTGGCCTGTATTTCATATATGTATATGTTTTATCTCTTTGTGCTTTTCAGTCAAAAAAGGTTTTCTATTTCTGCCAGATAGATGTTCTATTTTTCCAATTAATATTCTCTTATTCTATATTAATGATAACAATAGTTTATTTGATAATTGTGTGTTGGGTAAAATAATGCCATTTTAGCAGATGTAGTGCCTTAAAGATAAAAAACAAGAACATTTTGTAAGACTCAAATAATTAATCGAGGCTTTCTAAGAATCGGAAAAAATACAAGAACATATTGTAAGACACAAATTATTAATCAAGGCTTTCCAAGAACCACAGAAAATATAGGAACATTTTGTAGGACACAAATTATTAATTGAAGCTTTTCAAGATTCAGAGAAAATACAAAAACATATTATAAGACATAAATTATTAACCAAGACTTTCCAAGAATCAGAGAAAATACAATAGCTAATAGTAAGACGCAAGTATTAAAATAATAGTTTTCCACCACCAAGAGGAAATTCAAGCATATAAAATAGCGATAGATTAAAGCAAACGTGATGCAAGAATAAGATAAAATACGAAGATATTTAGCAAGAAAAAAGGATAAATACACAAGGTTGCCAAAGTACAAGAGAAAGTACAAGAATGTATAGTAAGAAGGATTAAAACTAATATATGTAAGAATAAGAAGAAACAGAAAAAAGATAGTAAGACACAATGTTTCAAACAAGGTTATGGAAGAATATAAGAACATACAAGATTTCTGTACGACAACGTTTTAACAGTGCTGTTCAAGAGTAATAGAAACCACAAGAAACAAATTAAGAAACAATGCTTGAAACAAAATATCCAAGAATAAGATAACCTATAAGAAGGCAAAGTTTTAAAACAAAGCTTTCCAAAATAAGATAAAATGAACGAACATATAGTTAGACACCATTTGAATCAATATCTCCATATTTAAGAGGACATGCAATAAATAGAGGATCTTACATGAGTGCTCATGTTTTATTGAATTTATTAAACGAGTTGGGGAAAAGAGATAAAATGCGAGGCTTGCCGAGCATTTTATCTCTTTTTCGCAACGAGTTTAATAAATTCAATAATACAAGAGCACGAATGTTAGATTCTATTTATCATATGACGTAAAGATTACTTTGAAATATCATTTCTGCCGTAAAAACGTTATAATTTTGTCATTATGTACGCAACGTTGTTATGGACGTCATAACGTTTCCCGACTAGTGGTTTACAGATTTTATTGCATAGCGTTATTTCACTCTTAGACGCGACGTCATATGATAAAACAGGAAAACAAAAAGTTTAAAACAAAGTTGTCTACGAATAAGAGACAAAACAAGAAAATGTAGTGATATAGTCTAAGGATATTAAAACTAATAGAACATATTGTAAGGCATAAAATTTACTCAAAACTACAAAGGAATAGTAAATACGTAAAGCAGGAACATATATTAAGCATAAAGTTTTAAAGGCATTTAAAAATAAAAAAAATACAAGCAAATATAGCATGACACAACATAAAAAGGATCCAAGAATGGGAGAAATATATAGCATTTATAAAGCCTCATAGTTTCAAACAATAGTGTCTAAGAGTATCGAGAATACAAGACTAAATAGTAGTTTCAGAATAAGCTGCCCTTGAAGCAGAGAAATACACAGACATATAGATAGATCCAAAGCTTAAAACAGATTTATCAAATAATAAAAGATACACAAGAATAGATAGTCAGACACAATATTAAAATTAGTCAAAAAGGAGGAAAACACAAGAACGAAGTAGACACAAAGTTCTTTGATTGTGCGTGTGGTGTTGATAGAAATCACCTTACATAGGTACGTCATTTTCAAAATTATTAGTCCGGAATCCAAATTTCAGTAAGTGTCAAATTTTGGTTTAGCCTACATGATCTTGGCCAGAAGTTTTGATGCTTGTTTTGGGTAGGTATATGTTAGAAGTCTACAGTCCAGGTGGCTGTATAAAAAATAGGCCAGCGAAAGTCTTCAAAATGGCCGCCATCCAAGGTGGCCGCCAAAATTTTGAACTATATAAAACTGAGTGAAAAAAACATACCTATCTTGGATTTAATTGCATCTAAGTTTTTCAAATGTTAATATTTCAATACATTCAGTTTATGTGTTAAAAATGAAAGCTTTTAAACGATATTCTGATGTTCTCATGTGTTACATACGTCACTTTATTAACAGTACTCTCTAAAAAATCATAATATTGGCTGTTGTTGTTTGCTGTCAAAGTTCCCCTTCATAGTTTTTGAAGTTTTAATCAATTTGATTTCATAACGAGTTTAAAGCACGGTTTCAAATAAAACTAGTTTGAGCATTCTATCTGCATTAGTTTGTTTAATTTATTAATTTAATCTGGATTGCACTGCTGACAGTGTGGGAAATGTCTTGTAGATGTCATTAAATGCATAATAAAAATAACCAAATACATGATAGTGGCAGAGATAAAAGAACCATTTAATCTTTTTGAAACATACTTTGATTATGAAAAATAAATAGGTATTAAAATCAAATTAAAACGATTCTGAAAAAAAAATAACAACATTTTTATGTGCTTCAAAAGCAAGTTCCCCCTTCAAAGCAACTACGCTTTTGTTGAAGTTGAATCTCATTCATATGATATGTTTAAAAAGACGATGCTCAAACTATATGTATTTTTGAGCACTTAGATGGTAGTCAATTTCATTTTCATCCACTAAGTGTTTGAACTCGTTATTAGGTTTAAGTCACTTTCAAAGACTTATAAAATACCTTTAAGTTGCTTTGGCAGCAAACTCAGAGACAAATGAGAGTTAAGCACCCTTGGAGACTGGAGTTTTTTCATTTCTGACTGTGGTATCACCTCAAGCATTGTTTGCTCTTTATGTACTGGAATGCTCTCCGCCTTTCCATTCACTAGCATCGAGATGATTTCAAACCCCCAGTGAGTACCTGAATAAATTTAAACAAAAATGCTACAGAATGCCTACACTTGTACCAGTCTCCTTACCAGCAGACACATGACGTCAAAACAACATCGTATCGACTTCGATGCGACGTCATGACGTCGCATCGATGATGATACGACGTTGTATTAAGGTTGGCTGCCTGCTTCGATTCATGTATTTTTATTATTTATAAAAATGTAATCTGGTTCTACGTGGCTGAAAGATGTTATAATGCCAGTGCTATCAGAGAATTTTGTACTGCATTATATGAAGTAAAATGAAATTGGCATTTGACACTGAATATCAGTCTACAGAATGCAGTGAAGAAGCATATTTTTTTCTTTCGACAAACCATCCTTTATCTTGTATAGTCAAGGATCTTGTCATGCGCCATTATAAAGTGCATAATGTGTCATGCATATAACCGCTAACAGCATCTTACATTTTGCCAAACACATAAACGACACCCGTAACTTATATCAGCAATAATTTCCATGTGCTGTCAGCAATTTCCAAAATCTGAAACAGCTGCCTCCCCCACCCAACACACACACACACACACACACACACACACACACACACACACACACACACTCTCTCTCTCTCTCTCTCTCTCTCTCTCTCTCTCTCTCTCTCTCTCTCTCTCTCTCTCTCTCTCTCTCTCATTAAAATACATATATATTGCACATTTTAGCTCTTGGATTAACTTTGCATGCTAGATTATGCCTGCTTTTCCTTTAGAAAAAATGGTTTATTAATTTAGATTTTTTTCTTTAGAAAAAACTGGGTTTGTTAATTTAGTATCAAAGTCATTCCGACAACCGTCGTTCCGACCGTATGTCCGGCCGGCCGTGCGTCATACAGTCTGTCACGTTTCTTGTAACTGCACCTTCTCCTAAACCGTTGAGCGTAACAACTCAAAACTTTGCAGGTGTGTAGGTCACATAATGTAGAGGCCAGATGGTACTGGACAACTTTCCATATGACTTTAGCCCCAAGGTCAAGGTGAAAGGTCGAATAATGTATTTTCTTGTAAATGCATCTCCTCCTAAACCGTGGGCGTAGCAACTTCAAACTTTGCAGGTACATATGTAACATGATGTAAAGGTACTAGGCAACGTTTCATGTGATCCTGGGCCCAAGGTCAAGGTCATAGGTCAAATAATGTATTTTCTTGTAAATGCATCTCCTGCTAAACTGTTGAGCGTAGCAACTTCAAACCGCATAGATCACATAATGTAGAGAGTACTGGGCAGCACCAAAGGATCAAATACTGTTTTCTTGTATAATGTACAGGGGAATGCATTTCCTCATAAACCATTGCACGCAGCAACTATAAACTTTGCAGGTGCATAAATCACATGATGAAGAGAGTACCGGGCAAGTTTTCATGTTACATTGTCAAACATGTATTTTCTTTAAACTTTGCAGGTGCATATGAAACGTAATGTAGGCGAACTGGGAAACATTTCGTTTGATCTTGATCCCAGTGACAAAGGTATACATCTCCTAAACCGTTGAACAATAGCAGGTCCCTTGATCACATGATGGAGAGCGTACTGGGCAGCATTTCGTATGGACCAAGGTCAAGGTTTCAGGTCAAATAATGAATTTCCCTGTAAATGCATCTCCTCCTAAACCATCGGATGTAGCAACTTCAAACTTTGCAGGTGCATAGGTCATATGTTGTAGAGGATACTCAGCCACGTTTCGTGTGACCAAAAAAAGCGGTTATTTGCGATGGTGTGCAGCTTCATTGCCTTTTTTCTTTATTCTCTTTCCCTTTTTGTCTTATCGAATAACTCATGAGCAATCTGAATATTTATCAAATGACATCGCGCGTCTGGGTGTGATATAAAGCCGTTTTAACTATGCAAAGAAACAGATCTAGTAACGTTGCGTGATGACGTCCATTATAACGTTGCGTAAAAGATGGCAAAATCGTGATATTTTCACGTCAAAAATGCGATTTTCAAATAATTGTAATGTCCTGTGATAATTAGAATCTTGCATTCGTGCTCCTGTATTATTAAATTTATTAAACTCGTTGCGAAAGAGATAAAATGCTCGGAAAGCCTCGCATTTTATCTCTTTCCCCAACTAGTTTAATAAATTCAATAAAACATAAGCACTCATGTAAGATCCTCTGTTTAGAGTATTGATACCTTAAAGGCCCTGTCACACTATAACGTTTTAGCCAACGTATGCCGACGTATGAAAAATATATCTAGTACGCTGGCATACGCTGAAATCTAATAAAAAAATCAGAGGAAGCCTCTCTCTGAACTTATGCAAAGCGTACGCGAAACGAGCATAGAACGTATGTCTAACTTATGAGTAACTTATTCCCGACGTAACATAACTTATACTTGTATCAGCGTAAAAAAGCGTATGCCCAGCGTATCACTAGCGTTCTTGAAACTTATGCACAACGAACGTCTAACGTATATTGAATTGTACATATAACGTACGTTAACGTATGCATAACTTACATGTAGCGTACTTCTAACGTATGTCAAGCGTATAAAACAGTACAACATTTTGGGACCATTTTGTCATATGGCAACGTATACCAACGTATACCAACGTACTGTAGCGTGTTCGAAACGTATTAATAACGTATCTCTAACTTATTCAGCGTACACCAACGTATTTGGTGAATTTTCATACGTTGGTGCTAACATACCTTAACGTATGCATAACTTACCCGTTGCGTACATCTAACTTATGCCTAACGTATAAGCAATACGTCGGCATACGCTGAAGATTTTTTATGCAAGTTCAAAATTTTGGGATCTGTTCGACGTATGACAACGTATACCAACGTACAGTAGCGAGTTCAACGTGTTTAAAACTTAGGCTCTAACGTATTCAGCGTACACCAACGTGCTTGCTTAATTTCTCATACGTCCGCATACGTTGGTGCAAACATACCTTAACGTATGCATAACTTACCTGCTGCGTACATCTAGCGTATGCCTAGCGTATAGAAACAGTACGTTCGCATACGCTGTCATTTTTTATGGATGCACAAAATGTTGGACCTCTTGGTCGTATGTCAACGTATACCACCGCACTATAGCGTATTAGTAACGTGTTTAAAACTTATTTTTAACGTACTCAGCGTATACCAACGTACTTGCTGAAATTTTCATACGTCGGCATACGTTGGTGCTATACGTCGTAGTGTGACAGGGCCTTAAATCAATACACCTCACTCTTTGACTGCTGGGTAATTTTCGATGCTGTGGATTTTTTTTCAAGTTTCAAACCGTTCGGATCCAGAACAGAACCAACGTTAAGTTTGTCCTGATCTAGGTCCAAACTCTTGGGTTGTCAGCATATGACAAAAATCACCGCTAGCAAGGAGCTAAAGAGAAGTATGTGATCGGAAGAAACTTCGGATTCACACGAACTCATTCATAACATTTGTATTTTATCTTTAAATGTTTGTTTGTGTTCAGACAACAAATCAGTCGTCTTCATGGGTTGAGCCAGTACATAGCAGAGGATAAAGTATCTTGCTCAAGGGCACAACACAGTTACTCCGCTGTCGGTGAATCTCGAACTAGCAACCAAGTGCACATTGCAGTGCCTCCGGTGATTCTCAAACCAGCAACCCTTCGATCTCAATTCTAACACTTTACCACTGAGCCACAACGCTCCTTAGCATTGTAGTATTACTTTTAAAAAATCGACAATTTGATTGCAAATGCGCACGTGACGTCGATTAATGGTGTATCAATGTCGATACGACGTCGCATCGACGTTAATACGACGTTGTTTTGACTGCCTACTGGGACGGCCCACTTTTTGAATTTTACAGTATTACCGAGATGAACATGCTTTCCTTCTAAGTCTGGCAGAGAATATATTTGTCTTGGTTGTTTTAAGTCTCAGCTAAGAGAGCCTGTCACAACATTTTTCTGATTTGGGGGCATTATTTGAAAAAAAATCAAAATCCTTCAACGGAGATACATACTTCGGCCAAGTCCTATCAAATGACAAGGTATTGTTTAAAAAGGATTTCATTCCTTGCTTAGTACTGGTTCAAGACAGGAAGACCCGTCCCAACATAAAGGAACAATTGTTGACTGGGACGTAAAGAATCAAATAAAAAAGACAAATTTTGTGGTTTCCACTCAAAGCTCCATGGTTTGTGGCAGACTCTCTTAACGATTTCCTGTCCTTCTGGTTTGAACCAGTACTAAGCAGCGGATAAGTAATAGTTCTACCATGGCTGTACGCAAAGATGATATAATGGTGGTATATTATATTGTTAATCAAGTGATTTCGTATTGGTCCTGCTACAGGCTAGATGGTCATAGATCGTATACTACAATTACAATGTATAAAGGAACTAAGTGGGAACGAGCGCAGCGAGTGAACCACTTAATTCCTTTATAATTGTAATATATGATCTATAACATATACTTATTAACTACTATATTTATAGCACATTCAAAGGCAAATGTGGAGAGCACAGTGGCTCAGTGGTAGAGTGCTTTACTCGAGACCAAGCTTCGAATCGATTAATATGCCATACCTGACTTGGCGGCTGTACAGAACATTATGTCGTCTTCCCTAAGTTCCATATTAGCGATGTTGTGCACTATTTCGGCTGCAACCTCAGGATGTTTCGTAAATGTAGTTAATCTGTGACCATCTATGTCGATCATAGTCTGAAATGACTCCCCAGCTAGATCTTTCACTTCAATCAGTTTATAGTCCGCCATTTTAAGATCTTGCATCAATGATCATATCAAGTTGAGATGGCCTTTAAGCAACGGAGCTATTTTGAAGAGCCTACAAAATAAACTTTATTTGGTGTGATGATGATATGTACGATCGTTCTTTATCTATAATTCTTAGATAAACTTTAACTAGCTTGTATTATAGAGCTTTAAAGTCACTGTAAAGGCGGCAACTTTAATATTCAACTTTAATATTTATATCTGGGCGCAGTTCGATATTTTATCTGCACAAGAAGGGAGATCAGGTAGTTATTATAATTTGGTTAAGATAAGTTGTTTGAGCTGAGCAGATGTGCGTGCATTTCATGAAAATCGTGACCGTACAAGCCCAAACTCACATTTATAAACCCTTTGAGGGCCAACACGACAAAGGTGGTCTACTTTTGTCGTCTGCTGAAATGATTTTGAAGCCTCTTCGACAAACAGTGAAAATCCAGATCAGACAGCTCCAAGAGGAGCAGTCTGATCTGGGTCCACACTGTCTGTCTCTTTACTTTAAACGATAACCAATAAACAGACAACTTTGGATGCAGTTATTATGCTGGCATTTTAAGAGTTAAATAATATGAGACAGTGCATGAGATTTCCAACAATGTGGTGTGTGCGACCAGCAAAGCCTCAGATCAGCCTGCGCATACGCGCAGTCTGATCCGAGCCTTTGCTAGTCGCTTGAGTATTCTATGAATGATAAGCTACTGACTGAACACCATTTAGAGTTTCTAAGCTTAACAGGAGGCTGCATAGGCTCGTCTGCGTCTACACTTGTCAAAATGCCACATTGTTGAAAATCTCATGCCGCGGCTCATATGCTTTGTGTCTTTGCTGAGGTGTTATGGCGCAAGATGATATAGTTACTTTTGAATAAAACCACGCCTCGTTTTCAGCTTTTATCTATGTCTAAGGTAGAACAGTCCTTATTACGCATTCATGAGGTACCGCCTTTACATTGACCCAATAGCTTTATAATATATTTCCAGGTAACGTGGTGGCAAGTTCCATAGGTCGTACTGTTTCATGTTTTCTTTACCCGTCAAGCACCCTCCTCTGTCAAAACAATGTCATCCATTGAAATCTTCAAGGCAATGGTAGGCGCTTCATTATTGCCATACTCATGAAGGATGGCAATTATAATTGACTTATTTTGCAACCTGTATGGTAGCACCGGCTTAGTGGTGTAGCACGAGGTATCACTTTCTGTGAAAATTACCGGTATGTTTTGTCTCATGGTGTCACAACACTAAAATGACCCACCCAGCGCATTGCCATCTCCACTTGCGGAGATGGCGATGAGGTGGGTGTGCAGCTTTTTTATGGCTGCTGTACTTTTAATCAGTAGACGACAAAACACTTCAAATAGTGTAGTGCTGAAAGATGGCAGGCTTTTTTTTAAATAAAGCTCATACTTGTTTCGTTTATGCTTTATCATGTTTAACAGCGCCAATTACAACAAAAGTTGTCTGCCTTTCTCGTCTGCCGATATGTTTAAGAGAATCTTAAGAAGCCTGTATGCCAAAAAGTGTGGACCGAGATCAGATTGCCACTGCTGGTTCTTTGCATCTATACTTAAATTCGGCATTATTTGCAGCAGGCGACTTCAGCAGACGTACATTTTCAGATGCATTATATTGGCGCTTTAAGGATTAATCATGATCATTACATCAGGGAGTGCTAAATTTCGAAAATCAGCACAAGAGAAATAATTTTCCTTGTTAAAGGAGGGCTAGACTGGAAACCGCCCAAACAGTTGAAATGTGCCTATCAGCCAATACCTCATGCTATATATAACAAGAAATTATCCTCTCTAATAGCACTTTCACTCTTTCAAACTGTTTGGACTGGACCTATCCGATTTAGAACCTACCTTCATGTAGGGTCGGTTGTCAATGCCTGTTGATTAATTACATTTTAGTAACTGTAGTGGAGCCTGGCTCATTATAACCCCTATTGCATGTGTAACCAATTTGTTTTGGTGGCTTATCTCACAAAATAACTGCCATTGGGTTTATATATCTCCAGATAAGAAGAATGAATGACCAGATTGCTTAATTGCTTATTTCTTCAAGATCCATACATGCTATACATACTCATCGGAAGCGTCTCATTGAAATATTTCAAATGAATACTCAAACAAATGTTTTCAGAAAGATATAGAAACCTTTATTAGAGAGAAACATAATCTTATCTGTGGATATGAATGGTCATCTTCCACCAGCAGTATTACAGTATTAATTCTTTGCCTGCTAGCGGCGTCCGCTCATTACCTTTGTAAATCCTTTGGACCCAGATCAGGACAGACAGAACTTCGGTCTTGAACTGATTCGAAAGTTCTTGACTCTGCTATTTTCTTAAAGAGATAAAAAAAATAATTGCTAAGACAATAATCAGCAGACGACAAAAAAAGGAATAAGAATTATCTAGCATGCAAAGAGTTAACTGGAAGCTACATCATATTATTATCATCATAACTGGGCATTTTTTAGATCAACTTCAGCACAATCTGTTAAAAGTTTCATCCGAATTAATATAAAATATATAATAAAGTCTATAGATTTTTTTTTTTAATTTTAATATGGATAGAAGTTGTTTTAAGACGAATGAAATATGACTACATTTTTTTTGAAAAAATGGTGCAATTCGGCACAATCTGGTGCATTCTAGGGCCCATTTTAGCCTCCATTACTTTGCTGTTTTTGAGGTTATTTTTTTTTAAATGTTGCCTTTGCAAAATCACAAAAACACAATATGTTGCACCCATTTAATACTTTAGAATGAAAGCCAAAAAGTTAATGGTTTCAGATACCTTTACTGACCAGTTTTATTGGGGATATAAAAACCTGATTAGTCACAGAACATTTGGCATTTCTCTACAGGTCATTTCTGATCGTATCAAAGCAATAACTGTGGTCAGACAGTTATTTTTAGACAGCATTCCATCCATCAAATTCGGAATGAACAAGTCGTTACAGTTTTAGCTTTCATTGGGGTATTAGAGAAGAGAAAATGTATATATTTATAATATAATAGTATAATCAGGATAAAACTTAACTGAAACGACTGCACAAGTCTAAAGGAGGGCTTGCCTAGTTGAAAACAGCATGTGCACCTTGTATGTTGGGAACACCTCCAAATTTGGTTAAGGTTTACACTGAACTAAAACCACATCATAGACGAACATTAACAATAGTTATTGAGTCAGTGGTTAAGATACTCTTCTGGCAAAAGAAAAACACAAACAGTTATCTAAAGCGGCACCTAGCGCCGTACATTGAAAGACTTTAAAAACGCAAAAAAATGAAATTAATAAAAATTTACTTATTTTTAATATATCATTTTTTTGAGTTTTGGCGACAATGAACATCAACACGTCAGCAAAACATGTTTTTAATTTCATGCCAAAATAATAAATAATGGTAGGACAAAAGTCTATCGAATAGCGATACCCTTAGATTCTAAAGTTGCAAATTGAAATTTGTCTAGGAATCAGGCGTGATTCAAAGTAATTGTATCAAAACATTTTTATTAAAAAACCTGGATATAAATTACCCTCGAAGCCCTATTATTTGTCTGGAACTGACGATAGCCAGCAAGAATGGATATTGTCGATGCAAATATCGTTGATACACTCGACGTAAGTTGCCGTCTTAACGTCAGGTCGTCATTTTTGGTTAACCAGACCTTCGTGGATATTTAACTGTCCTTGTAGCCTGATAACGATCTCTGAGACGTTGATTGCCTTTCCCAAAGGCCTAGAACTTTTCAAATATTCATTTCATTTTTTCCATATAAACATATTCGTAATTGTTGCTAGTCTATACCAGCTAAGTTCTGATAATCATACAAATCCACTGAAGACAATTACATTTATAGACTAATGAACATAACCATTTGGAAAAGAAAGAAATATTATTACAAAATTTTACGTGTATTAATGACCACTTATATTATCAGACTGGTAGCTATTCTATATAGTTGACTGATTGCAATTATAATGGCCCACTTCGAATCGAAGTTTAGTTCCTACTATAGCAATTAAAGTTCAATTCGAACATCGATAGTCTCTACTATAAGTGACGTCACGAACCTACTAATAACTCAACGGTGGGTCAGAGCACCGTTACTCTAGTAGCTTGTCTGGTTCCTTCCTCTAGACCTATCTAGCAAGATGGGTTAAAGATCTATCAATAGCCTCAAAATGTTTTTATTTTACAAAATAAATCCATGATATGTTCGATTTGTGGTCCCTCTTATTCGAAATTGTTAATTAGTGTAGGCTGTGCAGTTTATGCACACCCTTTTTGTCTACGATGAAGAATTGAGGTGGGGCATACAGGGCTATTCACTTTGTTTACTTGACAACTAATTCAAACGTTTGCAACTGTAGCCTTTCGGGTGTAAACGTACGCATGCATCTATTACGTAAGATCTTTAGTAGGAACTTAAGTTCGATTCGAAGTGGGCCAATATCATTCCAAATGCGCCAGATCGTTCATGTTTGGACAATCGTGGCATGATAAATAAAGTTATAAAACTAAAGCTGCAGTTTTTTATACATGCTTATTTACAACTGTAAATTACAAGCTACATGTCAAAGAGACCCAGAGGTGTATGCGACACGCCATGGTCCCAAAATATATCCTCACACCTAATTTAGGATTCCTACCTCAAATTATATACAGATATGCTCTGAGCTCGACCTTGCTAGAACTGAAACCAGAGGTCAAGGTCACAGTGACCTGGAAACAGTTGGTGAATCGCCAGGGTCAAAGATGTATCTACATACCAAATATAGAATGCTACCATAGATAAAATATGCGATCTGCTGTGGGTGCATTTTTTTCAAGAACTGACTCCTGAGATCAAGGTCACAGTGGATGAAAACAGTGAGCATCATTTCATGACCACAACATATATCCACAAATTATGGCATATAATATGAGACATGCTCTTACAGGGTTCGCACAGACCTAGAAAAATTGACCATGGTCCTGGAAAACTCCTGGAGTTTGAAAAAAAAAGTGCCTTTTGTCCTGGAATTGTCCTGGAACTTTGTAAAATCATCCTTAAAAATATGAATTAGTCTTTGAAAAATATAAAAATACAACTAGTCCTTTAAGATTTATGGGATTCGCAAAAAAAAACCTGTGTGAAAATCGCAAAAAAATGAGCGAAAATCGCTAGATACACGTCAAAGAGCGAGGTGCAACTCGTATTCTATTCAATTTGTGCGGTAGTCCCGGTTTTTATCACCGGTATCAGAACCAAAGAAATCGAGTGCGCCTTTAAATTTCGACGCTTCTGGCTGAAAAAGTGCACTTTTAAACGTTGTTTTATACAAAATTGGGAAGAAATTGAGTCCTTGAAAAATGAAAAAGTCCGGAAAAGCCCTGGAATTCTGTTTTCCCATTTCCATACAAACCCTGTTTTAACACTATGTTTTGCTTGCTGTCGGTGAGTTGTCTTGTCGTTGAACTGTTTTGTTCCAATACACACGACCGTTATGCTAACAGTATGTTATATGAATAGACAACCAGGTTGAGGGTATCACTATTCCGACACAAATGCTTGGGGCGAGAGCGCAGGAAGCAAAAATCTCTAATATTTCAATACTACTGTAAACCCAGAAATTTTCGGGAGAATTATATTTTCGCGTATAACGTTAAAAACAGGTTTGGGACGTTAAAAATTCGCGAATGGTTCATGATTTACCTACATCAGTAAACGGCAGAGTAATTTTTATATTTCCCGAGGGTTTCATTTCCACGAAGCTTCGCATCTGCGAAAATAAAACCCTCGCGAAAATTTCTGAGTTTATAGTATTCACACGAAGTTGATTGATGCATACTAGAATGCATATCTATTTGTTCATTTTCTGACAGACAAACAAGTGGAAAGCGACCAGGGAAGATCACAGACAACCACACGGCTCTGTGAGGAAGAGACAGCCAGCCGACAGCAAAAAACATAACCAACTCTCTCTGTTGCAAAACGAGAACTAAATTACAACTTACACAAAAACGCATAGCTCAATGGCGGGGGTGGGGGGACAGCACTGAATTAATATGAAACGGAAACATCGCCTTAGATTGGGCAGCATCTAAGGCTACCGGGGCGGGGATGGGATTGGGGATAAAAATGTTACTGGCCGAATCTTCGCCCTAGATTCAGCTTTTGTTAAGACGCAAAACATGCTTAGTTCGCATTGATGCTTCATAACTTTTGCAAATAATCATCACAGGGAAACGGTCAAATCAATCTGATTTACTAATTTACTGCGATAAAACGAAGAAAATGGCTCTTAACTCACAGACAGTCATATAGCTAAAGAAAATCCCTCTTTGAGCCAGGATAGACCCAGCCAAAGCAAGCATCAGGCACCAACCCCACCTATATATAAGAGCTTTAGATCAGGGTCGTCAACGATTCTTTTGAATTCATAAACTAAAATCACCATAAAGTACTGGCTCTGATATGCATTGATGTAGAGTAGTTTTCAAGTAAAAATGTATTCAACAATCAACTCTGAGTGCCTACGATAAAATTTAGAAAATGCCTCATGAAGTTTATTATACCGATAGCCTGGTTTTAGTAACTATGTTCCTATTGTTGAAGACACTGACTCTCGTAAAATGAACAAGCTGCAAAACATATACACCATAAGAAGGGGACAGGGAACAAATCCCTGAAAATCAATCGACAGCGACCACAGTAAGGGTTTTGTATGGGGGGTGGAGCGAATTCTTCTCACTGTACATGTATGCCTTATGACTGCAACATTGCAAGCTGTGAGTATAGCATAGAGCATAGAGGACTGTTTCCAGTGGCATCGGATATAGCATGCCACCGACACGTCCTGTGTTATCTCATGCAGGCCCTAATTGTAGCTTATCTACATTTGTTGTTTTCGATGATAGCTATGTATAAGTACTAAGCTAACTGGACATTTCCAACGTGTGTTTGTGCAAGCATCATTTTTTATCATCTGATGCTCAACCAGATTTTTCCGGGACTTTCCACCAAGATTTTTCGCATATTGCACAAGCTCGATGAAAATAACAATCCGAATTCCAGTTGCCGATCTCAGTCTTGATCAGGCCTGTATATATCACCTTTGAGCGCATCATAAAATTGAATCATGTGACACAGCCAATAACAACACGAATTTCTACACGTTTAAATCCGCTTCTGGTACACCTTTCTCACGCAAAAAGTAAATCTGACAAAAGGAGAAAATCCTCTGACCTCCTATTTACACCATAAATGTAGGGACCCGTTAGAGGTTGCATGACATTCCACGATTTTTTATTCTCTTCCTAGGACAAGAAATATTAATTATAATATACAGAACATGCAACATTTGCTTACCTTTTTAGCTCCTCGAAATCTCAACCGGAAGACACTTGAATTGTTTTTCTCGCTCAACCAGCGGTTGCGCATCTGACCGTTTGGTAGGCGTGTTTATTGTTTGGCCCTTTGATAATGCCTTTTATGTTTTTTTTGTTTTGTTTTGTTTTTGTTGTTTGTTTTTTTTTTGTTTTTTTTTTTTTTGGGGGGGGGGGGGGGGTAAACGGCATAAAATAGGACAGATCCTACATGTACATAGCAAGAAAAAAAACTCATGGCATGATGTTATTTATTTCTTACAAAATAAACATAATTTGAGTTGCGAGTATTTCATTTCATCTCCCCACCGTTTAAAGAAATACATGCACAGCGTTTCAGTCCAAGCATCTTGAGTTATGGGAAATTCTAACACTCTGTTCAAGATGATGGAATCGTTATAGACTCTGAAGGATTCGTTCATATTTTTATTTTTTGTGCGTTAGAATCAAAATAAATTCGCACTGGTAGTGATTTATTGCTTAATATATCACTGTCTGTTGGTCAGTCGTTAGTGAATAAATCACTCGCGCTTCGCTCTAGTGATTTATTCACTGAACGACTAACCGCCAGCCAGTGATATATTAAGCATTGTGCAACACTCACTGTGAGTGCGAATCTTTTTCTTAATTTCCTACTAATATTTCTTTGGCCTTTTCGGTATTTCGCAGTATTTTTGGTATTTTGGCGAATCTAGATCTATTCACGGGATGCAATTTTGGGTCCGAGGATGCTGCTACCTTAAAACTGTTTATTTTGAGTAATCGTTCTTGTGGCCACGTCATTCTAGGTGGCGTCATCATTCAAGATGGCGACTTCGTTGCGAGAAAAACAGATTTTGGCTTTGCGGCGAATGCTGAACTTTAATGCTCCTCCAAGTAAAGCTTCTTCTGCAGAACCACAGTGGAAAGTGCTGATATATGATAGATTTGGTCAGGACATCATTTCACCTCTTTTAGGAGTGAAAGAACTCCGCGATATGGGCGTGACACTGCACTTGAATCTTCACTCCGACAGGGACCCAATTACGGACGTGCCGGCTATTTATTTTGTGATGCCTACAGATGATAATATACAGCGCATTTGTCGAGATCTTCAGGCTCAGCTTTATGAGAACTATTTCCTTAACTTCATATCTGCCATTCCACGTCAGAAGTTAGAAGATATTGCTAATGCAACCATTCAAAACAATTGTGTAGGCCAAGTCTCGAAAGTGTTTGACCAGTATCTAAACTTTATTTCACTGGAAGATGATATGTTTACACTAAGGCACCAAGACAGAGAGAGTATATCCTATTATGCAATAAATAAAGGTGATGTCAAGGACTTTGAAATTGAAAATATTATGGACACACTTGTTGACAGCTTGTTTTCGGTGTTTGTTACACTAGGAACTGTTCCCATTATTCGCTGTCCAAGAGGGAATGCTGCTGAAATGGTAGCTGAAAAGCTTGACAAGAAGTTACGTGAAAATCTGAGAGATGCTAGAAATAGCTTCTTTACATCTGATAGTATACAGGCTGGACAGTTTAGTTTTCAGCGCCCATTGCTCGTTCTTCTCGATAGAAATCTGGACTTGGCAACCATGCTTCATCACACATGGACTTACCAAGCTCTTGGTCATGATGTTCTTGATTTAAAATTGAATCGGGTTGAAATTGAAGAAACGACAGAAGTCCACTCTCCAGGTGGTGGTACAAGACCAACGAAGAAGAAGAAATCTTATGATCTTAATCCCACGGACAGTTTTTGGGAGTTGCAAAAAGGAAACCCATTCCCGGAAGTTGCTGAAGCAGTTCAAGAAGAGTTGGATGCTTATAGAGCTAAAGAAGATGATGTCAAAAGATTGAAGGCAGCCATGGGACTTGAGGGAGAAGATGAATCAGCTTTAAGTATGCTGTCAGATAATACAGCAAAACTAACATCAGCAGTAAATTCTTTGCCTGAACTGTTAGAAAAGAAAAGATTAATAGACATGCATACAAATGTTGCAACTGCATTGCTGGAACAGATTAAAAGTAGAAAATTAGATCTGTATTTTGAAACAGAGGAGAAACTGATGAGCAAAGCTTCTTTAGATAATCTGATGGAAATAATATCTGATCCTGAGGCGGGCACACCAGAGGATAAACTAAGATTATTTGTCATAGCTTTAATATGTGGTCCGACTACGATGAGTGATGCTCAGATAGACCAGTATTGTGTAGCTTTACAGGGTGCTAATTGTGACATTACGCCCATTCAGTACATTCGCAGATGGAAAGCATACACAAAACTTACAGCAGCACCGAGTCAGTATGGTGGAGGTGGAACAAAAACTGTCAGCATGTTTTCTAATTTAATGTCAAGAGGGTCTCAATTTGTCATGGAAGGTGTGAAAAATCTTGTTATTAAAAAGCATAACTTGCCTGCAACTAGAGTAGTGGATGCTTTGATGGAAATGAAAACTCTCCAAGATGTTGAAGATTACAGATACTTTGACCCCAAACTTTTGCGCGCTGAAAGTTCAATTCCAAGAAACAAGTCGCCATTTCAAGAGGCCTATGTCTTTGTTGTGGGAGGTGGAAACTATATTGAATACCAGAATTTGGTTGATTATGCTAAAGGAAAATCTAGTACTGCACCAAAAAGAATTGTTTATGGTTGTAGTGACTTAAATAATGCAACACAGTTTCTTAAACAACTGTCAAGGTTGGGTCAGGAAATGTAAATGAATTGCAGAGCTCCATATAAGCTTGGCTATTTCTTAAAATATTCTCTACATAAACATGTTAAATGTGTTGAAAAGAATGGTCTTTTTGAGACAGTTTCCTTTTAGTGCCCATGATCATGCTTTATGGGAGAAATACAAATCTGAATTCTATCTTCTATACTGCCATGTTGCCACAAACCAATTTGATTCATATATGATCATTACCATCCATTTTGGACTGTACTGACAAATAAAACACAACTTTAGCCAAGCTATTATGTATGAGGGACTGAATCGGGGGTCTGAAAATGGCTAATCATTAAAATTTTGGCCACTCATTCGCTTAAAAAATAATTTGCCTTAGAACACTTTAGATCCAATAAAATTAACCTGTTCTCAGTAAAACCTATAATCGCCATTTTTTAAATTTTAGTATGTGTTTAATCAGTAATCACAACTTTTTCTTTGATTATATTTTTGGCAGAAAATTGTTAAGTTTTAGACCAAAAGTAATTGCTTTAAAACATTTTAATTTTGGCCAAAAATCGCAAACCAATATTAAATACAGCCAAAATAGCTGACCAATGTACCCCATCCAGACCCTCATATATCTCTTTAATAGGTTCAAAGCCAAATTACGGCATTTGCAAATTAATGAAATGGTCACAGATCAGAGACTATTCATTGCTTTTAAATATTCATCTTTGGCATACTTGATTGATGGTTAAGTCCAAATCATCAACTGGAAGTCTCCATTTTAGAAATTCAGCACTTAACAGAGAAGACTGTTTCGACACTGCACACTATTACACCTGATTTGGGTTATAAGTGTTTAAATTTAACCCATATAAGCCTAGCATCTTTTTTCGACATAGGCAAACAGTGCAGACCCAGATCAGATGCATTTGAGAAAAAAAATGTAAATGTTTGCTTATCTGGAGTGATAGTATGGGTACTACTGACTGAGATTCAAGATTTTAAAAGTACTATTTTGGATGTTATTGTGAGACTGTGTGAACTAAGGCCAAATAAAAAAATAAGTGTGTTTTGGGGGTAACAGATCTAAAAATTTTAGATTCTAGGTAAGCATACTTTTTTTTTTAATTATTTTATTTTTCTGGAAAAAAATATAACTTTATGCATTTTAAAAGGCATAATTTTGGCTTTTAAATGCATAAAGAAATTCCCCAGAAAACCTGAAATAAATTCTAGGTTTCACCAGTAAATTAAGGTACATGTAGGGTCTGGTCACCCTAAACACAGGCATTTTTTTTTATTTGGCCTAAATTAAAAAACAATTTCACCTAGCCCAATATATATTTTTTTTTGTTTCCTTTCACTTCAATTGACAAATTCCTAAAATTGGACTCTATTGATACATTTTAATATATGTGGTTTAGAATCTGTTTTCTTCTCAGAATTAAAAAAAATGAATTAATTGGTTTGCTCAACAGACAATCCAGCCCCAGCCATTCTCTTTTGATATTACATGTACATGATATTCATGATGATAAGGTTTGGAGAAACACTTATTTATTAAGGCTGGCCTATGAAATTATTTTCTAGCTGTAACAACTGCAAAAAACAGGAGAGCAGTGGCTCAGTGATAGAGTGCTTGACTTGAGACCAAGGGGTTGCAGGTTCAAGCCTCACTGAAGGCACTGCCTTGTGTCCTTGAGCACGATACTTTATCCTCTGCTAAGTACTGGTTCAACCCAGGAAGACCCATCCTGACATGACTGAAATTCTGTCAAATCAAACAAAAACTAAAAAAATTGTTATTTGGGCCAGCTGATGAGATAATGGTTACCATTTTAACCCTTTATCTGAATGATTTTCCCATACATATTGATATGATAAGTATGAGACTGTCCACTGTGTACTTTAAGGGGTTACAGGTAGATTTTTTTATTTTGATGTAGTTCTGTCCCTGAAGATTGTTTTAATCTTAGCAAACTGTGCAGACCCTGATGAAATGCAGCATAATTGCTGCATTTCATCTGGGTATTCACTGTTTGTAAAAGTACCCACAGGAGACAAAAATTCCACTCATCCACTCGTAATATATAGAAAGAACAAGTAATTCTTCCCAAAGCACTCAACCTGTAGGACCAGTGCTTTGGAAAGAATTACTTGAAGTCATATTACTCCCTTATGTTCTTTATTGCATACACTTTTAAAGGACAAACTTACTTGTGCATGTGTTTGCAGGACGAGTGAAAATTGTTTGTTTGTTTGTTTTTGTTGCTTTACGTCCCAAGTCAACAGCTATGGTCATTGCGGGACGGTCAGTTCACCTAACCACACTTTTTCCTGGGCAAGCTTGAACAAGCAGTTAACCAGTACCTCTTGCACATACTTTCGCTTGTAACTGACAACAACCCTTCTTGAATGATTCAGGGGAAGGGAGGAGAATGACCGTAGAAATTATTTCATGATCAATCTCCACGAAAGTATGGGACCGGGCCAGGATCAAACTCGCGACCCCTGGATCTTCAGTCAGGCTCGCATCTGTTGCCAGACATGTTACCGACTGCGCTACGCGCCCCGGTATGAGTGAAAATTGTAAGATACTCGTCCTGCAGGACAAGTGCAATATTTAAATATTTTTGTCCCCTGACCCATTTAGGGAAGTTCCTGTATACAAAGGATTAATATGCACAACACTAAAGGTCTAGATAAGAAAACCTTTTACGCGTAAATTGTAATTGTTTTTGTTACCCATCAATCATACATGTCAATTTTAAAATTACCAACTACATGTACACATTCTTACCTTGAGGCCTGCATCACATACTTTAATCTACGATGATGAAGCCCTCCCAGGGGTTTTGGGGAACAGGGGAAAAAGGGTATTTATTTCAGGGGAACAGGGGAACAAAGGCCAAATTTTGAGGGGAACAAAGACAATATTGGGGAACAGGGAACATAAGAAAACTAATTTTCCATTTTTGGGGAACAGGGGAACAAGCCAATTTTTTTCAGGGGAACAAGGGAACAGGTACCCCCCCCCCCCCCCCCCCCCATGGGAGGGCCTCCATGATGGTCCTATCCAGTGGGACCAAAAATCTGAACTTTGGGTTGAGCCTTATCTTCAATACATTGTACTTCATTACTGACTGTGTACATATGTGGCAAGGTTGGGCGGTCGAAACCATCCTCAGTTTTGATTTGTTTTAACCAGTTAAAACAGCCCTGGTCACTACTCCCCAATGTGGTCAATATGAGTAGGGATTTTAAGTGGTTGTTTTAGTGGTGGATTGAGATACTAGGTCAGGTTTTATATTTTAGTGAAAAAAAAAATACTATGAAACGTAACATCCCTGCCACTTGAGGGTACTCATCAGGTGACTTCTCGAAGCCAATATGTATGTTCTTTCAAGGTGGCTTTTAACAGGTTTTGATTTGTTTTTCATGAGTTCAGGATACTTTTCACAGTGCTACATGTATTTCAGTCCCAAGACCTTGGCCCTGAATTCTGCATTACAGTCCAGACTTATAACCCTCGCCTTTTTTTCATCATCAAGGGCAGAGTAAAAGTAGCATAATTTATAGATAATTTTTGCTGCTTTTGAGACAATAACTGTTATAACACTTTGGTTAAATTAGTGCAGCCTTGACTGGTCTGAGTGGTCTCATATGTGTGCCTCGACACGAGAAAACCTGTCTTTGGGGGTTTGCGAACAACAAAGGCACAGACCAGCCTGCACATCCTAGCAGTCTAATCAGCGCCTTTGTTATTCGCTTCTTGGAAAGTATCATATCTATACTTGCCAGTTGCCATCAGCGAAATTTCAATCTTTTAGCTAGTCTCTTAAGCTGAGCAGGCTGGTTTGAATATCACTTTGTCGGAAATCCCAAGACAGGTTTTGTCGCGACGCGGCCCACGTGATAATAAAGGGTTATCACTCTGATATCGGTGAATATTGTCCTGAGTTGGGATCATAGGTTCATAAACAAAATTTTTGAGCGTTAAAGTGTAAATATTTTCTTTCCCATCAGTTTTAACATATGTTTTGGGTACTCAAAAGAACCGTCTCATTGAGACAGTTCTTTTGAGTGCCCACAACATATGTTTTGGTTTAGAAATAAGAAATTTAAGTTTTTAGTGCGCACTCTTAACTAAAGTCCTGTGGGATATTGAAGAATGCGGGCTTGTGATTGTACATAGATATACCAACGAAGGATAATATTTACTATTGTTATATGACTAGAGAGAATCCTGTCTCCTGATTGGCCCAATTTGTCTTTATAAATCTCTATGTCTACCTCAAAACTGGTCTAAACTGGCTCAGAAGGTGATATAGGATGAAATCCAGCTCAAACTAGTTTTCAGAAGTTAATATTTTTGACACTTCTGCAATATCACCCTCTAGAGAGCTAAAAATAGCATGATGAGTATAAAACTAGCATGTGCTGCATGAAATTGACACGATTTGCTGTTTCACATCCCAACAGGTAAACTAATAGAGACTTTCATGAATTTTAACAACTGTTTTGTTATGTTTTGTTTGTTCATTTATCTTTGTTTGAATAAACAAAATGTATAAAAATCTTTTATGATTAAATTTTACATTCCACATTTAGAGAATTAATATACATTTCAAATTGCAAAATACTACATTAAAATATTTTAATAACATTTGATAAAACTTGTAAGAAAGTCCTTAGGTTGAAGGTTGACTTCAGCAACAAAAGTGAAAGTAGAATATTTTCATTCTAAGTTGAAAAGTCATATAACAAAACAGTTATTGACTTCAATTTCGGTAGACGTGAGGATTTATCTACCCTTAAAAGTGATATTCACCTCGGCCTAGCGGCCTCGGTGAATTATCACTTTTCGGGTAGATAAATCCTCATGTCTACCTCATTGAAGTCAATAATTGTATATTATCACATACTTATACTAGTACATCTTGTCCTACCAAGGGTTGCGATTGTCTAATCTAACCCTTGGCCTCATAGCTTTGATTTTCTCCCATTGAATACGTCATAAGCCGAAAATAGTAACAATTTAATATGATCAATCACAAAGCGTTGCAAAAAATCGATAAACACCAATCCTCCAGATAAGACGGCGTGATTAAATGACATTCAGTTTTCTTATTTAACAGCTAAAATGTACGTTTAATGAGTTCAAAAGAACTGTCACATTAAGATGGTTATTTTGAGCACCCATAACATAATTTTGAACTTAATTATAGAAGAAAAATAAATAATTTTACGACCAAAATCTTTGCTTATCTGGACTTATGGAGACTTAGCAGGCAGTGCACATTAGATGCATCTTGTCCTACCAAGGGTTGCGATTGTCTAATCTAACCCTTGGCCTCACAGCTTTGATTTTCTCCGATTGAATACGTCATAAGCCGAAAATAGTAGCAATAAATATGATCAATCACAAGGCGTTGCAAAAAATCGATAAACACCAGGCCTCCAGATAAGAAGGCTTGATTCATTTACATTCAGTTTTCTTATTTAACAACTAAAATGTTTGATAAATGGCTCAAAAGATTTGTCGAATCAAGATGGTTATTTTGTGCACCCATTACATAATTTTGAACTTAATTATAGAAGAAAAATAAATAATTTTACAACCAAAATCTTTACTTAAATGGACTTAGCAGGCGGTGCACATTAGATGCCGATAAACTGCTACATTTAATCTGATTGGCAGGAAGGGATTATCGAAAAAATCCTTCCTGGCGTTTTCATTGGTCTATTAGTCTGCGCTAATAATAAAATTTGAGGGTCGTGAGGCGAAGGGTTTGTCGAAAGGTAGATACGACGAAACCTTCACTGGTGAAGATGATACTAGTATTGCCCTTGATACTATACTTTTGGCCCAGCCGTATCAACCAATTCAAGTAGAGCTGTCCAGCCCTGCGATCAAAAACTCATGTAGAGGGCTGATACGGGGGCCGATATTTTCCTGTCCCGCCCTCCCCAGGAGTTGATCTCGCCCTGGAGAAAAAAACAGGGAATATCTGCAAAAAAAATTGAAAAAATAAAGAAAGTGGACTTATTCTTGCACATTTACCTTATTCCAAACAAAATCACACTGAACACACCGCTAAAAACATTGAAATATCCATTTTTTTACACCGAGTATCTCCATACAAAATGGCGTCAGCGTCAAACTTTCGAACGTCATGATGTCACAACAATGTCAAAGAGGCGCGTAACGTTTTCGCGAACAAAAGGATCAGCAAAATGAATAGTCAAGGCCGCTCTGTGTGTTGAGGCTGATAAAGTCACTTAATTAAGTGATTGTTAATTAATGTGCTTCAAAATAAAGAAATTAGTATATTATTTCACAGCTTTTTCACACGCATAAGTATATTATAAAAATATTATTACACTATGTTTTTGATCCCAGCCCTGATCTCAGCCCTCGGACAGTATCAGCCCTCGCCCTTCGGGCTCAGGCTGATACAGTCTACTCTGGCTGAGATCAAAAACACCGTGTAATAATCTATATATACATCAGTGTGACAACCCTTTTATTATACAGCTATAACAGGGATATTATACATTTGTATAGCTATAACAGGGAGCTCAGTGGTAGAGTGCTTGACTTGAGACCAATGAGTTGCAGGTTCCAGCGTCACCTGCGACACTGTTGTGTCCTTGAGCAAGACACAATTATCCTTGCTTAGTACTGGTTCAACCCAGGAAGACCCCTCCTGATATAACTGTAAAATTGTTGACTCTGACGTAAAGAATCAAATCAAACAAACAAAAATGGAATGGGTCATGCCTGTGTTACGGAGGATGTAAGCTCAAATGCTTTTACTATGCACAAACTAAGTGCTTTATGGGATGTTTACACCAGAGGCAAGTTCAAATATGCGAGCCCTTTTGGGCACTCGTACAGATGCCAGGCTTTAAACATTACAAATAATAGGTACCAGAACAACGAGCGCCCCCGAAGGCTTGCATTGTTGAACTTGCCTCTGGTCTTAAGATACATGTGCGTATTTAAAAATCTTTTTTATTCCTAACTGATACATATGTTGTGAATCATCTCAATAAGATGGTTCTTTTGAAAACAAAAGCGTAGGTTTAAATTGATGGATTAGGAAATATTTACCTTTTTACAATCATTTTGACAAATTGTGTTGTGTGTCACACACTACATACAAACTTTTGATTTTCATCCAATTTGGTGACATTTCATTTATATCATTATTATAGATTCATTACATGTATTTTAATAAAAAAGGTGTCAATCCTGATCAGCTGACTTCATCTGAAGCCAGCTGATTTGGATCTACAATGTTTTTCAGGAGCTAGTTAGTCTATAGAATGTTTAAAAAGTTAAGGGCACTGTGGGCTAATTAGTTCCAATAAGGTACATGTACTTCCTGACTAGTGCAATTGCATTTATCGGTAGTAAAGTAATACAGATAATGGATTGCAAATGGGGTCTATCTGACTACATGCTTTAAAAGATGTTTTCTCCCTTCCACTGATGCAACTAGGCTCTTGAGTTATGTTAGTTTGATCCCCATAATATGTCTGAATGATTGTTGAATGCAAATGTTAAACCAAAACTCAACAGAAACAAACACAAACAACCATTTCCTGAAATAGCATAGGTCCAGAACATGGAACATTTTATGCGTAAATTTGTGATTATTTTCTTTTTTATCAGTTCAAATATGTTTTGGGTGCTCAAAAGAACCGTCTCATGCAGACGGTTCTTTTGAGTAGCCTCAACATATTTTTTGATTGAGAAATAACAAAATAAACTTTTGATTAAGTTCTCTTATCTGTAGGCCTGATTAGTAATAAGCTTGATAGGCTTTTCATGAAAACTGGATTGAGAAGTGTGTTGTTATTGGTTGTTGAAGAATAAGTACATAAAAGTGTAATTATTAAAGTGATTTAATTTATTGACCTGTTTGCATTCTTGTCTCATTTATTTAAAATAATCCGGAAAAAGGAATCCTTAAAAAATGGAGAGAACCTAAGACATTGGACAACAGCGGATTCTGTTTAATTAATTGAGTCTTTTCATGAGAGTTAATTAATTAATGGAAGGTGCAACAACTCGCACAAGCCTAGTACTGGCTTCAGAGGTACTCTCCATTTCTGCCAGAAACCATTTTCCCCAAAGGACAATCATATGAAAAGTATTGATGTGCGGGGAGAAGTTCTACTAACTCCACCGGGCATAACAGCAGCTGTTGTGACCTAAATCACGCTAGAGAACCTCTGTACTCGAACAGCGGTCATGGCATGGTAGTTGCAGTCGATGAGTGTACAAAATAGTGTACATAGCTGATAATAAGGGTAATATTTCGGTCATCTTTTTACTTCTGAAAATATTTGTGGCAAATTATTATCACTTATAAATCCAGCTGTGTATTTCCTTAACAAAAGTTTTGTGGGTTGAGTGATAGTCGCTACAGGGCCAGAGTTATGCCAAAGATGATTTTTTTTCTGAAAAAGAGGAGGAAAGAAAGGTTTGCTTATTTTCTGGAATTTATGCTAACTTACGATAAAATGCAAAATACCAGTCCTTAAATGTGCATAAAGTTTGAAATCTTAGGACAGAGCATTTCGGAAGTTATTCAAGCTTTTCATACTGTTTTTTGTTAAGCAGATACACAGCTGGATTTATAAGTGACAATAATTCGCGATGAATATTTTCAGAAGTAAAACATTGACCAAAATATTACCCTTTTAAACAGCTAGGTACGTTATTTTGTACACTCTTCAACTGCTACCACCATGCAATGACTGCGCTGTTCAAGTACAGAGGTTCTCTAGCGTGTACTTACTCTTGAAAAAACATTAGACCTAAAAAGAGTACATGTTACTTACTACAAGCACACACTTCCATTTCAAAGCAATCCAGTAGCACAATATTGGAGCGCTGTGGCTCAGAGCTTAAGTGCTTGACTTGAAAGGTTGCCGGTTCGAGCCTCACAAGGACCTTGCGCAAGACTCTTATCCTCTGCTTAATACTGGTTCAACCACCTACATGTCTGAAAAATTTATTACTGAGACATAATCAAAACAACAACAAAAAATTATATGGATAAACCAATGTGGATGTACATAAACCATTGTGGATCCTGATCAGCTGGCTTCTAATGAAGCCAGCTGATCTGGATCCACACTTTTTTAAGTGGTAGGATTTTGAAAAAAAGGTAGAATAATGAAAAAAATACAATTAGTGCATGGTGTGCTTAATACGCAAAATGGACTATAAAATGCAGCAGATGACAATGCGAAAAAATACTTGATACAGTCCACGAGATAATGGTGATTGTCCCTTATGGCTACTTACCGGTAGTCACTTTTATCAAACATGCGCTGCTATCTTAGTAAGTCAAGTGGGGTTTGTGCTGAGCTTTTATCTACTTCCATATTCCGAATATGAAAGCAGCTGAGGCTCATTTATCAGGGCGTTGACTTGTTGTCCATGTGATATGTAGCAAAATCTCATTTTTTTGCTCTTTTATTTAACTCTACGCATCCTGGGAAATTTTGCAGTATTTTTTGTTGTTTTGAAAATTCAGGAATACCATCAGTGTCAAACTGTTTGGATCTGGATCAGGTCCGACATATTGTCGGGCCTGATCTACGTCCAAACTCAAAAATTATCAGCAGATGACAAATACAACCCAAGTGTTGGTATTTCATGTTAGTCGTTTACTAGCGGACTGCATGTTCAGACGAGGAAATAAACCTTATTTGCCCCAAAAATAAAAGATTTGTATTCTACACCCTAGGGTGAATAAACTGTGACATTCCCAGCAGGCACCCCAGGGGGGGTACTCTCATTTTTTCTTCATACGACTCCACATCATTTATTTACCAACAAAGTCTGGAATATCAGCCATACCCAAAGAAATATTTGAAATTTAGCAACCCCCAAAAATATCCCCACTCTGTACATTGACCTTAAGAAAAGACCCTAATATGCATAAAAATGACCCCTAAAACCAGTCCAGTTTTGTGATGACCCTAAAAAATATCCACAAAGATTTTATACCCATAAAAATGGTCTGAGCCTATGTATATATATGAAAGTATCAGAGTACCCACCCCCTCGGGCAGGCACTTGACGTCAAAATGTATCAAAGTTGATGCGACATATGTCACATTGAGGCTGATACAACATTGTTTCAAGGTTGTGTGCCTGCTGGGTAAGTTGCCTACCAATTTTACCTGGAGTGAATACTGGTTTGTCCATCTGTCAGTCTAGCCTGTAGGCACACAATCTGGATATTGTCATCAATTATTTGCTATTCAACCTAGGGTAATGAAACTTCATGTGTGCTTAGAGAGAACTGTTTGTGCAGAAGTTGAAAAAAGCGTATTTGCAAAAAAAGGACATCATGGTTCTAAAGCTATTGAGAATATTTTGTCTATAATGAGTTTTTGAGCATAGTTTAGGTAATCAAAAGCTGACCCAATAATTATCACAAGAAAACCTTATTGGCTCACCTAAGCCATTGGCTAAAGGTGAGCTATTGTGATCATTGGATGTCCGTCGTGGGTCGTCCGTCGTCAACAATTGCTTCAAATAACATCTCCTAAACTACTGGCTGGATTTTGACCAAACTTGGTAGGAATGATCCTTATATGGCCCTCTTTAAGAATTGTTCAAATGGTTCCAGTCCAATACATTTCTAGGTAACACAGGCTAAAAAATAGATTTTTAAGATGAAAACTTTAAAAATCTTCTCTGAAACCACAAGGCCTGGAGATTTGATATTTGGTATGTAGCATCACCTAGTGGACCTCTACCAAGTTTGTTCAAATTATGTCCCTTGGGCCAAAAAAGCCACCCATTCCCCCTGGGGGTCACGTTTTACATAGGCTTATATAGGGAAAACATGAAAAAATCTTCTTGTCTGAAACCTTTAGAAAGAGCCTTTATATTTAGTATGTAGCATCACCTAGAAGACCTCTATCAAGTTTGTTCAAATTATGCCCCTGGGTCCAAAAACGGTCCTGCCCAGAGGGTCACATGTTTAACATAGGCTTAGATAGGGAAAAACTTGAAAAAATCTTCTTGTCTGAAAAGATAAGACCTAGAGCCTTGATAATTGGTATGTACAGTACCATCACCTAGTGGACCTCTACCAAGTTTGTGCAAATTATACCCCTGGGACCAAAAATGTGCCCGCCCCGGGGGTCACATGTTTAACATAGGCTTATATAGGGAAAACATGAAAGAATCCTCTTGTCTGAGACAACAAGGCCTAGAGCCTTGATATTCGGTATGTACATGTAGCATCACCTAGTGGACCTCTACCAGTTTTTTTCAAATTATGCCCCTTGGGCCAATAATGGCCCGGCCCCAGCGGTCATGTTTTACATAGGCTTATAGAAAGGAACATGAAAAAATCTTCTTGTCTGAAACCATAGGCCTAGAGCCTCGATATTTGGTATGTAGAATCATCAAGTAGGCTTCTACCAAATTTGTTCAAATTATGTCCCTGGGGTTCAAAAATGGCCCCGCCCCGAGGGTCACATGTTTGACATAGGCTTATATAGGGAAACATGTAAAAATCTACTTGCCTGAAACCATAATGTCTAGAGCCTTGATATTTGGTATGTAGCATGACAGAGCGGACCTTAGACTTGTGCAGTCCATTCAATTAGATTTTATATTTTCATGGAAAATACCTATCTTACTGAATTTTCAAAGAATCTAAGAGAATTGCATGCGCCGATCCAGGAATTTTCGTCAGGGAGGGTCCAGGTCAGTCTGACAAAAAAAGCTCTGACGTTTTTTTTTTTTTTTTTTTTTTTATTTTTTAGTCCTCAGCTTATTTTACAGAAGTCAAATGGTCAATTTCAAAGAAATCTATCATTTTTCAAGGTTCCAGAGGGGGTCCAACATTTTCCAGGGGGGGGGTCCAATTTTTCCAGGGGGGGTCCAATAGCTTATTCCCTATAGAAACCCATATAACTTGTGATTTTCCAGGGGGGGGTCCGGACCCCCTGTCCCCCCTCTGGATCCGCACTTGAATTGACGTTTGAAACAGTTAAAGTGCTATTAGAGAGGATATTTCTTCTTAGTACGATGTGTTGATTTAGAAAAAAAATCTACTGTTTGGATGATTGCCAGTCTAAGCGGACCTCTACAAATTTGTTCAAATGAAAAAAGTCAATAAGCAATGCTTATTAGATACCCCCCGCACAGTAAGGGTCAGTGAAAAAACTTGGCAATTTATAGTTCGAACAAGGAGACCTTAATTTTGATAAGAATATTTCAGTAGAATCTGTGCAAACAAAATTTATAAACTCCTTCATGCATATGTTCAATGTGTCTACATTGTATAGGCAAAGTATCAAATTGCTCCATAAAAAGCTGTGGTAGGAGTTGATCGGCCCATAAAGGCACTGTCTATGCAAATACAAACACCTTATTAGGGAAAAATTGTCTAAGTTCTCACAGCTATCATTTTGTCAAAAATTATTTTTACTGAACTAAACTCCTTCATGCATATGTTCAATGTGTCTACATTGTATAGTAAAAGTATCAAATTGTTCCCTCAAAAGCTGTTGTAGGAGTTGATTGGCCCGTGTATGGCCTATAATAGCATAAGCATAAAGCACTATATTAAAAGCCATTTAGAACTACAAAGGGAAATAACTCTAATAGAATTGGCCCCTAGCCCTTACTTTTTGTCTAAAGTATGTCTTGCATATATGAACATGTTTGCAAGGTTTGATGAAAATCCAGCAATGACTCTTCGAGTTATTAAGGAAACAAAGCGTTACGGACGGACGGACGGACGGACGGACGTGAAAACAGTATACCCCCTACAAACAAAGTTTGCGGGGGGTATAATTATGCCCCTTGTGCCAAAATTGGCCCCACCTGTCATCAGGGACATGGCCAGCTTTCAACAGATACCTATAAGTAAGCTTTGAACAAAACTCAGGTGAGCGATTTAGGGCCTCTTGTTTTGTTGCAACACAGACCAGCCTGCGCATCTGCACAGTCGGCAACATTGCTATTGGCTTTCCTAAAACAAGTTGAAATAATACAAAATATATTGCTGAAAAGAAAATTAGTCTTCTCTTTGGCGCTAAAAATCTTTTTTTCTTTATTTTGTATCATTAATATTCTAATTGTATATGGGCCTTGACGCAAAAAAACCCCTGTCTTTGGGGGGTTGCAAACAACAAAGGCGCAGACCAGCCAGGGCATCCACATAGACTGATCAGCGCCTCTGTTATTTATTGTTTGGCAAGTATCATATCTAAACTAGGTACAGGTGAAATTGCAGTATTCTAGCTAGTCTCTGTAGCTGATGAGACTGGTTTGAGCCTCGCTTTTGTCGGAAACCCCAAAGACAGGTTTGGTCGTGTTGAGGTCCATATTACCTGTATATGATGATATTATTAATGATAACAAATATGGTTGTGCTCAAAGAAATTTATAATAAATAATCTATTCAAGTGAACACTTCTCTTTTAGACATTTATTACCAAGTAAGAGGAAAAAATAGTTCAGGGTTGGCCTATGCTTTCGGACAAATTAATTTTAAAACAAATTTTAGGCAACTTTTGGATAAAAATAAGAACAAAGAAAGTTTATCAAACATTTTATTTTTTCATAATTTAACAGCCCAAATTCACAACAATGTTCAATTCTCCACATTGTCAGCTAAGCAATCTTTCTTAGTCATGATTTTCATCTTTATTTACAACATGTTGGTGGGACATTAACTCTGCCTCCTGGGTAATTTTTCATGCTTTTTTGTAGCATGCCTTTTTTTTCAAAATCATTTTTTTCTGCCAGGAATTCCATGCCCGACTTTCTGTTGGACCTGATCTGGGTCCAAACTATTTGCAAAGGTTATCAGCAGACACTACTCAGTTGGCAATGAGTAGACACATTATACACCTTACATGTTTGCGACAAAATATGTGACATACAAAGTCTTTACTTTATTATTCTTGAAATAAACAGGCCATGAAGGCCATGGATAGGCTCCCCTGACTAGCTGAGTCTCTTGCGCTGATAGCACTAAGATTAACAAAGTGTCTTAAAATTGCGCTAAGCCCAGATATATCCGTTTTTAAAACACTATAATTGAGCCAGTGCATGAGATAACCAACAATGTGGTTTGTGCGACTAGCAAAGCCTCAGATCAGCTTGTGCATACACACAGTCTGATCAGAGCCTTTGCCAGTCGCTTGAGTATTTTAAGATTGTTAAGCTACTGACTGAACAGCATTTAGAGTTTCTAAGCTTAAAAGGAGGCTGTACAGGCTCGTCGGAGTCTACACATGTCAAAATGCCACATTGTTGGAAATCTCATGCCATGGCTCATATATCCCAATCAATTGGCTTCAGGGAAGCCAGCTGGTCTGGATATACATTGTTTTTCGCTCTGCTTGTAAATACATGCAAAGTACAGGAATTGTGCAAGTTTGTAGCATAAAAATTGGGAATGAAAATAGTACATAAAATATTCAGCATGATATGGGTTACAATTTTCATTTCTTGCCTAAAAACCTACTGGAGTACAAAGAGCTTGAAAAAAGCTATTGGGATCAGTCATTGTCAGTCGTCAACGATTTGCTTTAAATGATAACTCCTACTATACCAATGGGTCCATTATAAGCAAATTTCACAGGAATGTTTATTAGGTGACCATTTACTATATTAGTTAAAAGAAAGCTGATCTGTCAAAAACAGGGCCCCTAGGCTTATCATGGTAAGGAAAACTTTAAAATTCTTCTCTGAACCGGCTGATCAGATTTCAAAATGATATGCAGAAATGGTCACTACGTGACCATTTACAAAAATGGATTAAACCATATCAGCCTAGCTTCCTTTTTGTGGGACATAGGCAAACAGAGCAGATCCAGATCAGACACAACAGAATGCGGCATCTGATCAGGATCTCCACTGTCTGCTTACAGAATTTTCTGTTCAAATCTGATTAAAATGAAAAATTCCACCCAACAACACTTTAAACGGATATAGACTGGTCCAATTGATAAAAGTGGGAAATTCCATTTGATCCTTCAAAAACATGCCCAGCAGGTGTGGCTGATGTCCTTTATATGTATACCTCTATAGCAAAGCATTCGTCAGAACTGAAAAACAATTTGGCACAAAGTCACTAGGTATTCCTCTATAAATTCAGCTAAACAAATTTGATTCATAAAAAAACATGGCCATCAGGGGCATGGCTGGTTTCCCTTGTAGACCCCTTATGGGAAACTTTTATCATCTGAAATCAATGGTCAGAATTGAATACAATTTAGTAGGGGTCATCTACAAAAATAGCTAAAATAAAATTGATCTATCGAAAGTAATGGCCACTCAGGGGTCGTGAGATATTGCAGTGAATATACTGTCAAATAATTTTCCTCTAAAACCACTAATCAATATCTTAAATAATTTGGCAGAAATGGTCACAGGATGACTACAAAAATAGCTAAAATGAGTGTGATATGTCAAAAAACATGGCCAACAGAAGTAAATATCCATATTTACCTAAGAAAATCCTATGAAACAAAAGGTCAGAAATGAAACCCATTTTATCGTGATTTTTAAACTGCATGTTCAAACGTCCAACAGAAAAAGCCCTTATTGATTTGTCTCGCCAAGCTTGTCAGAACGTAAAAAATATTTACATCCAAAAAATCTTTTGAAAAAATATGCTAGGTAACTTATCAAGGTAAGCTCATTTGGAGTTCTGAATTATATATCGCAATGGTATATTTCTTAATATCTCGACCAAACAATTTTACATAATAATTGGAAATAGGAAAAATGCGTATATTAACAATACAGTGCATAGTGGAGCGGGAAATGACACTGATCATGCACATCCGGATACAAGCATGAAACTTGGTAGAAATGTTCATTAGCATGAGTTATTGGAATTTTTCTCGTTAGCCAATCAAAATTGGTCAATTTTCAAGATTGCGGCACTAAAATCCAAGATGGCCACCATAATAAACGTAAAATCATGGAATGAAGATTTTACATCGTACAAAGAAATAAAATAACATTTAAAATGGTATTGTTGATTGAAATACATCATAAAATGTAAGGCTTTCTTGAAATTTACAAATATTATTAGAGAATAGGGGTTAAATGGGGCCAAAATGGGGAAAATTAAGCAAAAATGACTAAAAATGCTGTGTTGCCATCAAACAATGGTAGAATTGCAAATAGATGTCAATTTGCTTGTCTGAGCTACACTCATATTATGAACTATGAATTAGTTTTACCTATTACAATTAGTGTAGGTAAGATAATAATGGTCAGGTAGTATAAATGGGGGTCATTAGGGTAAAATTCAAATAAATTGAATAAAATTCTCTCCTTTTTGAACTACCATATCTTCCAAGTCAAACATGATTGTTATATTGGACAATGCATACTGTTTGTTACGATGCATTTTGTATTAATGATAAGGCTTAAAGGAATATATTGTGGTTCCTGTTCCCCTACCTACCCTATCATAAACATTAAAATAGCCTTTGGGAAAAAACTAAAACAGCCATATTGAAAATTTTGAAGCGTTTTTCTGTGCTAAACGTTACTCAATAAAATAATTTCCTAAGCTAACTACCATATAAAGAGTTTGGGCTTAAATAGTGTAGTTACTTCATTTAGGCTTTTTTATAATACATCCAAATTTGTTCACTTAGACTCCATATGCACTATTAAATAGTCAGTAGAATAATATAGGCCGTCATCATGTTTTAATGCTATGTCTTAATTTATTGTTAGAGCTTAACTTCCTACCCTATTTTTGTGGCATGAAAAAGGAACCACACATGTATTCATTTAGGCCTATCATTAATTGTGATAATAAAAAAATGACAATGATAAAAATACAAGTAATATTATAAGGTGGCGATTAGAATAGAAAAGAATGTAAAAGCATAATTATAAGAAGCTCATAAGTCAATATTTGACTGCAAAACACATACGCTGTGGATGGATTTGCTCCTTCTTAGCTTGTCCACTAAACTCCGTGCTCAATTAGGGTAGAGTGTCGAAACAGATTTACAGTTAGAAGTATAAAAGAAAGTCCTATATTCGTAACTCTACTCTTATCGAGCATGGACTCTACCAACAGTAATATCTCGCTGATATTGCTAACATGTACACTGCAAAGTTTGATAAATATACCAGCAAAGGCTGATGCCGCTTTGTGTGCAAGTCATGATTTTGTGACACTAGAGGCAATAATACATGGCTCTTCAGTCTCAGATGGTGCTATACCTGCGTCTGATTAATTTGAGGACAGCAAAGCAGATATGCCAGGCTAAAACTGCAGTGCTCCATGTTTTAAGGCATGGTATACAGCCCATCTTACTACATGTATACCTCAAACGTTTAGATTATAAGATACAATGACATTCAAGGTACTGAAATTTTCTTGTTCTGATAGAGACACGTTTGAAAGGAAGAATACCTTGATAACCAGTGCAGTGAGTTCTTTAAAAGTATGCTTGGAGTATGCTGGCTTTACATTCACACACTCCTCTTGTGGTGGTGGAACATTCTTCATGGCGGAAGTCCCAATTATAAATAGTACTTCCCATAGTTAGGCTCCTTGTTGACTTGTCATGATCGCTCAAGTTGTAGGAAATATACGATTCAGGAACTGGAAGTCATAGTTTGAAAACCCAGGTTAATGTATGGTAGGGTAGGGAGGTAGGTGTTATATATGGTGGGCTGCTGCCGTTTGCCAGAAAGCTTAATACACGCCCTTCACCAGTACGGAATATGCATTTTGAGGGTCCTCAAAATATGAATCAAATGGGATCATCATTTATGGAAAAACGAGAAGTTTGTTCATCCTTACTTCCAAAGGAGTTAAACACTATAGTATAATTTTGATGATATTGACCATAATCATAGCGTAACCACCCTATGCAACTGGAGCTTCATAGTTCAGCATTCAAAACCTCCGATTTTTCTATCTATCGATACTCTCAACCACCGAGGGAGACACCAGATGGGATTCCATGAACCAAGTACAGGGAAGCAAATTTTTGTTGTTGTTTTTTTGTTATGTAGTTATTTCAAAATGATAGTTGTGTTGGTAGTGAGTGAGCTAAGAAAATCCATCGCATGTCTTATTGCGCTAAGAACCAAGCAATGTATTAATTGGTTCCTTTTTTAACCATTTTAGTGTGACATGGCTGTTATTTTTTCAACCTGAAACCTCCAGCCCTGGAAATGGACACTCTAGCACTTGAGCTATTGTGACCAGTCAACATGTGGGGACTAATTGGAAGTGCTACTTATAGCAGGGTCTGTTCATTGCTGCCTTGTGGTCACCTGCTGGGAAAGCTGACCACTTGGCTCTTGTTTCTGGTGTTAAATTGTGTATTTGTCACTTTTCCATGTGGTATCCTGGGTCAGGTGTGGTACTTGATTGTATCTATTCCTGATCTTTGCGCCTTTTATTACATTGTACCAAGCAATATGCATTGTCCAGTATTCTTTTTATGGTTTTACTTGAAAATATAGTAGTTTGACAAAGATCTATTTTTTTTTTTTAAATTTATTCATATTTCCTTTAAAGATTCACGATTTATTTCATCTTTCCATTAAATCTTACCTACATTAATTATGTCTCCCCCCTTCATGGTCGGGAGACATATTGTTTTTCCCCGGGCAGCTCTCTGTCAGAAACTTTATACAAATATCAATCAGCATGAGATAACGGGCAGAGTGCCCAGAATAGTAACTCTGCCTTTTATACTTTTTGAGTTATTTCCTTGGAACTTTGTCCATCACAAAAACCGTGTCCACTCTATAACTTAAAAAACCGCTTAAGCTATATTCACAAAACTTTATACAAGTATAGACCAACATGAGTCGACGTGCAGAGTGCAAGAATAGTAACTCTGTCATTCATACTCTTTGAGTTATTTCCCTGCGAACTTTGTCCATCACAAAAACAATTATCTATGACTATTTTATACCAGGTTATGAGTGTGCAATAGTTAACTACATTGACAGATATCTTTACTAGATACGAGCTGATTGTCTGCATGAAATGACTAGAATTTCCGTTAGAAATTGTATTTAATGTTTCTGTTTGAAATTGTATTTAATGACTCATGCTTTTGACATCAATAGGAGGAGACATCTGTTTTTTCGTAGAAAAACAATTCTAGTTATAATAGGTATTTGTTTTGGTGTCAGAGTTTTGGTGATGATTCGCCTTATGTTTGTTCATTATACTTTAAGTTCTGTTTGGGGTGCTGAGTGGCCACCTTTTGAGAAATAGCTGCCCACTCGGTTGGCCATTTGTGCTCATTGTTTTTTTTTGGTCTATTTGTATTTTATAATTATTATCAGTTTGGTTTTAAGAGGGAGATGTAGCTTTTGATTGTTCCAGATCCTGTTGTTTTTACATAATTCATAGCTTATAATGTGATTGTAGTGCAAACAAGCAAACACCATCTATTTGCATTTTACCATTGTTTGACGACAACACTGCATTTTAGTCAGTTTTACTTACCCCCCCCCCCCCCCATTGTCGTCCCTTTCAAAACTAATTCTTTAATAATCAGATTGGGCTGATTCAAGGTAACCTATATTATTTGATGATATATTTCATCCAATTATACCATTTTAGATGTCTTTAATTGCTTTGTATCATGTAAAATCTTCATTTTTCTGATCTGACCTTTTTTTGCGGCGGCCATCTTGGATTTTAGTACCGCCATCTTGAAAATAGGCCAATTTTGATTGGCTAAGGATAAATATTCAAATTACTCATGCTCATGAACATTTTTACCAAGTTTCATGCTTATATCTGCATGTGCCTTCTTTTTGTTACTTTCTTCTCTGCTTAACATATGAATTTGGCAGCCATCTTGAATTTTCCGTTAGCCATCTTAAAAATGGAAAAAATTGCGATGGCTAACGAGAAAATATTTACAAGAAAGGTTTGAAGAACATAATCTGAAAGTCTCATGCTTGTATCCGGAAGTGCATGATCGTCTCAAAAAACAGACATTTCCCGCTCCACTATGCAGACCAAGATGAGGTGCCACATTCTGTTGTTAAGATATACAAAAAATTTTAGCTTAAAAGTATAAGTGTTTTCTTGCCCATCAGTTTAACATATGTTTTGGGTGCTGAAAAGAACCGTCTCATTGAGACGGTTTGTTTGAGTACCCACAGCATATGTTTTGGTAGAGAAAAAAGAAAAGCATTTTTGATACGCTTTCTTAACTAAAGTCTGTGGCACCTCATCACGGTATGGACTGTTTGCATCAAAGATTAAATATATGAGCCAGCTCATTAGATTTTGCTACTGATCTTATTCGAGTAGCCATGACTCGGACGATACTACACATTTGTGTTAGTCTCCCTTAGCTTTCATTACTTTGACACACCAAATATTTTGTTTGATTTGATGCTTTACATCCCAGTCAACAATTGTTCAGTCATGTCCGGACATTTCCTGGATTGAACCAGTACTAAGCACAGGACGAAGTGTAAAGCTCAAGGACAGAGCACAGAGCCTCTGGTGAGACTTAAAGCAGCTACCCTTCAAGCTCAATTCTAGCACTCTTATCACTGAGCCACTTCACGAAGTTGAAGTAAGGAAGCAGATGAGTCAGGCCAAAAATAGGCCTCTAGCCCCACTTGATAGCCTTGCATGCCTGTTTGATGAACAACTTCATATATGCAATATCTCATCATCTATATGTTGCAATGAGGAAGGGATGATGATAATGTGATCCCTTTAAGTGTACAATAAACCATCCAACTTTAAAATGTATCAAAATAGTTCTGACAGTATCATAAAAACGGTATAACTTTTAAGGGAAGTTTGATAATGGAATGAAAGCTCCTTACATCTACCCAACCATGTGCTTTTAGCAAGTCACAGAAAAAGCCAGTCAAGACAATGGGCCTCATCTAAACAACTGGACAGTCTAAATAACTGCGATAAGGGCGCGGTAGCGCAATCGCAAGCTAGTCCGATTGCAGATTCGGGGGGTCGTCAGTTTGATCCACGCCCATTCACATACTTTCGTGGAAATTTAATTGACGGTCTGGACATAAGCATAGCTGTTGACTGGGACATAAAACCACAAAATAAACATCTAGATAGTGGCCATGGTATCTTCCTTAAGACAATTTTTGAACTCTCAGGTTTAACTCTGCCTGCCAGAGTCATCTGCTGATTACCTTTGCAAACAGTTTGGACACAGATCAGGTCCGCCAATTTTTTTTTTTGAAAATTATAGTTTTGAAAAAAATCATCAGCAGATGACAATAAAGCAGTAAAAAACACAAGTTGCTGGCCTAGACAAACATCTCGGACTCTGATCAGGACCCTCGCTGTATGAACTTTTTACAGTTAATTTGAGATCAAAGACATGGTAACCAAACTTTTACTTTAAACCGACATGAAAAAGTGTTATGAAATTGACATTCTATGATTTTCATCTCCTTTCTGAGATTGACTATCATCATGTGATCCTGGTGAGAAAACATGATTTTTATTGCATGTGAACAACACAGGAGTGAAAATTCAAAATCTCTGAAATCCTGAACTTTCAAAGCACCATTCTTAAAATGTGCCCACTAAAAATTCACAATTTCAATTTTAAATGTTCAAATGTCCTTAGGCAGACTGAAAAAAAATCAGAAGTGATTGTGGTTTCCTTAATTCAGCATTTTGAGGCTGACTTTCTTTGGAAAGTCAGCCTCAAAATCCTGAATTTAGGAATAATCCTGAAAATATTCATCCATGACAAGAAAGGCACAGACCAACCTGCAGCTGTCTGATCAGTGCTTCTGTTATTCTCCTTGGAAATTATAATACCTGCACTTAATACAAGCAAAAGTTCAATATTCTAGCTAATCTATGATAATGTTCTAGCTAATCTATGATAATGTACCTGAGCAGGCTGGTTGTAAACCTCAAATACAGGTTTCCTCTTTGTAAACCTCAAATACAGGTTTCCTCACAGAGGCTTGTGTGAATGTGAACTATCCCCAGAAGGGGGGTTAGTCTCAATAATAACAACAGGCTGAGCAACATCTGCAATATGTAGTTGCACAACTTTTTGAATCTTCCACTGGCTTAGGCTGTTAATTACCCTGTATTCTAGATTGTAAAGCATCCACAGCCTGGATTGTGAATCACTATCTGAGAGTGTGTATCAATCTTAACCAAGTGTTCATGTATTAATAAATTTATTAAACGAGTTGGGAAAAAGCGTTTGTCTCACATTTTATCCCTTTTTCCCACCGACTTGTTTAAAAAATTCAGCAATACTGGAGCATGAATGTAAGATTCTAGATTTCAAATTATATAAACACAATTAACCATTTAAACTTTAAATTATCTATTTTTGTACGAATCCTGCAAGTTTTACAATTTGAATTTCTAAAGTTCAGGATTTTGGAAATTTTTAAGGATTTGGCATATATTGCCACACATGAGTGAAAGTTTTCAGGATGAATCCTGGATTCAGGATTCAAAATACTGAATTAAGGAGATTATAATAACTTCTTTGATTGGTTTTCAGATTATCTAAACATAATCATATTAAGTTTAAATTATCTATTTTTGTATGTATCCTGCAAGTTTTAAAATTTGAATTTATAAAGTTCAGGATTTTGGAAATTTTGAACTTTCTTTCACCCATGTGCCACATTATTGTGATTGTCATTATATAACATAACAAATATGTAAACCACTAATGGTTTATGATTTTACTGCATGGTGTTATATCACTCCCTGACATGACATCATGCGATGAAACATGTTTTGTGTCAGCTACAGAGATCACAATGATATAAAGTAGAGATTTTGCATCATTCAGTCTGAGAGTACATCACCTTGCACAATTGGTTGTGAACGAGTCTGCACATCCAAAGCCTGAGTCTGTTCTTCTCCATGCACTACAGACTTTGCATAACTCATAGCCTGGGGGTTTTCATCACCTTGTACAATTGATTGTGAATCATCCAAAACCCTAGATTGTGCATCACTATGCAGAATTGGTGCTGCCTCATTTGCAGTCTGAGACTGCATATCACCACACACTACAGACTTTGCATCACTCACAGCCTGGGTGTTTTCATCTTCTATTGTAACAATAGATTGTGCATCATCCAAATCCTGAGACTGAATATTACCATGTACTACAGGTTTTGCACTATCCACATCCTGCAGTTGTTTATTAACTTGAACCACAGGCTGTGCATCATCCATAGCCTGCCGTTGTTTATCAACTTGTATGACAGGTTGTGCATCATCCATAGCCTGCTGTTGTTGATCAACTTGTACGACAGGTTGTGCATCATCCATAGCCTGACGTTGTTGATCAACTTGTACGACAGGTTGTGCAGCATCCACAGCATGTGGTTGTTCATTAACTTGTACGACAGGCTGTGCATCATCCGTAGCCTCAGATTGTTTTTCATGCCCAATAGATTGTGAATAATTGCCAATCTGAAACGGAACATCATCTACAGATTTGGCAATATTCACAGTCTGGAGTTGTTCATCACTTTGTACAATAGGATTATCAACAACAGATTGTGCATGGTGAAGCGAAGCCTCAGACTTTGGATGAGCATCATCCACATCCTGCAGTTGTTTATCAACTTGAACGACAGGCTGAGCATCATCCATAACCTGCAGTTGTTGATCATCTTGGACAACAGGTTGTGCATCATCCATAGCCTGCCGTTGTTGATCAACTTGAATGACAGGTTGTGCATCATCCATAGCCTGCTGTTGTTGATCAACTTGAATGACAGGTTGTGCATCATCCATAGCCTGACGTTGTTGATCAACTTGTACGACAGGTTGTGCAGCATCCACAGCATGTGGTTGTTCATTAACTTGTACGACAGGCTGTGCATCATCCGTAGCCTCAGATTGTTTTTCATGCCCAATAGATTGTGAATAATTGCCAATCTGAAACGGAACATCATCTACAGATTTGGCAATATTCACAGTCTGGAGTTGTTCATCACTTTGTACAATAGGATTATCAACAACAGATTGTGCATGGTGAAGCGAAGCCTCAGACTTTGGATGAGCATCATCCAAAGCCTGAGACTTCACTTCACCATCCACAATCAGTTGCTCCTCATCTACAGTAAGTGACTGAACATCACCTTGTGTAACAGATTGTGTACAATCCAAAGGCTCAGTCTGTTCATCACCATATGCAACTGACTGTACATCTTCCACAGTCTGACCTTGCCCATCACCATGTAATCGATAGACATGTATGACTGTTTCCTGTCCCACCTCTGGCATAACTGTCACAAGCACATACTGATCACCTGGATTTCCATGCGGTAAACCTGGGAACTGGGCTGCACTGGTTGGAGAGAGTAGCTGTTGTGAAATTATCTGATTGGCATTGTAGACAGGTGTGGGAACTTGAGCTGATAATGGCATTGCCTCAACTTCTCCTAAAGGTGAAGTTACAGATTGGTTCTCTATCTTAACCTCACTATTTTCATTGGTAGGTGACGCTTCAATTTGCATGGCCTGTGCAAACTGTTGCGTCTCTCCCTGACTAGTTTCTGCCCTTTCTTCTGGGTTAATTTGATTAGAGTTTTGGACCATGAATTGATTCCGACTAGAGAAATTGGGATTGCCCTGTTCTGGAGTCAATAGAACACTGTTCTCATCATTTTTGTAAGCAGCACTAATAATCTCAGCACTATTCCCTTCTGCAGTCCTTGCTGCTACATTTGCAGCATTTTCTAGAATTAAACTGGTATTATTTTCGATACTACCTGGGTCTATATGTGGGACTCCCATTTGAGAAGTCTGAAATGTAATAATACTTTGTATTCCTGGTATATGTTGAGGTAAACTTTTCAACAGGTCATGGTTGTAATCTCCATAAAGTTGCTGAGCCATCACAGGATGATTAGTGACTGTGTCATCTGCATAAGACTGGCTCATAATATCAACATCTATTGGTTTCTGGCCACTGCCATTGTTAGTCTGGAAGTTATTCTCAACATTAGTATTGTTGCCAGGGAGGCGACCTTCACTCATGTCCATCAGGATACCAACAACTTCACTATCTTTTCCAGCCTTTGACACACACAATGGTTGCCAGGGTTCATCAGGGCTGAAATGGATTAAGCAAAAATATCTCTTAAGTTCTTAACTCTTTCTTGATTAATGGACTATTCTATATGAAAAGGGATTTCTCTGGGATGAGCACCAACCATTTTGTGTGAAAACTTTAAACAATAAGCTAAAATAAACTTAAGTTTTGGCTTGGCCCCATATATATGAACCTTGACATGTGATTTCCAACAATGTGGCATTTTGACAAGTGTAGACTCAGAGGAGCCTGTGCAGCCGCCTTTTAAGCTTAGAAACTCTAAATGATGTTTAGTAAGTAGCTGAACACTCGTAGAATATTCAAGTGACTAGCACAGGCTCGGATCAGACTGCGCGCATGCCCAGGCTGATCAGAGGCTTTTTTGGTCGCACATACCACATTGTTGGAAATCTCCTGTCACAGCTCAATTATATGCTTTTCAAATCTGATCTTAATTTAGCTCTAAAGTGAATAATTATTTTATGGCCCAGTGCCCATCAAATATCAAAAGCCTGCCTTTTTTAGAAAAATTGCATGCTTTTGAATCAATTAATTAATAATACTGTCTTTAGAGTCCTGAAACCATCTGTCAATCAGAGGCCAGAATACTTAAATTGATATACCTGAAATTTGTTGTTCATTAATCTTGGTAGATATCTAACTGGTATCATGACAACTATCAAACTTGACCTTGGATTTGTCAATATAAAAGAATATGAACAGTTTTATCAAAATATGTCAATACAGCAAAACCTGTCTAAAGTGGCCACTTAAAAATAGACAAAACAAAGTACAGGAAAATGGTAGCTTTATGAAGGTCGAAAGTATTGCTGCAATACTTTTGACCTGCATTGATCGATAATTGGTATTAAAAACCAATTTTTGGTCCTTCTTTTTTGAGTCGCCGCTTAAGACAGGTTTTACTGTAAATAAGTCTATAGTCAGAACACCATTAGTCAATCAGAGGCTAAAACCGGCAAATAACACAGGTACCAAATTCCTTGGTCATTATATATATGTTATTTATATCAATCAATAATGTCACAATTTTGAAAGCGCACACTAGCTGACGGCAATTGTTAGTGCAAAATGATGTCGGTCATGGCTTTAGACGGTGTAACAATTTTACACTTGAAAGACGTTACAAATACATGCAAACATATGCGACTCAGTCCAACAATTGGCTGGAAGTTGGAATCAGCTGAAGACTTAAAATGTGTTTTCATCGTTTACTGTGAGTTAGAATTGAAATGGATCAGCACTAGTGCATGAATTGTTGAGTAAAAATTCACTGTTTGTTGGTCAGTTGTACGAAGATAAATCACTAGCGCAGGCTTTCAAGTGCACATCAACAGAAAAGTAGGGATAAAAATTTGGAAAAAGTAGTGAAAAAGTAGGGATTATCGGTGTAAAAAAGTAGGGATAATAGGGCTTTTCCAAGTACAAATTCTTCTACAATGAGTTGTTTGAAATAGAAATTCACACTAAATGAGCAGGATAATACCTGTGACAATAGCACTAGCTAAACAGAGAGACTTTTTGGGTTTGAAATTAAAATTTGAGATGTTAAGCGACGTGCCCCCTAAATAAACATATCAGTTAATGAATTAAATCTGAGCGAGCGAAGTGAGCGAGGAAAATTTTTTGAACTTTTACGTGTGAATGGCATTTAGAGTTAAAAAGTAGGGATAGTAGGACATTTTCATGAAAAAGTAGGGAAAAGTAGGAGCAAATCAAAAAAGTAGGGAAAATAGGAAAAGTAGAGCCCACTTGAAAGCCTGCAGAAGCACTGCAGGCTCGTTATATTTGTGTCTTGAAAGATTGTTCTTATCATAGCAAAAAGTGCAGACCCTGATGAAATACTACCCTATGCAGCATTTCATATGGGTCTTCACTGTTTGCCAAAGTACCTGTTTTTCTGTATCCCGAATGAAAAACAACTTTATATGGTTTATGGCATGGGTGAAATTTTAGAAATTCAAAAATTAAAAATCCTGAATTCAGAAATAATCCTTAAAACTTTCTCTCAAGTGGAGATTACACCAATGTCCCATTATGATCATTCTCCTGTGATTTAAACTTTTCCTGAAACCAATCAGTTTAGGACAAAAAGTAGCAGTAGGATTAGACTGAAAAAGTAGGATTGACCCCTAAAGCGCCAATCACGACAGCAGCAGTCGACAATTTTTGCGACATCTTCCTAATTTTCGAAAAAAATAAGGTATGATATTTCATGAGAATTGTCTGCTAGCAGACAATTCTCATGAAATATCATGCTTTATTTGTTATTTTTGAAAAATTGGCAAAATTTGAAATTGTCGTCTGCTGCAAATTGCAGGTGGTGCTTTAAGGGTTAAGTAGACATACTCTTCTGGATTCCCTCCCACCATATCTACTAGGTCCTTCAAAGCTTTCTCTTCATCTTCCGAGTCAGAACTTGAATAATACTGGGAACACTTAGCTGAAACACAATCGTTTACACAAAAGTCAAGATTGGTAAAATTATGAAGGCATATAACTGCCATCATTTTCTTATCCACCAATTTTAAACATGTCTTTTGGGTATGGATCCTCTTCATAATGGACTCTTGGGTTCAGATAAACAAACAAGTAGCCCAATGGGCGATGATTGCTCACCTGGGAGCCAGCATAATGTTTGGAGATACCATAATTGATGATGCTCAAAGGCAGGTAACTCTGAACTTGAAACAGTGACCAGGAACTAATTAAAAAAAATAAGATATTATGCCAGTACCCTGCAAGTTTTAAAAAGATCTGAAATGGTGAAAGTGTATTTCCAGATGCTCAAGGACAGCTAACTCTGTTGTCAGTGATGGGTTCTGACAAATCCAATCTTTAATGTATGTCCTGATAACCTACAAGGATGAAAAAAATCAAATGAAAAATGAAGGCACAAGAGTGGTCACAACAATATACAGCTATATTTTAGACGCTCAAGTGCAGCTAACTCTGTAATTGGTGGTTTGGTTGTAGCGGATAATCTAACTCATTGAAGCTTTTATGAATGTCATTGTTACCTGCAAGACTGAGGAAGATCCATTCAAAAATGAGGGTGCTAGAATGGTCACAAAAGATCTCCCATTGTAAGTCCATGCAGATTTTTTATAATGCTCAAGGGCAGTTAACTCAACAGTCTGAGGTTAGTTCTACTTTAAGTTCAAACTCATCCAAGTTAAATGGTTGTCCTTGTTACATGAAAGAATGAAGAAGAAAGGTCACAACATTATCCATCACTTTTTGAGATGATCAAGGGGAGCTAGCTCCATAATAGGTGATGGGATCCTGATGAAATTCAAACTCATTCAAGCATTTATAGTTGTCCTTCTTATCTGCAAGAATAAAGAAGATCCATTCAAAATTGAAAGCACTAGAGTGGTCTCGACATTTCTCCCATTATAAGTCTATGGGGATTTTTCCAAACCCTCAAGGGCAGCTAACCCATAAGTCCTTGGTCAGATCCTGCAGAATTTCAAACTCATCCAAGCTTTTATGTTTGTCCTTTCTTAGATGAAAAAAATGAAGAAGATCCAATCAAAAATGTAGATGCTAGAGCGGTCACAACATTATCCATCAATTTTTAAGATGCCCAAGGGGAGCTAACTCTAAAATAGGTGATGGGATCTTGACAAAATTCACACTCATCCAAGCTTTAATAGTTGTCCTTATTGTATGCAAGAATGAAGAGGATCCATTCAAAATTGAAAGCACTAGAGTGGTCACAACATTTCTCCCATTATAAGTCTATAGGGATTTTTCCAAATGCTCAAGGGCAGGTAACTCCTAAATCCCAAGTCGGATCCTGCTGAATTTCAAACCCATTCGAGATATTATGGGTTTATTTGTTGCCTGCAAGAATGAGGAAGATCCAATCAAAAATGAAGTGGCTAGAGTGGTCACAACATTATTAATTAATTTTTAAGATGCTCAAGGGGACCTAACTCCAAAATAGGTGATGGGATCTTGATGAAATTCAAACTCATTCAAGCTTTAATAGTTGTCCTAATTGTATGCAAGAATGGAGAAGATTCATTCAAAATTGAAAACACTAGAGTGGTCGCAACATTTCTCCCATTATAAGTCTATGGGGATTTTTCCAAACGCTCAAGAGCAGGTAACTCATAAGTCCCTGGTCGGATCCTACTGAATTTCGAACCCATCCGAGATATTATGGGTTTCCTTGTTGCCTGCAAGAATGAAGAAGATGCAATCAAAGATGAAGGAGCTAGTCTAGAGTGGTCACAACATTATTCATTAATTTTTCTGACGCTCAAGGGCAGCTAACTCTGAAGTCGGTAATGGAATCTTGCTGAAATTCAAACTCATCCAAGCTTTAATAGTTGTCCTTATTGTATGCAAGAATGAGGAAGATCCATTTAAATTGAAAGCACTAGAGTGGTTGCAACATTTCTCCCATTATAAGTCTATGGGGATTTTTCCAAACGCTCAAGGGCAGGTAACTCATAAGTCCCTGGTCGGATCCTACTGAATTTCGAACCCATCCAAGATATTATGAGTTTCCTTGTTGCCTGTAAGAATGAAGAAGATCCAATCAAAAATGAAGGAGCTAGAGTGGTCACAACATTATTCATTAATTTTTCTGACGCTCAAGGGCAGCTAACTCCGAAGTCAGTGATGGAATCTTGCCCAAATTCAAACTCATCCGAGCTTTTATATTTGGTCTTGTTATCTGCAAGAATGTAGAAGATCCATCCAAAAATGAAGGTACTAGAGTGGTCACAACATTTCTCCCATTATAAGTCTATGGGGATTTTTCCAGACACTCAAGGGCAGCTAACTCATAAGTCCCTGGTCCAATCTGGCCAAATTTCGAACCCATTCGAGATTTTATGGTTGTCCTTGTTACCTGCAAGAATAAAGAAGAACCAATAAAAAATGAAGGAGCTAGAGTGGTCACAAGATTTTCCCCATAATAACCCTATGGGAGCTATCTGTTGCCATGGAAACCAGAGTTCTGATCTGATCTAGCCCATAACCTAATACATTCAATCCCCCACCCCAATGATGCTCCTGATGAAATTTGATTATGATTGGCCAGCTGGTTTCAGAGATATTTAATGTTTGAAAGTGTGGACGGGCGGACGGACGCACACACGGACGCCGGCTCCAGTCCCATTCTATAAGCTCACCCTGAGCCTTCGGCTCTGGTGAGCTAAAAATTTGAGCGTAAAATTGTAAATATTTTCTTACTAATCAGTTTTAACATATGTTTTTGGTGCTCAAAGAACCGTTTCATTGAGATAGTTCTTTTGAGTTCCCACAACATATGTTTAAGTTGAGAAATAAGAAAATTACTTTTTTGGTACGCTCTCTTAGCTTAAGTTCCGAGACTCATAATAACATATTTTTTCTTGAGAAATAAGATAAATAATTTTTAATTACACACTCTTACATGCAGGCCAGTTTGAAATATCATTAGATCAGTGTATATATTGGAGAACACGGCCCAGTGGTAGACTTGAGATTGAAGGGTTGGTTTATACTCTGCTTAATACTGGTACAACCAAGGAAATCAGAAAATGGTCCTGACATGACTGAGAAGCTTTTGACTGGGTCATAAAGCATCAACACAAGCAAAAGCATCAGTACACTCTCGGAATTATGCTAGTTAGGGTATTCAACATCTTGAAATCCTGCAGAGGGACAAAACTCACTGACAACTGTGTATCAACCCCATAGACTGCGTAGCGCAGTCGGTAACATGTCTGGCTACAGATGGGTGTCTGACTGCAGATCAAGGGGTCGTGAGTTTGATCCTGGCCCGGTCCCATACTTTCGTGGAGATTGATCATGAAATAATTTCTACGGTCACTCTCCTCCCTTCCGCTGAATCATTCAAGAAGGGTTGTTGTCAGTTACAAGCAAAAGTATGTGCACGAATTACTGGTTAACTGCTTGTTCAGGCTTGCCCAGGAAAAAGTGTGGTTAGGTGAACTGATCGTCCTGCCATGACCATAGCTGTTGACTTGGGACATAAAACAACAAAACAAACAAACAAAATCAACCCCATAGGTGCAAATAATAAACAAAGATATTTAGCATAAAATTGTGTATAGCTTCTTATCCACCCGTTTAAACATTTGTTTTGGGTGCTCAAAAGAACCATCTCATTGAGATGGTTCAATGAGACAGTTCTTTTGAGTACCCACAACATATGTTTTGGTTGAGAAACAATGTCCAGTCTGAGACTGATGTCTAAAATACATGCCCAACAGCAAGAGAGGAATGCAAATCATATCACACACTTTGCAAAATTGAAATTGGAAAATAATAGCAATTGAAAAATCCTCCCCCTTCGCTATGCATGTCAGCTTCGAAAAAGCACCACCATCGATATCACCTTACATAGTTGCATGTATTTTAGTATGTCTCACATGCCATCTGTATACAGTCAAACCTCGATTATTCGAAGTGCCAGGGACCGCAGGAATCCTTTCGAATAATCGGTAGTTCGAATGATCGAAAACGGGAGTTTTCGGATATTTACGAAAAAGCTCGGACCTTTCATAGAACGTCATTGTTTTGCCAGAGTTCGCAACTTCAATTCGTGTTTTCCGTGAATTAATTATATAATCGGAACATCTGTCAAAGCATCAAAGAAAATGAGCTTCTTGGAGGTTGTGGTCTCATCGTCTCTTATGCTTTGCAGGTCTAAGAACGCCGAAAAGAAAGAAAATCCGACCTGTATTGACATCTACTAAATGTATATACATGACAACATTGAAAATAAAGGTTAAATGTAAATTGACGAACCATTTACTGACGAAATACTGTCTTCTTTTTAATCGCCCTAATGTCATAAGGTCTCAAATCCAGACACAGCGTCTGGCCATCAACGTCCCACCAGCAATAGGCCATTGAGATGGCATATCGCTGGCAGGCCGTTGGTGGCCCGACGTTGTGTGCTTTTTGGGCTGCGAAATTCTCTTTTATTTCAGTGAAAACACGATTTGTGTGTTTAAAAGAATCGTCTCGTTAAGCGTCCAAACCTAGTTTTTGGCTGTTTTCCCTCAAACATAAAATTGTGTTTTAGGCATTTAAAAGAAATATTTCGATGAAACAGTCCTTTTGAGCACCCAAAACACATGTCCGTGATATTCGTCCATTATCGAAATTGTTATTTTTATTGTACAAAGTCGGTGCACTTGGTGTGTTCGCTTAATGTACACTGGTCAAGAATAAATCAAAGGATGCAAGACGATCAAATTAAAATCAATTTTAGCTCATTTATGCCCCTAATTAGATATTTAAAAAAACATCAAACAAAACCATCATTGCAGACGACCTTAATAAAAGCCACCATTTACTCACTTAGCGGCTCATCACGTACTTGTGTGAACGTTAATCCGGTGTCAATTACTTGTTGCAAATTTGTTTGCTAAATCACTCAGGTGTGTAAATCGAACTCGACCAAACAAAGAAATCATATTCACCATGCGTGACTTTTGGACTTCGAATCTTGAAGGGTAATTTAATAGCAACTTCTTCAATCGGGACCGACGAATCACTTCGAAAAATTGAATTTTTCGGATAATCGAAATTCGAATAATTGGTAGTTTTATTGCAATAGATAATAGAGAAAAAAGTCGGGACTGTCCATCGTCTTCGAATAACCCAGTAGTTTCGGATAATCGGCGTTCGGATAACCGAGATTTGACTGTATATGGCCCTAGACTGTTTTATACCTAATAAAGTTGAGTTGAACAGTGGTAAATTGCCAAGAAATAAGAGCTACCGAGAGTCACAAAAGTAATGTTAACCTAATTGTGTCTCACACAATGAGCCATGACGTGATTTCAACAATGTGGCATTTTGACGAGTGTAGACTCATACGAGCCTGTGCAGCCTCCTTTAAAGCTTAGAAACTCAATACGATGTTCCGTAAGTAGCTTAACAGTCATGGAATATTCAAGCTACTAGCAAAGGCTCTGATCAGACTGCGCGTACCACATTGTTGGAAATCTCATGCTGTGGCTCAATTATTATAATCAGAGAAAAACGTCTAGAAACTAGGGCCATTTTTTGTTTTTTTTTTATGCTTTAAGTCCCAGTCAATTTTCAGTCATGCTGGGAAGATTTCCTGTCTTTCTTGGATTAACCAGTACTAAGCAGGGGATACAATGTCTTGCTAAAGGACACAACACAGTGACTTCACTGGCATAAAGTCTCAAACTAGCAATCCATCTATCCCCAGTGTAACACTCTACCAACTGAGCCAATTCACATGACTGTGAAATCTGTAACACATGAAGTGGCATCTAAATTTACAGCAAATGTGTTGCTTCTTTTAGACATGAGATAGGACCTAGTATTTCATGTAATCTTCTGCAAGCAGACAAATCACATGTAATTTTATGCCTTATCCCCATACGACCCCAATCATGATGTATGATGTCACTGGCCTTCTAAAGTTGTCTTGATTGACATTTTAAGGTTATTTACTTTTAGGATCGAGTGAACATTCCAACACAAAACTCACCCACATTCTTTTCTACCAAACTAGCCAGCTGTAAACTAATTTAAGCCATTCTGGAACTAATAGACATGTTTGGTTAAGCCATGGGTTAAAGTTAAAAATTTCCAAAATCCTGAACTTTAGAAAATCAGAATTTAAAACTTGCTGCATGCCTCCAGAATATTAAAAATTCCATGTTAAATGGTCAAATACCCTTAGATAAACTGAAACTAAATCAGAAAAGCTAATATTATCTGCAGAATTCAGCATTTTGAGGTTAAATTTGGAAAGTCAGCCTCAAACCCTGAATTCAGGAATAATCCTGAAAACTTTCACCCATGTTAAGCATTGCCCTATCAACCTAAAGAATCTTCCTTTAAATGCTTAGCTCTTTGCATGCTGTGAATTTTTTCATGACTTTTTGTCACCTGCTGACTTTTTACAATCAACTTTTTCAAATAATTTTTCAGAGCTTTCAGAATTTTAAACAGTTGGATACAGACAGATCAGGACCGACATTCTGTCCATCACAAACTGTTTGCAAAGGTTACAGGGCTATTTAGGGAAAAATATTACTTGAGGGGAGAGGGGAGCACAATTTTTTAGAAGTATCACCTAGAAATTTAAATTAACTGAAGGGCAGCACCACAAGAAATTCATTTTAAGGCTGCCTTCCACAACCGAGTGACATTTTTTCCTGGAATAGCTCTAAGAAGAATACAAAAGTCACGGCTAGCAAGGAGAGAGGAAACTTTTTTATCCATAATAACACCTTTTGAGGCCTTTGAAATATCATGTATTCAAAAACATTATGGAAAATGCTCCATTTGTCATAATATTTTCAAAAGTATTCAAAATTCAGCTTACATTTTTCTTGAATTTTTACAATGTTGTCTAAAAATAGAAAAAGATGTCATGATCTAAAAACAGCCTTTCGAGTAAAGAGTTAAAGCACCAACCTCTGGTCTTTAGTGATTTCTTCTTTTTCTCTGTTTTCTTGTTGGCACTATTTTTCTCTTTCAGAGCCTTCTTCTCAGCTTGTTCTTTCTTCTTCTTTTCTTTCTTTTCCTTCTGTAATCTCTTTTTGGTTTCTTCTTCATCTTCAGAGTCTGACTGCTCCTCAAACATCCTATCATCAAACTGTATTCTGTCTTCTGTTAAGGTAGAGAACACCATTTTTAGGCCTTTGTGTTATAAACAGATTTCAGTTCTTACAGTATTTACCCTAAATATTTAACCTTTTTCCATCCTTTCATGACTAATTGCTGTCAGCTTATTTACCTGCATACATTGGTTTAGATAAACTAAATTTTTTAGCATAAAATTGTAAATATTTTCTTAAAGTTCTGTTTTAGCATATGTTTTGGGTGCTCAAAAGAACCGTCTGATTGAGACGGTTCTTTTGAGTACCCACAACATATGTTTCGGTTGAGAAATAAGAAACTTATTTTTTATGTACACACTCTTAACTGAAGGCATGTGAATATACACTTTCAGGCCTATATTGCAATATATGGTTATATATCAGAGCCATGTTTTTCCCTGACTTGCTATATTAAGTCAAAGACTGGCTCTCAAATCCCTCCCTATGACCCCTGAGAAAATATTTGTGCATCCATTGGGGATCTAAAATAATGGAAATGTCTAATAAACATGGATTTTTATGAACTACTGTTAGTGCAAAAGCTATAACAGTTTAAAAAAAATATGGACCATTCAATTTTATTTTATTCCAAATTTTTGTCTTGTAAATATCAATTCAACTGATCCTTGTGATAAATCATCAGCTTAGTTTTGATGAAAGTACCAAGGGAGGACCCTGTATTTACTCTGGGACCCTTCATGCAGAGACATGAGAGTCGCAGGGACTCCTAAATCTCATTGCTAAGGGCAAACCCTGCAGTGTTCCCAGAGTTATCCACTTATAGTCTTTGCTCCTGATGTGGCCTATTTGTTACTGTAAATTTGGAGATTTTCGCGAGGGTTTTAAAATCCTCGCAAAATGGCGAAATCATTCTGTCGTTTACTGATATAGTTAGACCATGCCCTAGTCATGAATTTTTAGCGAGCAAACATGTTATCTAATGCTACTCATGAAAATAAAATTCTCGCGAGAATTTCAGGATTTACAGTATAAATGCTCACAAGAAGTGTCTCATCTAAATGCATACAATAAGCCCCACAACATATGGCTGAGTGCTTAAGATTTCTGTTATCATTCCATCTGTAAGCAAGGAAAGCTCAGGCAAGTCTATGCACATGCACAGATTCGCCTGAGCCTTTGCTGTCTGAATACATAAGGTATGGATGTAGATGAAGGTACAGATCAAAATTAAGACCGCCAGCTACGTCAGATAAGTCAGCATAGGCATTGATTACTGGCGCATATGCATAAGTACTAAAATATTCTGTGCTGGCTCATATATCTTCCTCATAGGTTTAGATAAACAAATATTTTCAGCGTAAAATTGTAAATATTTTCTTACCCTAACTTTTAGCATATGTTTTGGGTGCTCAAACAGACTGTCTCATTGAGACGGTTCCTTTTAGTACCCACAACATATGTTTTCGTTTAGAAATAAGAAAATTATATTTCTGGTACACACTTTTAACTAAAGGCCTGTTTCCTGGAGTTATAAACAAAATATTGTCACATTTGATTTAAAAAATACAACAACCCAAAACACTAAGCTCAAACTAATATGTCAGCTTTGATATAATCTTTTACAATGAGTAGGAAAGCATTTGCGGGTTCCATTTGGAAAGAAATTATAAACTATGACACTTACTTAAAGCACTTTCTATCAAAAAGCTATTCTTTTTTTCTTCATTCTTGAATTTTTTCTGAAATAAAGAAAAATTATTCAACCAAAATCAGGCTTAAATTCAAGTTTTTTTACTTCAATTTTTTTAGATTAACTGACTGAACTATAGGCTTATTTTAATGCAAATAGGAAATGCAACACAAAAGCCTTAAGAAAGGTAAAAAAAATATGTTTACTTTGTAGGCTTTGTATTATAAGTCTGAATTTATAATCTTATTTCAAAAAGGAGGCAAGTCCATCTTTTTCACCTATAACAACTTATTTCATAATTGAATCATTGTGGTAGTTGTCATTTATCATTCATAATTGAACAGAACATTCTTCAAGCAAACCGTCGATGACCCTAATCAGAAGCTGTTCTTTGCAGCATCAGATCAAGGTCTGTACTGTTTGCCTTTGTCACATAAAAAAGGATGTTAGACATATATGAGTCACTACATGAGATTTCCAACAATGTGATATGCGCGACCAGCAAAGCCTCAGATCAGCCTGCGCATACACGCAGTCTGATCAGAGCCTTTGCTAGTCGCTTGAATATTCTATGAATATTAAGCTACTGACCGAACCTCATTTGAGGTTTCTAAGCTTAAAAACAGGCTGCACAAGCTCGTCTGAGTCTACACTTGTCAAAATGCCACATTGTTGGAAATCACATATCACTGCTTATATGTGTTCAATCTCATCCTTTCACTTTGTTTGAATTGTGGTTAAAACCTATAATGGTACTTCTATCACTGATTTGACATATGGCACCCTCCATCTCAATTGCCTCACTATTTTACATGTGGAACATATCTCTTCCTGTTTGACATGAAATCCTACCTCAGTTACAAATATCATCCCATTTGGATTTGTTGAATTCCTTGACTTAATCTAATATCAAAACCATTTTTTAAGATGAGTGAAGCATCCCAATTAAATTTTACATCCACTTCTTTTAGATAAGTTGTTACATATCCATTCACTTTAGAAACTAACATTCAACCGTACATGTACTCTCAAATATTTTACTAAATTAGACAAATGTGACATACTACCTTATTTAAAAAAAAAAACAAAAAAACAAGAGAAGCTCAGAGGTAGAATGCTCAACTTCAGATCCAGGGATCGCTGATTCAAATCTGGTTTTTAATATGCAGGACACCATTCCTTAATCTCCCATCTTTTTCCTTTTTCACATGTAGAACACCCTACCCTATCTTAAGCTCAAATCTCTTCCTATTTGACATGTGGGACACCCTACCATAATCTCAAATCCCTTCCTATTTGAAATGAGGGACACCCTACCTTAATCTCATATCTCTTCCTATTTGACATGAGGGATACCCTACCATAATCTCAAATTTCTTCCTATTTGACATGTGGGACACCCTACCTTAATCTCATATCTCTTCCTATTTGGCATGATCTTCTGCATGAGGAAGAAATCTATTCCTACCATTGCCAAAGCTTTATAAAACTTTGCTGTTTCTGTAATATAGAAAAAAGTTTGGTTTAATATTTTAATATCCTATATAATAGGAAGGAATTTTAATTTTGTGGTCTTTGGGTAAAGCCCAAAGTAAGCCCAAATGGCTTTATATGAAGTTTGTGAGTGATTCGCCAGAGTTTACACATGAATAAAATCCACAAAAATAACAATTCAGTCCTTATAATTCCAACTTTGGAAGATAACAGCACATAAAATTTTAAAGCCCAAGACCAAAAATTGTTTAAAGCTGCATACTCTGTAACTATGAACATTTTTCGAAAAAATTTATTTTCTTTTTAAATCATTTGTAAAAGTAGAATTAAGCTATGTTTTCACAATGAAAATGTTCAGTACAGCTGAAAACTGCATGGAAAGGTGAATTATCTTATAAAATAGGTGTATTTTTCTCTTGTTGGTAATTATTTGCGTCCCTCCAATAATTATAGACCGTTGAATTTTAACATAAATGCAGTTGTTTTGATAGTGATAACTTGTTAAGATTTACGAAAATGGTAAAATGTTTACCTGAATTTGAGTATATTTACTGCGTTCTTGAAAAATAAAAATATTATTTTTAAAATTAGAAGATCAAAAGTTACAGACTATGCAGCTTTAAAACTGCTGTCCATGAAAGATTTGGCTGTCCATGAAAGATTTGGCAGCCATCTTGAAAGTTGTCAGTTCAAAATTGTGTCATGCAGCACATTGATTAAGAAAATGGTACTCTAGGGAGCAAATATTTCATGTGATATATTTGACACCATCAAACTGCCCTGAAACCTTTCACTACTTGAGTAGATGATGTGTTGATGACAATGTCATAACTCTTCAACAGGAACATAATTTATACATCACTTTATCTCATGCCATCATGTCTGTGAGTGATACAGCGCCATGAAATAAAATCGATAAACCACAAGTGGTTTACAGATTTTTGGCAAACGTAATAACATCCATTATAATTTTGCGTAAAAGAGGGGAATATATTGATGTTTTCAAGCGAAAAATATGATTTTAAGTATTTTAATGTCATGTGATAGATAGAATCTAACATTCCTGCTCCTGTATTATTGAATTTATAAAACTCGCTGCGAAAAAGCAATAAAATGCTCAGTAAGCCTGGCATTTTATCACTTTTCCCAAACTCATTTAATAAATTCAATAATACATGAGCATTCATGTAAGATCCGCTATACCTTTACCTTTGTAGTGTCCTTAAAGAATGACTTAATACAAATGAGCCGCGTCATGTGGTATGTGCGACTAGCAAAGGCTCAGACCAGCCTGCGCATACGCGCAGTTTGATCAGAGCCTTTGCTTGTCGCTTAAATATTATATGAGTCTTAGGCTACTGACCAAACATAATTTGGACTTTCTATGCTTAAAAGGAGGCTGCTCTTGCTCATATGAGTCTACACTTGTCAAAATGCCACATTGTTGGAAATCACATGTCGGGGCTCAAATACAATATGAGACCGGGCCGCGTAGCGCAGTCGGTAACGTGTCTGGCAACAGATGCGAGTCTGACTGCAGATCCAGGGGTCACGAGTTCGATCCCGGCCCGGTCCCATACTTTCGTGGAGATTGATCATGAAATAATTTCTACGTTCATTCTCCTCCCTTCCGCTGAATCATTCAAGAAGGGTTGTTGTCAGTTACAAGCGAAAGTATGTGCACGAAGTACTGGTTAACTGCTTGTTCAAGCTTGCCCAGGAAAAAGTGTGGTTAGGTGAACTGATCGTCCCGCAATGACCATAGCTGTTGACTTGGGACGTAAAGCAACAAAAACAAAACAAAACAAAATACAATATGAGCCACTATCACATGAGCTGGCCAATACCTTTCTGGCTCCATCGTTTGCTGTTCTTCTTTGTTCGAAATGAACCATACGTAGTAAACATCTCTGTTTCATCAATAGGTTCATCATCTTGACTAGGACCCTTATCACCCATAGTGTTCTTCACCACTAAACTAAGGAGGGAAAATACAAAATACAATTAATGAGCCATGGCATGAGATATCCAACAATGTGGCATTTTGACAAATGCAGACTCTGACGAGCCTGTGCAGCCTCCTTTTAAGCCTAGAAACTCCATATGATGTTCCGTCAGTAGCTTAACACTCATAGAATATTCAAGGGACTAGCAAAGGCTCTGATCAGACTGCGTGTATGCGCAGGCTGATCTGAGGCTTTGCTGGTCGCACATTACACATTGTTGGAAATCTCATGCACTGGCTCATTTATTGTAAAAACCTTAAATTTGATCTCTGGTATAGCCTCATTCTTAACAATTTAACTGCTTTAATTTATTTACTCAAACTACAGAAGTGTTACCACTGTGCACAGTGAGAATGGAATAAAGCTTGATTCTTACATTCTTTAGTGACCATACATGTATTTTCATAAAATGACATTTGCCGGGTCCTGAGGAAGCTGTTTGAACATGAGGCTGCTAGACTGTGCATTCAAACATTGTCCGTAAGACCTGGCGAGTCTCAAAACAAACATAGGTGATCATTATCTTGCAGTCTTTTTGATTCAAACCCAGATAACACCGTAAACGTCTACTAATATGGGAAAGAGGGCATTTTCTAACAATGATTAGTTATATACAAAATGACTTCAGCTTGCAAGCATTTGATCATCTGACTTCATTTAATGCGAACAAAAGTAATCATGATAAAATGGCCATTTTTGTCCACAAAGCTAGACCGTGTAATGTTATTTAAGCAAACCAGGGACTGTTTTAAGAACATTCGAGTTAAAACCAAAGTTCAAACAGAATGTGAACTTTGCAATTTGAACATGGGTTTGGTAGTATTTATCAATGGCTCAAACAGCTCAAGGCTCACCCTGCCATTAGCCATTGTAGCCATTTGCTACTAAAAATGTAGAGTGGTTGCAAATATAAGTCATTGGCTAAAAGTACACTCTGGGTCAGGTTAAAAAATTACATATCTGCGAAAAAGTTTATTCTGATCAGCTTTCGGATTTTCCAATATTGTTTTAATTATTCCTTCACATTTTATTATTGTGCCATATTTAACTCTTTGAATGCTGATTTTTTTTCCATACCATCAGGGTATCAAACAGTTTGGATCCAGATCAGGCTGACATTTTGTCGGGCCTGATCTGGGTAAAAACTGTTCTAGGCAAACGTTATAAGCAAATAACAAAAGTCGCTGCTAGTGGGAAAAGAGATAAATACAGAACAACTTCTTGATACTATTTTCTGGCTAAAACCTTGGCTAAAGTCGATTTCATTTGGCTCCAACTTTTTCCAGTTGGTAAAAGTGATGGCTACAACAAATTCTGAGCCAGAGTTAGCCGTGCAGCTATGCAGATAGGTCTTTATGCAAGAGTATAAGCTAACCTACCTTGTCTCATTGACAACAATATTGCCATCAGGACCTATGGTAACTTGAGGGACAGGCATGGCCTCGTCTTCAATGACATCATTGTCCATTTCAACCTCTTTCACCTTGTTCTCTTTTTCAACTATCTTTGGTTCTACAATCCCTATTTGCTTGAATTCTTTTGGCCTGTCAAATACAAAATGAGCGGGTATCAAGTATAAGGTAAAAGTTGGCATGTGTGTATAGCAAAGATTCAAATCAGTCTCACAGGTTTAGATAAACAATAAATTTCAGCGTAAAATTGTGAATATTTTCTTACCCATAATTTTTAGCATATGTTTTGGGTGCTCAAAAGAACCGTCTCATTGAGACGGTTCTTTTGAGTACCCACAACATATGTTTTGGTTGAGAAATAAAAATAATATTTTTCTGTTACGCACTCTTAACTAATGGCCCGAGTCTGCATCTGCACAGTGTGATCGGAGTCTAAGTTTTCAACCTGAAGAAACGTTGGACCCTTGGCTACCTATAGAGCACCCATCCAACTCTGATCAGACTGCACAGATGCACTTTTATCTGGAGGCCTGATATCTTATAAACCGGCCAAAATGGACCTCATTGCTAGAAAGCCTGACCGTTGCATTCAAACAATGCAGTGTTTCTGCAAGACCGGAATTTTTGGGGGTCATTGATGACCCCATGTTTGAAAATTTGGGGGTCATTAACAAATTTACAGGGTCAGACCTTTTTAATATCAATTTTCAATTTCATGAATGTGTTTTCAATTCTTATGGACCTTGACACATGAGGATATGAAAAATAACAATGGTTTTGCTCACTTAAGAGTTGAATACTCTGCTCCCAATGATGCTTTGTGTGGGTTTATCAAGTGTAGAATGTCTCAAATGTGTGCCTCTGAAACACATGTCATCTTCTGCCAGGGATAATTTTTGATACAGTGGTCTCAAAAGTCTACAGGCATGTTGCAGTTCATCTGCAGTTCATCTGCTGTTTCAAGAGAATTATGCAAGGATGTTATGCTCATAGACAAATCACTAATCTGACGATCTTAGGCCTGCGAGGACAAGAAATAATAGCGTCTGCTCGCAAATTTTACAAAGTTTTCAAAATGGGAAATACCCAGTTGGAGCAAAACAACGATTGATAAGCTACGTGTAGATAATCTTACTTCATAGGATTGCTGGAAGGGTTCCATCTTATCAGGTCTCTCATAGTCATTTTGGCTCTGTCTGGTGGTTTATCTGTGGGGGCTGTTACTTTTGGTCTCCTTTGACGTTTCACTGGCGGTTGCTGCAAACAAAAAATAATCAAAGAACAATTTTAAAAGTTTATTTGTTTGTGTTGAATCTTTACGTCCCAGTCAACATTTTTTCAGTCATGTTGGGACAGGTCGTCTGGGTTGAACCAAGACTAAGCAGAGGATAAAATGTCTTGCTTAAAAAAGCAAAGCAGTGCCTCTGGTGAGGCTCGAAACCGCAACCCATCGATCTCCAGTCAAGCACTCTACCCCGGCTGTCATGTGACGTCTGTTTGTTTGATTGGATTATTTACGTCTCAGTCAACATTATTTCAGTTACGTCGGGACAGGTCTTCCAGGATTGAACCAGTACTAAGCTAGGGTTAATGTGTCTTGCTGAAAGACACAACGCAGTGACGCCGGTGAAGCTCGACCCCGGCCCTTGCGCTCCCTATGTGACGGTTGTACATTGGTTGTATTGGAACTCACACAAATGGTCCTCAAGTGATGTCACTGTTATGTCACTGTTATGTTAAAATGACCTCATCATGTCATGTCGCATTTCAGCATTTTCAGGAGCTTCTGGAAACATTTTTTAAACATAAAATGCGGTATTTAAATGGGGAGTAAGTAAAAGAATCCATTATTTGTGCGAGTGTGGGATAGAAAAATTTACATTGGGATCACCGTTTGTCATCACTCGGCAAGCCTTGTGACGCCAAAGGCAATCCTCAGGACCAATTTTCTATCCTACCCTCACGAATAATGGATTCTTATATCATTTATATGATCAATAACAAATAGACGATTGTGAAACGATAATGCCCTTGAAAGATAATATGCAATTCATAGAATGGCTTGTCATGCTAAATATTTTTAAGTGCAACACTCCTCCACAATGTTATGCTGTTATTATATGTGCCAGCACAACATTCAAGTGGAAAACATTGAGAATCCTGATCAGATGGCTATTTCAGAAGGCAGCTGGTCTGGATTTACATCATTGTCAAAAAAGGATCAGGGTACTTAAAAAAAATGTCACAAAACATATTTACCCATACAACACTTATATGAAAGTGCCAATAATTCTCGGTTCAGCATGACAAGGGTTAATAATTGTAATATTCATTGTTGTATTAAACTATCATTATAGATATATAGTATATAAAAAGTTGATTCCCAAAGACATGTGATAGGTTGAACAGGTGGTCTTTTAAAAATTTAGAATACCTCAGATGCAACAGCAGGTGCGGGTCTTGCCCATTTGTCTTTCTCACCCATGGTCTTCTTCTCCACTGCTTTCACAGGTGAGGCAGGTAATGGATAAGCCACAAAACTCTTTGTTGGTGACTTTGGAAGTGGTAGCTTTGGCTGTATGGAGGTCATTTTGACTGCTGGTTCTGTTTCCATTTCTGTATCACTGTTTCCCAAGTGGGTACCAGTGTCAATAGCCGAGACGTTTGTTGATGCCACTGATGGTTGTGGCACGGATGCTAAGCTAAAAGAAGTAGAGTTGATATCCAGCATTAGGTTAAGTTGGTTTGTGCATACAGCAAAAATTCAAATCAGTTTGTGCATATGCACAGTCTGATCAGAGTCTTAGTTTCCTTCTGAAGAAATGTTGGACCCTCGGCTACCCATAGAGCGCCCATCAAAGACTGGGATCAGACTGTGCGGATGTGCAGGCTGATCTGAGTCTTTGATGGGCGGACATGCCAACTTATACCTTTTGCTTGATATCAGCTCATAATTAAAATTACTGTTTCCTTCAACTGCCAAATCCTGGTGCCAAAAGACAGAGTTACAACATCATGTGAGGAGCGTTGTGGCTCAGGGGTAGAGTGCTTGACCAGAGATCGAGCGAGGGGTATTGGGTTCAAGCCTCAATGGAGGCACTGTGTTGTGTCCTTGACCAAGACACTTTATCCGATGCTTAGTACTGGTTCAACCCAGGGAGACCTTTTCAGACATGAATGAAATATGTTAACTGGGACGTCAAGAATCAAATTAAACAAAACAACTTCATCATGTAATACACAATCAGATGAAATACATATATACAAAATATGAAACCTGTGCAGTTTTGTTTGTACATTTCCTGTGGTTGTAATAGCAAAACACACAACTATTTGCAACATTTAACTGTCAGCATAGGAAAAAAATTCACAGCACATGTTTACATAATTCAAAGAAGTACAAATATACATACATTGGACATTTTTGAGGGCAAAATTATATGTCTTTAATTTTTGCTGGATAATTGGTACCTAGTTTTTCTCCTGATCAATTTACAAAAATCAGGTCTATACATTATTGTTAAGTGTACCAGAAAAATAATTTCCCTATTTCTTAACCAAAACATATGTTGTGGGTATGGTACCCCAAAGAACCGTCTCAATGAGCACCCAAAACATATGTCAAAACTGATGGATCAGAAATTTATGCTTAAAAATTTTGTTTATTTCAAAATCCCCAAATTTTCCCTGATCTTGCCTTTCTAGTTTGGCAATCATCTTGCATGTGTATGAGAGAGCTGGTTGTTTTACTAGTAGTATTCTTCCTTTCATCTGTGTGTTTTTGTTTGTCTCTCTTCAAGTGCCCCTTTCTTAAACAAAATTTTGAGCGTAAAACTGTAAATAATTTCTTACCCATCAATTTTAACTTATGTTTTAATAAAAGTCAAATTGTGACAGTTTGACATTAAGATGTAGAAAAGAACCATCTCTTTGAGACTGTTCTTTTGAGTACCCACAACATGTTTTGGTTGAGAAATAAGAAGAAAAATTGTTACGCACTCATAACTAAGGTGGACTGTGATCTATGATTCTGGCATATCCTGGTTCATTGCTGACACCTGTTTCCTGAAGAAAAGAAAATTTCTCCATTACTTTTGCTTGACCAGAAAGGGGCCAACTTGCTGGTGGCATTTTTTTTCATTAAAGACTAACCTTTCGCTGTTGGTATCAGGTTTTCCTGCTGAATTTCCATCACTGGCCCTGCAAAACAAAAAAAAGAATTAAACTTCACTTGCAAATATACTGAGGGAAAAAAAATTAGCAATTATTTATGAAGGGGTTTCCCATAGGCCATATTTGAAGCATTAGATCTTTTTAATTGGCAGGTTCACAAACATGTCAGGTGTTTGAAAATGACCTAATGGCTACCCGCAAGTGGTCAAAAGAAACAAACTCCGACTTCATAGTGAGGATTTGATCTGCTGAGCATTTTAATTTCAAACGTTATTTAATTGAAAGGGAGGTAATTTGGAAAAATACGATTTTCAACTAAAAACTGTGCGAAAAGAGTGAACATAACATTCAGTTTTAAACCCTTTCTCACTTTCTTGCTTTTGGATCTAAAAATTTGACAGAAAAATGTAACTTTTAGTCGAAAACTATTCGCACTATTGCCAGATAAGCTGTTTTAGCAAGGTGGCATAAATCAGACTTTACATTATGTGAAATATCAACCTGTTCATGTCATTGTACTCGTGAATGTTTGTCAACATATATTTTTGACACTATGAAATTAAAAGTCCTGCTTCTTCTAAACTGTGAATCCTCAAAGTATATTGCTAAACTTTTTTCCTCAGTATATAATACAATGGCATTTAACAAGGAGTGTGACTGGATGGCAAAGTTATCTTGAGTTCAGGTGGTTTCATGTGCTTTCATTTGCTCAAAACTATTTATTAGCCTTTTAAGCGCCACTAATATTATCATATATATAGACTTGCTAAAAGGGAAATTTCAATTTTCTAGCTAGTTTCTGTAGCTGAGCAGGCTGGTTTGAATCTCACTTTTTCGGAAACCTCAAAGACAGTATTTTTCGCGTTGTGGCCCATATTCAATTAGCAGCACAAGATTTTGGTAATTATCGCGTATGTGCAAAAGCTTCATTTGAAAGCTCATGCTGATGTATGCAGAGGACCTATAGGTCTAATGTTTAGTATGCGCCTTCCTCCACTTCCATATTTTTGTGATTGCATGTAGGGAGACTATGGAGAGACTGTGCATACATGTTTTTGATTCACATAAGTGTGTGCTTGCCCATATTATTTTGTAAATGCTTTAACTCTTTGCATGCTGGGTAATTTTGCATGCTTTTGTTGTCTGCTGACCTATTCAAAATTAACTTTTTCAAAAAATTCTTTCAGGAGCGCTCAAACACCGAGTCATTGAGTACCCATTTAAGCCTAGCATCCTTTTTGTGGGACATAAGCAATCAGTAAAGACCCAGACGCCCTAGAACTCTGCGTCTGATCAGGGTCTCCACTGTTTGCTTACAGAAAATTATATCGAAATTTTAATTAAAATGAAAATAACCGCCCAACATTCCTTAAAATGAAAATGAACTGGTCCAATTGATAACAGTGGGAAATTCCATCACTGATGATCAGGCATAAATTGGTTAATGTACTGAGATTCATTGTGTGGATGAAAAACAATGCGGATCCTGATCAGATGCCAGCTGATCTGGATCCACACTGCTTTCAAGTGATTGGCATATGAGCCGCAACACGAGATTTCCAAAAATGTGGTATGTGCGAACAGCAAAGGCTCAGACCAGCCTGTGCATATGCGCAGTATGGTCAGAGCCTTTGCTTGTCGCTTGAATATTCAATAACTGTTCAGCTACTGACTGAAAAGCATTTGGAGTGTCTAAACTTAAAAGGAAACTGCACAGGCCTGTTTGAGTTTACACTTGTCAAAATACCACATTGTTGGAAATCACATGTTGCGGCTCATAAATTTTGAAAATGCTATGCACACAGTGTGCTTATTAGATCAAATAAAGTAGTTAGAGTGAATAAGAACTGCACACCCAGTCAGGACTCACCTTGCTCTTTTCCTGCTAGCATCCAATATATTTGGTTTAGCTTTGGGTAGCCTCGCTCTCGTAGGCACCTTTGGTTTGTCTTTTTTAACTGCTGTTTCTTTAGTCAGGTCATCAACCCTTTCTGAACCTCTACCATCAATCTGGTCTTGGGAAACATCATCACCCTTACCACTAGTCTCGGCATCAGTGAGTGGCTTTGGATCTTCGCCACCAGTCTTCTTATCATGCTCTAATTGAGAGCTCTCGTTGGTTCCATCTCCTTTATCATTCACAGTGTCCCCCAGGGATTCCACTCCACTAGGTACTGTCTTGGTATCAACATCAGTTGGCTTAGCCCCTCTTGAAGCTGTTGGTATATTCACTTTACCAAACCTTCTTAACCTTGCCCTTGTGGGCGCTGATTCAGATTTACTGTCATCTTTCTTTGAACTTTCTACGACTTTCTCATCAGCTTTATCAGAAACATTGTTATGACCTTCACTTTTGTTGGAATTCTGTCCAGACTTGGACTCTTTTGTATGTTCCTTGCCACTTACTTCATTTGGTGAAGATTTCACAGGTGATGATATGACAATTTGAGGGAATGTCAGCGGAGTATCAACTTTATCTTCAGTAGTTTCTTTGATAGGGTATGTCACTTTTGGTCCTTTCAATGGAGCAAATACTTTAACAGACTTCACAGGGGAGGTGACTTTAGGTGACTTCAGAGGAGACGTTGCTCTAGGGGACTTGATCGGGGAGGTTGTTCTGGGTGATTTCACGGGTGATCCACTTGCCCTGCTGCTCTCATGGGCTGTAAAAATCACATAAGTAATTTTATTAACAATGGTTTTCGAATGCATTTTAAGGTGTAAAACCACATTTAATGTACATGATCATAGATCGATACAAGGAAATTTTATGAGCGTATAATTGTTATTATTTTCTTACCCATTAATTTACACATGTGTTTTGGGTGCTCAAAAGAACCGTCTCACTGAGACGGTTCTTTTGAGTACCCGCAACATATGTTTTAGATAAGAAATAAAGAAATTAGTTTTCCAATATGCACTCTTAACTGGAAGCCTGCATAATATGATTTGATTGGTTTGAGGTTTTACATCCCAGTCAACAGCTATGGTCATGTTGAGACTGTCAGTTCACCCAACCACACTTTTTTCCTGGGCAAGCTCGACTTAGTTGTTCACCTGTACTTACTTAGTGCACATACTTTGGGTAAATGACTTATTATCTATTGTGAAGTTGATTACACAAAAAGCTAATATATAGCTTTTGTATTATTAATGCCTACTCTAAGTCAGTGGTGTTGATATGTCAGTTTTGTTGAAACTTATAGGATATTGACTGTCCATGGTACTTATCATTTATATCAGAATGCATCAAATATGACCACTAGATTCTGAGATATGGTTCTGGAGGGACAGGTGAATGGAATGAATGAACAGACAGGTGACTGCAAAACTATATCCCGCCGACTTAGTGGGGGGATAATAATTTCACTCAGATAAACTTTTGCTTGCCAAGACATATATATTTTTTTCAGGTGATGCCTAACATCTTTTAATTTTTCAGTAAAATTCATTAAAGGCACTATACATCATGACTTTGTTAAATTGTGACTTTGAAATCTTTTTTTTTTTAAATTGACACCAACCTTGCATTACAAATTATTAGCAATTCTGTATAAATTATTAATATCAAAATTTCACTTTATTTGCCCCTCTAAGGCTTTTGTAAATGGGTCGCGTGCAAGAAAATATGTCTCCTTGGTTTCTGACAAAGTGAGATTCAATCAAGCCTGCTCAGCGTAAGTGTTACAATATTTGTCATAAATTTTAGGGAGTCGATGGGAATTAAAAGCAAAGTTCTTAGCATAAAATTGTTTCCAGGTACTCACTGTAATCAGGGTTTTTTGTACTGTACTTACAATCCAACTTCTTAGAACCTTGGTCTGGAATCTTCAATTTTGGTGGTGCTTTGGCTTTTGGACCACCAATATTGGGCTTCACTTGCAAACGGGACCTTCTTGATGCCATCTTTCCCAAACAATATCCTGAAACACATATATATACAAGCTTAACCCTTTGTACAACCTCTACTTCCAAGAAACACGACAAACCTATGCCACGATCAGCTGCCATTTTTGAAAAAAAAACTAACAGAGTTCTTCATCAAAAGAACCCTTTTCCCCTTAAAAAGCAAGCCACAGACAACATTTTGGGAGTGGAGTTATGGGATACATCTTGAGAAAGTTAACTCTTTCATTCTAGAACAGATTAGGATAATTGAGTTTTGTCCCTTCGACCATTATAGTTTTTTCCAGATTATTTAACCACGACGTATTTATTCATCACGAACTACACTCATGTGTGTGGCATATGGGAAGCGATTTTCACAACAAACTACACTTGTGGTTAGGTAGTGAAGGTGTTAAATGTACATTTATTCAAAGAAATTTTGTTCAAAACATTGTCATTAATTACATGCTTCTTTGTTTGATTGTTTTGTTGCTTTACATCCTAAGTCAACAGCTATGGTCATGGCGGGACCGTCAGTTCATCTAACCACACTTTTTCCTATAACATGATCCAGTGGCCTGACGATCAGACATTCTCATGTCTTTAAGCACCTGTACTGCTCTACAAAGATTGCCATGGATATCGCGACCTCTCTTTCTCGCACCTGCTTGACGAGTGCAAAATGGTTTGCTTAACATCTTGGATTGTTTCATGAAGCATGACTGTACGCAGGCAAAATGAATTATAAGAGTTGAAAATAAAAATGTACTCATGCAGACTTGTGCACATGCATATACATAATAAGGGGGAACAGGCTTCAAATTGGAAAATACTATAGCTAATACACTAGCTAATGATCTGGGAAACTTTGTACTTGAAATGTTTGTATACCAACATGTACAGTGGACTATTAGACAGAGTTGGGGTAATCGCAATCTGTAATCACGATTACTCGTAATCGATTACTTTTTTTAGTAATCATAAAGTAATATGTTATCCTGGATTTTTATGATTACAAGTAATCATAATGTAATCAATTACGTTGCAAAATAGCAGCAAAAATATATAACAGGCAGAAAAAGGTCCATTGTATGGTAAATACACTTTAGTAGTCTTGAGCCAAGCACAAATATGACATTATCTCATCAGATACATATTTAAAGACAAAGCTTTCCCTGTCCAATTTCATCTTTCTAAAAAAAATTTCTAAAATAATTAAAACATTAATTACTAGAATGCGCAGTCAATGAGGCACCATCGTAAATCCCCACGCTAAAGTTTTTTACCCTCCCCCCCCCCCATCATCCCCAAGTCCCACCCCTGGGAAATGTCACCAGAAACAGAATGGAAATTATGTTCAATATGTTTTCTGTCTTTTTTTTGTGAGAACACACACAAAGTTTGGTATAGAAATCTATGAAATTGACATGGTAACCGAAAGGACGTGTAACGGTTTTGCATTACAAATGGCCCACTTTTACAGTAAAAAATCGATTGTGAAGAAATCCCTCCAAAATATTACCAAATGATACCTAAGAGTCTCTAGTTTAATGTCCACAATTTATTTTCTTCATTAAAATGTATTTTTATGATAAATTTTGGGGTTAAATGCATGCCCTATCAACCACACTTAACACTAAGTCTATGGTAAAACCAAACACCCTCGTGTACTTCGTGACTCAATTACATACATGTCCACATGCGGAACCGGATAAAACTATTTCTCATTTTATTGTGCATATAATATTACACCATAAAATGGTAACTGTGAGCCGGTTCCGCATGTGGCAAATACTGTAAAAAGACTTTTTCTGCAAATTTTATCCTTAAATGAACTATTCAATTCATACTTATCAAAGCACTGAGAGTACTAAAATCACTGGAGAGACGTAATATTCCCGTCCAAAAATGGAATACAATGTACATATTAGCAAGCTCGTATCAATATTATTTCTTACAAACAGTCCTCGGATATATTGAGTTTGAAAAGCAAATACAACAATATTTCAGTAAATGCGAGTCTTATGAGAGAGAGAGAGAGAGAGAGAGAGAGAGAGAGAGAGAGACGGTGCAAAGAGAGAGTTTGATGTGCCCCCTTCTTTAACTGATACATAGATTTCTGGAGACAGTTCTTTGGTACAACCTGCTTTTAAAAAAAGACAGCTCACTGCCACTTTTGTTTTGGCATGGCCCAAATGCTTTGAATTAAGATTGTCAAAAATGGCAAATTATGTGATCATTCTTTGGAGCATGAGGAAAAAAATAATAAATTATTGGTATTCTCAAATTACAGGGCAGACACTGTTTAATATGGCCATACTAGAGTAGTTAGGAATGGAAAGTATATAACATTAGATAGAGTTGTCCCCCCACCCAGTTAAAGGAGTTATGTGACGCTGGTGATCTTGGAATAAAGGTCAATTTCACCGAATTCTAGTCATTCATTAAGGTCTTCCCAATGAGTTATCTGTGTCAGTTTGGTAAAAATCTGGTCATTGGTTAGGAAGATAGAGTACAGACAAGCCCTTTTTTTATATATATATCCCTGGTGACCTTGTAAATAAGGTTGAGGTCACCAAAATCTTATAATTTGTTTTGGCTGTCCCAGATAAGTATCTGTGCAAGTTTCGATGAAATTCATCTAGCGGTTCATAAGGTAGAGCAAAAGGCTACTTCACAGCACAGATATCGGAATCATTTGATATGATTCCAAATTTTTTATAGAACTGTGTCAGTTTAATGGTAATAGTATTAAAGTGAGATTATTTGAACAAAAAGGAGCTGGTGTGATGTATACAAATGCACCCTCTCAACATATTTTGTAACTGACCCTCAAAACCAACACCTATCTATATTTTTTGAAGTTCGTAACTTCTCGTGTACATATATGATGTATATAGGTGGCGCAGATTTTGTCGCAGATAAACCAATGTAATTCTTTGATTTAGTTTTGTTCTTTTCAATTCATAGTTATTTATACAAGAAAGCATGTACAAAAACAGCCAATGGCCTGAATGCGAACCCCACAAGCATTTTATTCATAATGAATGTAATGCGCTTTTCATGCTTACATGTGCACAATATCTGTGCTAAACTGTTTGTTTCCTCAACAAATATAGCTCTCGTAAAGTGTTTACTAAAATAATGCAGTATATATACAACAACCACTTATCTGCAGATGGTAAATAGTCACTGGTACCAACAAACACATGCATTTAATATTCAAGGATCGAAATACTCTATTTTAGATGTTTATTCACCTTTATCAAAACACAATGTATTTTGTTCAAACGGTTCCGAAATCCCTGCATTGACGGAAGTTGTCACCCTTGAAATAGATTTCTGCACCACAAATGCTTGAAACATGACTAAGTGTTTTAATGCTCTACGTCACTGCTCAACGTTATAGTTACTCTTTCTTACAGTCACCCTGACCTTCTTGAAACCAAGAATGTCCTCACATCCGAAAGTGAATATGTTATCGAATGGTTTGGTACAAACCAGATGCAGGCCAATCCTGGAAAATTCCAGGCAATTGTCTTGGGTAAGAGAGGGCACGGTGACTGTGAGAGCTTCACAATACATGATAATACTGTTAAATGTGAAGACTCAGTCAAGCTATTAGGGGTTACCATTGATTACTTGTTAAATTTTGACTTGCATATTTCTGATATCTGTAAAAAAGCAGCAAGGCAGATAAATGTCTTGTGCAGGCTCAGTCGCTACTTAAGCACTGAAACCAAACTACTTATTTACAAGTCCTTCGTAAGATCTAACTTTAGTTATTGTCCAGTAGTCTGGCACTTTTGCTCCAAATCAAGTACTGACAAAATGGAAAAACTTCAGTATAGAGCCCTGAGACTGGTATACAATGACTTCATTAGCTCTTACGAAGATCTTCTAAAAAAGGCAAATATGAATACCCTTCAAATAACCAGAATCCGTAAAATTGCCATTGAAGCATTTAAAATCCTTAATAATATGTCACCAAGTTATATTCTTGACTAATTAAAATTTAAAAACACAAATTACTCTTTCAGATACCAAAATCTTGCTGAGCTTCCTAGAGTAAACACAGAGTCTTACGGTAGGAAATCGTTTAGATATGAGGCCGCCCACATCTGGAACAGTTTCCCAAATGAACTGAGGACAACTACTGACTTCAAGGAGTTTGGAAGATTGATCCGGGCCTGGGAGGGTATCTCATGTAAATGTTCTATGTGTAAGTTTAATTTGTAGTTTTTGTTTTACCTGTCTAGTTCAGTTCCTCATTTCAGTTGTGACTTTTACTGTTCTGTTTACCTTTTCATTTGTTTATTTACTTTTTAAGTTATCTTAATTTAATTTAAGCTTTTTGCTAAACTTCCAAAGTGCCATTATAATCTATAGTTCTTATAATTTTATAAGCGTAAAATTGGTATGATTTTCTCACCAACATTAAGCATGTGTTTTGGGTGCTCGGGGGAACCGTCTCAATGAGACGGATCTTTTGAGTACCCACAACAAATGTTTTTCTCATCTATATTAAGCATGTGTTTTGGGTGCTCAAAGGGACCGTCTCATCGAGACTGTTCTTTTGAGTACCCACAACATATGTTTTGGATGAGGATTAAATGGAGAAAATGGTTTTCAAATGCGCGCTCTTATCTGGAGACCTGGCTATAACTATAGCTGTATTAATATGCAGCTGATAAGTCTGCTCTCCGCTGAGCTCATCTTGTGGCCTATCTGCGCCCTATCTAGGTTTCGTCTTTCGCCTAAGAGCCTTGAAACCAGCCAACATGGTGGTCAGGGTCTCTTGAGCCCCTTTTATCCCACCTTTTCGAGTTTCGTAAATTCCTTCCCCTAGATAGATCACAGAGTAGGATCATTTTATTTGTATGCTCATAATATATAACTTTAACAATAGGAAAAATTATAGTTTTATAAAATTTTATCTTTACAAGATTTTATCTTACATATAATCTTAACTTATAAATATCTGTGCTATATCAATGTAAATTTCTGTGATATTAACCCAAATTTCCTGTGATTTGTTATATGTTTATACTTGTACAGTCTTTCACTTTGTTTGTCGGTAAAATAGCCTTAATGGCTAATGTTTGATATGTTAAAATTGAATGCCGACTTTAAATAAAGTATCTTGTATCTTGTACAGTGAACCATATTTCAGTCATGACGTTTCCTCGGTTGAACATGTTTTACGCAATAAAGATGAAGGGTCTTGCACATTGACACAAAACATATGTTTCTTTGGGATTGTGAACTGCGACCCCTTAGTTACACGTAAGATAATAGGTAAGTAATATACACCACAGCGCTATCACGACTGTTGGATATCTGAGCTGGGACATGCATTCTGTACATGTAACCTATGGCCGCCTGCTTTGACATGGCCTTAAAGTATTCATTTATTCTGCATGTTCATCCTCAAAGGTGCACAGTTTTGTGAATTAATCTTATAATCGAATCAGGTGTTTGGAAGATACGTCACAGACACAAATGTGTGACATACAGACGAACTGACAGATGAACAGACAGATATACAACACTCACATGTATCTATTTAATAATTGTGGCTGTGAGCAAAAAATGTGTTCAAAGCGTCCATTATCATTTCTGTTGCTTTATAACTATTTATATTCATGTTTCATACTAATCCAGCAAAAAAGGTTGCGCATGTAATGCCGCGTTTAACATGTTACATGCACGCTTGTGTACATGTCGTATTGATTATATTGATATGAATAAACCGGAATAGGCCTGTTTGAGCTAATGATTAACTGGAAAAGGCGATATAACACTAAATGTTCAATATATATTACACCTAAAAACAACATATCATCAAGGTAATCGTAAACACAGTATTTAGCCATGTTTTAGCATAATTTTTAATTAATGATGGTAGTGTTAGCTCAAATTACGACATAGACATGACGTGTATAAACATACGCATGTTTGGTATTATGTTTGAGGTCAGTTTGCTTGTTGCATCTTTAAAAATATCCACATTCATGAACAAACCTCTGTTTATACACACTAGTGAGAGACTTTAATTCATGTGATTGCATATGCCGTCGTTAATTCAAAAACATGCTCATGTGAAAGGGCAAAGATCAAACCAACGTATATTCAAATTTCAGCCAAATCCATCGTGGGCCAAAAAACGGCCAAACCGTTACATGTCCTTTAATGATATTTGACCTTTTGTTTGTTTTGTATGTTTTGTTGCTTTACGTCCCAAGTCAACAGCTATGGTCATGGCGGGACAGTCAGTTCACTTAACCACACTTTTTCCTGGGCAAGCTTGAACAAGCAGTTAACCAGTACTTTGTGCACATCCTTTCGCTTGTAACTGACAACAGCCCTTCTTAAATGATACAGCTTAAGGGAGGAGAACGACCGTAGAAATCATTTCATGATCAATCTCCTCGAAAGTATGGGACCGGGCCGGGATCGAAATCACGACTCCTAGATCTGCAGTCAAACTCGCATCTGTTGCCAGACATGTTACCGACTGTGCTACGCGGCCCGGTATATTTGACCTTTTGACCTCACCCCAAGGTCACCAGTTTGACCCTGGGATGAAAATTTTACTTGCATTCTGTTCTGCTTGTCATCCCTGTTGATTTGATATGCCACATGACAATGTTTGAAAAAATAAATTTTGACCCCCTGGGCACCCCCAGCGCCCCTAAGTCCCACCCCTGGAGCATGACCCAGGTGACAGAATGAAAATCCTGTCTGATATGTTCTGTATCTTTCATTTGTGAGAACACAGACAAAGATTGGTATAAAAAATCTTTGAAATTGACATTGTAACCGAAATTTAATGATAATTTACCTTTTAACCTCATCCCAAGGTCACCAGTTTGATCCTAGAATGAAAATTCTACCTGCATTCTGTTTGTCATCCCCATCAATATGATATGCCACATGACCATGTTTGAAAACATTTTTTTGATCCCCTGGGAACCCCCAGCGCCCCAAAGTCACACCCCTGGGGCATGACCCAGGCGACAGAATAAAAATCCTGTCTGATATGTATCTTTCATTTGTGAGAACACACACAAAGTTTGGCATAAAAAATCTTTGAAATTGACTCTGTAATTGAAATTAATTGATATTTGACCTTTAGACCCCTCCACAGGGCCCCAGGGAGCAGGGCCAAAAAAAAATTTGCTGTTGCACGCCCCATTCATGTGAGTGACTCACACACCAAATTTGGTTGAATTTCGTCCATCGTTTAGGAGGAGAAAGCATAACGGAGAGACGGATGGACAGACAGACGCGCTTACAATATCCCCTTCGCTTTTTTTAAAAAGCGTGGCAATAATGAACATTGAATGACGTTATTGGCCAACTTTCTAATTTACTCTGCTGTCAAATGAAATAAGGACCCTTTTCAAAAGTGTCTTTAATATTTTAGGAACTTTTATGACAGTCTAGTTTTAACACCTTTAAGCAAGTGTTTAATCTTGACTATTTTCTGGCTGAATATGATCTCATTTTAAGTTTTTGGTAGTCAGTAATCAGGGCCTGGTCATTGAGTGACCAGTGTGCAGTCCACTGTGTGGCATTGTGTGCAACGGATAAAAAAATCACCAACATTTTGTGTGTTTCCACGGGAGTAAAATTATTTTTTTACTCAGTCGCCCTGCAGGACTAGTGGGTGGAAAAAGCTACTCGCCTTCATGACTGATCATACATGTATTGAATCATATTTATAAACATGTACTCTTTTTCAGTTTAAATAGTGTTTTTTATCATAGTCTTTCTGCTGGGGCTTCATTTTTTCTGTCTCTCACTATCTCCTCCCCCTATTTTCTTCCTTTAAAACAATCTAATGTCTCGCTGTGACATTTAATTTGGGCAGCAAATGTGGTAGTGGTACTATTGTTGATGTAAACAAAAATGCGGTGTTCAATGTCTGAATTGGCTCGCTGTTTTTGAGGACATCTGTGGTCAAACTCCCCATATAGTAGGGGTGACTATTGTGGTCAAACATAACTATTGCGATAGAATTGACATTGCAGGAAGTACCATTGCAATACTATTACTATTGTGGACTACAATTGCAATACTTTTGCAATACTATTGTATGAAACATTTATGCTAGTTTGAAGGAGAAAATTAAGAAAATGGTAGGACTTTTCTGCACGTACCGGTACCAATTTTTGTATGGAAATAAGAGAAAAATTTCAGAATATTGTCAAAGTCCACTTGTTTTGCTGAAATGCATGGGAGGCAAAAAAATATACCTCCTATTGTCATTTAACTTTGTTCTTGTGTCTAACAAAACAATTTAAAAGTGGAAATTCCTTTGTCTAAAAACTATTGAAACTATTGCAATAGTGAAAAGACTATTGCCGATACTATTGGCATTGCCACTTCCCTATCAATGCAGTAACATTGCCTAGGTTACTATTGCGATATATCGATAGTCTGATGTATTGTTACATCCCTACCATATAGAGGAGGCTCTGGGAATAAAATCTACTGAAAGGCGGCAGCTGGGGAGTTAACTGCAACCAGTCTGAAAATGTGCATGCATAGTTGTAACAGTCAGATATAAACATCCCGTTTACAATGAAAAAGATTGACTATCTGTAGTGTTACTTTCATTCATTTTGTCTTCCCTATAGAATAAAAATGCATTTTACATGTCAGAAAATGCACTCGACCGTAAGGGCGAGCTTGGCAGGTATTATACTCGCCTGATTCAGAAGTTAACTCGCCAATGCGAGGGGGCGAGTGGAATTTTACACCCCTGATTTCTTTCTGTTTTGTTGTCCTGTAAAGCATTTTCTGATAAGATTCTTTCAAGGATCCACATAATAGATGATTAGAACAACCATAGCTAAGTTTTTCTTTCTTCAGGATAACATTCTATTAAGTCTTGAAATAATAATACAGTTAATTTATTGCTCAAAAGTAATCATAAAGTAATCATGATTACTTTACAATGTAATCCGCCATTGTATTCGATTACATTTTTTTAAAGAAATTGTAATTGTAATCAGTAATCATGAAATTTCAAAGTAATTGTAATTGATTACATTTGCATGTAATTGACCCCAACTCTGCTATTAGACAAACTCAGTGTGACCAAACTGCTTGAAGTTTGAGTAAGATGAAAGAGGAAAGAAATTATATTTGACGTGCGAAAATTAACTTGATTGACATCAGTTTCATTCGAGAAAACGCATGATAACAACAGTGGCCGATATATGCACACGTCCGATAACATATGGAACCACTCTACCCTATAGAAGTGTCCAAACACTACCTCACAAACCAATATCATCTGGAACACTACCGCCTTTATCCGATAGCTGGTAAATACTCTGGTTGGCACTTGGCAGTTCACTGTTGTTGACCTGTATCGGACATGGAAAAAGCATATGTTTTATAGCGATTTAAAGCCAAATTTATTTCAGAAAAAAATATTTCTAACGACTTTTTCCCATAGTTTGATCATTGACCTATCAAGTGATGTGTTTTTTCACATATTTTATTGTCATGATTTAACAAAAAATATAGGAGATTGAAACAATCAACATCGGACCAAAACACTGGAGCAAGGGCCCATCGAAAACAAATAAAAATTATTTATTTTTTCCACAAGAAAATTATTGTAAATCAATGTCCGATAATTATTCTACATATTCAAATCAAAACATGGTGCTAAATATCGTTTCAGATTATTTTTTCTAACTTAAATGTTGGCTCAGCTCAATGGCAATAACATTGAGCGGAAGGTTTTTTGCCAGCCACAATAAAACGTCATGTGGTCAAAATTGTTATCCAGGTGACAAAAATTCCACTAGTCCGCTTGAAATTAAGAGTAAAATCTAGAAAGGATGAGTAATTCTTCCCAAAGCACTTGTCCTGTAGGACGAGTTCTTTAAGAATAATACTCATTGAAGTCATATTACATATTACTCCCTTAAGTTCTTTATTGCATACACTTTTAAAGGAAAAATGCATGTGTTTGCATGACAAGTGAAAATTGTAAGACACTCGTCCTGCAGGACAAGTGCAATATTGAAATATTTTTGTCCTCTGTGTAATATCCTTTATTATTACCCAACAGTCTATATACGAAGTAATTGTCTATTTTTGCTATTTCATGAGTCACTGAACTATTCCACCAGTCAATAAATATGACTATTGACTGGCAGTATACCATGGCCTGGTTACCCGCTTCCCTGTTAAAACACACAGGCGCTTATCCACATGCGCGACAATGATGCGGGTACGGTTCGCTTATGAAAGGAGACGCTATGCAACAATGGTGAAAATGAGGCATGGTTTGGCGACTTTTAACTCAAATAACTGTGTTGTTTATGGTCAGAAACATAAAGTGTGGGTACTCATTTTCTTTGTTAGAACCAGAGGAACATATTGAGACCAAAATTGAGCAGATTTGGTGAAATTTTCTGTTTTGCAACAAAACTGCATTGTCTACAGCAACTCCATGCAAGAAACACTGCTAAGTATTTCATCAAATGGGTTGGGTAATAAAATAGTTATTTCATGTATGTTTGTAGTATAGTCAAACTATTACCCCTCGGTACCGTGGACGACCTGATGCACTATTGCTCTCAGCCTCATGCAATAGTGCATCAGGTCGTCCACGGCACCTTGGGGTAATAGTTTTGACTATACTACAAACAGGCATGAAATAACTGTATAATATACATGTAATATTACTTGAAATACATTAACCAAGATGACTTAAGATTTTTCACCCTGTTATCACGTGGTCAATAAGCCCAGATGAAAACAATAACAATTGACTGGTCTATATCCTTTTCACACATAATCAATTTAGAAGACAAGTCGTCAGGACTTAAAGTTTCGAATACACCAAGTTACAAGTACTTGCCCTACCCAAAGAATTGTCATACCTACAACGATGGGGTATGAAACACCCCACCCCTGAACCCCTCAGGGAAATTGCCGAATTATCTCACGCAACAACTTGAGCATGAAAATTAATAAATTTGCTTTCAAAAGAAGCATGATATCCATATCTAAATATCCTGAAAGTTTTGTAAAAATTGAATTTGTGGATTTGAAGAAAATTAACAATTATTGAATCATATGGGAATGAAACCTCCTACCCCAAGTGAATAAGAATACTGTATAGATATGAAATGCAACGGCAATAAATTGTATCACAGATCTATGGTCATTCATAGATGATTTACAGACACTTTTATTTAATCTAGAACATTAAATTTTGGCACTTATCCCATGGGCGAGCAGCAAATTCATGCTCTGGCGAACCTGCACAATCTCGCCGAACCCCCAAACCTCTCGCAAAAATTACTGCCAGGTTAGTGTCACGTGCAATTGTACAGTAGAAATTGAGATGCACATTTCCAATACTATCAAGAATAAGCTGACAACAATATTACGGAAAAAATCTTTATAGGTTTAGACAACTATTTTGCACAAAGATTTTTCACAGTATCTCCATCATAATATCGTCGATAGGGCTAGCACAGGATATGTAGTTATTGATCGCATTATGCGCATTCACCTCCAAAAACCGTGATCAGAAAAAGATTGTTTCTGAATTTAGGTATGAGTCCCTAGCCATAGTACACTAGTACATCCACACTCTGCCAAAGTGTCTGCGAGTAGTGAAGGCTCTGACGAGTCTGTGCATTGTGCTGGCTCGACTGAGCCTTCTTCATTTGTCAATTTGATATTTTAGTTATATCAAATTTTCATGCAATGACCGATTAAATGTTGCTTGAAACTTTGTCGGATTGAATGTGATAATATATCTGGAAAGCAAATTGAATATGTCATACCCATGCTAGTCATTTTGGCGGAAAATGAGTTTCACGTCGTGGGTTTCAATCTTTTCAACAGTATATTCCGTGTGGGGTTGGGGTTCGCCTAGAATGCACGGACATTATCTAAACTGTATTTTGGTGGTGATTACTTTGTGCGACATTATCTTTATGCACTATGTTTTAAACATTGTATATCAGCTTTACGGAGAAGATAATGCCTCCATATTGATATTTTAAACGCTTATACTTTGAAAGCATAATTATTAACTTAACGTTGTCGCATAACACTAAAATACTGAGTAATTTCCATGAGAGGTTCGGGGGTTCGGAAATTGGCGAGAGTGCGCAGTATCGCCAGATCTTTGACTGCTCACCGATGGGATATGTGGCAAAATCAAAGTACTGGCTAAAATAAATGTTTTAATTAGTAATTCGTCATTAATTGCCGCTGCATTTCACACAGGTTTTCATATTCATTTGCGGTAGGGGGTTTCATACCCTTTCACTGTAGTAAATGTTAATTTTCTTCCTAACCAATTTTTACAATTTGGATAAAACTTTCAAGATATTTTGATACTTATATATCACATCGTTTGAACAAACAATAATTAAATTTTGTAACCCTATTGTCGCGTGAAACTATTCGGTAATTTCCGTAAGGGGTTCGGGGTAGGGGGTTTCATATCCCATCGTCTACAACAAGAAGAAGCTAAAAACTGGGTTGAATAAAGGCTTACAGGGTGAGACTGAGAAACAGTGAGATGAAAAAATATACCGAAATTAAGATTGCCCCGAAATTAGGAAGTCCCCCATACTTAAGAGCAAACCGTCTTTACTTCGTTTCAGTGCAATTCTAGAAGAAATGAAATAGACCTTTACCAGCCTGGCTGTTCTGCCTTCTTTAAAAATTATTGAAAGTGACCAAAGAAACAATCTATCGCCTTATTTTTTGCTAAATGCATGTGGTTTCTTTCACTATTTTGCCGAAAATTGCATCTTTCAACTGGTGCATTGGAAGCTCGCATAAACTGTTTTTCATACGTTTCTGATGAGCATTTGTATAACACTGAATCCTCTAGACGGGTTTATCATTTAGACTGGTTCTTAGATAATTGAAACTAATTTTAAGGCAGCATGTCCCAGTCTTGTTTGTGGCAGTGACAGGGACCTGGAGTCTTCGGATAATCCAACACCAGCCCAAGCGGTTGTGGCTAAAAGCTGTAACCGAACCGAATTCGGCCATACATACGGCAATAGCCGAATGGACACGGCCCGAATCTACGGAAAATGACGGTAGTGTACGGTTTTCCGATACCGGGATTTAGTACCGTAACTGGTTCGATAAAATAATAATTTTATATATTCATTTATTTAGATTAAATATATTTTATTGCATAAAACAGCAATGGGATTGGACACAAGTTATAACAACATTATACCGTCCTCTCCCTACACCATGTAGCCTACATTGTAATGACGTCGCGCACGATATTCGCGTACAAAACATAACGTAAAAGTTATCATAACGTCGCGGTGCTAATCAGTTTCGTATTGTTTCTGCATTTTACATTTCAACTACATTTCAAAATTGACACATACAAAAGTATTATATGACTGGTCGAACTAGTAGATAATAATAATTTTATATATTTTTAAACTACGTATTTAGTGGAATAGCCTATTAAGCATGTAGGCTAAATGCCGTCCGTACAAGTAAATATTGAACGGAAATATAATTTTGACTAGCACATGACATTTCGATGCTTATAATAAAGGCAAATTGAAAAGGCACAGTCTCAAAGGCACAGACGAGACTGTGCATTCGTACTCTTGTCAGAAGAGTTCATGCTCGCATGCAATATTGAAAATCCACAAAATCTATATGCAAAACGACAACTTATTCTTAAATGCATGTATCTTCTTTGACGTTTCCCTTTTTAACGTCATTTTTCCCACCGGCAACAAAATTTAAGAGTGGGGAATTGTGCATATACATTCTATTTTTTTCGGCTTATTTAATTCAAATATGGCATTTTAAGTAAAGAAACAAAGTACATTGTAAATATAATTTTCTGGTGAGTTTCTTTGTTTATACTCAGTTTATGCTTAAATGTCACAAGCAGGTGTATTCATTTTCTTTGGGTAACACATTTTAAGAGTTACAATTTCATATGGAAGATGGCAAATTGAATGCAAATATTTTGCGAATAAATCTTTCAATAATAAAAGTACATGTTAAACCAACATACTTTCAGTAAATAAAATACGGCAGCACTGAGGGGACATGTGAAAAAAATTATTTATCTCGTTCCCACGACATAAAATCTCGTTCCCACAACATAATTATCTCGTTCCCACGAGATAAGATCTCGTTCCCACGACATAAGATCTCGTTCCCACGACAAAAGATCTCGTTCCCACGACATGATTATCTCGTTCCCACGACATATTATCTCGTTCCCACGACATAATTATCTCGTTCCCACGACATAATTATCTCGTTCCCACGACATCTTTATCCAATGAAAATTAGCCATTGCTGACCTTCGCCATTTTTGTTAGGCCTACAATGTGTTAGATAACAATGCAAGATATATAAAAGGTAAGTTCGTTTTGCCATGTTAAACAAGCTGTTGATTTTTTAAGAACTGTTCTAACATATGCTGGATCTAACGATCCGCATTGTGAACATGACCATACAAAAGCTGATCTGAATTTAAAATGGTAACGCAACTCAATATCAATTTGGGTACCATCAAACTGATCCATCTTCTGGTCGATCTATTCAATTGATTTCCCTTTCTGATTTCATGATATGTTTTGTCCTGAAAATGTCATCTGCTTATTATGTCTGCTGCATATATCTAAACGACTCTAAAACCACTTTAAACATGGAAGCAAACATTATGAACACCATGAACTGTAGGAGCAGTCTGATATTGGTCCATATTTTTAGCAATAAATGCAACTAAAGCACGTCAGTAGATGAGAAAACAGACGACATGTTAATTCTGGGAAATGGGGTTAAAACTAGACCGTACACATTGCCCTATGCAATAGACAGTGCATGCCAAAGCCAACAAAATTAACTGTCCAACCAGCGAATACTTTTTCTGAGTGCATGGAAAACTCTAATTCCTTAAAATTGTAACTACCTGTACCCATTCAGTGTACACTCAGATTTATCTGGGTTCATGCAAAAGTTGTTCTGAATATTCGCTGGGCGCATTTTTCATTGTATTCGTTCTGTCATGTACGGTATCATATACTTGTACAAGCAAAATTTAATGAATGTTCTATCAAAATTGCAGATTTTAGCAAGCCTTGCAACTATTGGAGTGCCTGTATCATTTTTGTTGTCTTGTATTTTTTTTTAAAAAAAATTGGTCTTGAATTATGGCTATATACAGGGTGTCCCAAAAAGTATGAAACGTTTCTAAACTTGAATAAAAGTCCAACCTTTAAGCTTGGCATACCTAAATACCCAAAATATAAAATAATATATGTCAAAAATTTATTTCAAGGCATTGCTAGCATTATCCTCTGTAAACAGTATGTTTCTGGTAAAGTCAAATATGGTCTCACCAAATAAGTCAATTTAAATTACTTTTTGAACTGAAATAGGCATGAACGTGATATAGTAGGCAAAATGCGTTACTTGTTATGAAATTGTTCACTATTTAAAGTAAGTAAGGGTGCAAAGATCAGGAATCGATACAATCAAGTACCACACCTGACCTAGGATACCAATGGGAAAGTGACAAAGTAAGTAAGGGTGCAAAGATCAGGAATCGATACAATTAAGTACCACACCTGACCAAGGATACCAATGGGAAAGTGACAAACTCACAGCAGACACCACAAACGAGAGCCAAGAGGTCAGCCCTTTCCCAGCAGGTGACCACAAAGCACATATAAACAGACGCGCAAAAAGACATAGCAAACCGGTTTAACGGCGCCAACCTCACCCTTAATTCAGATGTGAATCAAGACACATAGATATTAGGTTTGCATGAAAGACCCCTAACTTATCAATGCATCATCTCCTAAAACATATAAATCAAGATATAACAGGAAGATAAAGCAAAGATAAGGACTCAACAGTAATTAAAACTGAAAACCGGAGCAAAAGAAATCCAACAGGTAAACCCCTATGGGCCCGACAAACAGCCAAGCATCATGCCCCTACCATCTCATCAATAGATAAGTCTTTAAGTCTGAACCATCATAGAGTCTGAAGACCGACCCACCGGCGTGCAATTAAAGAGGAAAGCAAAGTCGCCAACTGTGATTTGGGTTGACTACTAAGCATGCAGTCAATAAAATTCAATGTTAGAAAATAGCTGACCAATACCCATTTCACTGGAAGATTTGTCTTTCTATATTTTTATGCAGTTGAAATCCTAATGTATTTCCTTAATTGCTTAAGCTGATAATATGTCTGTTGCTTCTTGGGCATCAGATGCTGGCACCCAGTTTTTATCTTTCATGATGGATATGCATGCAGAGTATATATCTTCGTCACATGGAATGATAGCGCGAAAATCTGCTTCTTCTGCACACAATTGTATGTCATCTGGTGAAGCTTGACAAAGATGATCTTCACTGTTTCATAGACTGGGTACAGTGTGCATTGCGTTGGGGCGCACATATGGTTCTGACTGAAATAAAAATGGAATCAATTGAAGCATTTAATATGAAAACTGCGAAATACCAGTGATGAGTTCATACTTGACAGTTCAGACGTGATACTTACCATTTCATAGTTTTCTTAAACGTTATTGTGTGTGTGTGTGTGTGTGTGTGTGTGTGTGTGTGTGTGTGTGAGAGAGAGAGAGAGAGAGAGAGAGAGAGAGAGAGAGAGAGAGAGAGAGAGACTTCATTTCAAAGTTCTCAGTTCATACGAGCACTCATATTTCACATTTCATAGTTTTCTAAACTAAACGTTATTTAATGTATGGAAGACAACAGAAAGTGACATTTCAAAGTTCACAGTGCATACTTTATAGTTTACACTTCACTTTTCACAGTTCACATTTTATACTTCACACTTCATAGTTCTGACTTCACATGTCAGACTTCATATTTCATACTTTATCAAACGTACCATAGCAAAAAACACTCAACATGTTAATCAGTAATACGTCACAGTCAAGTGTTTAAAGATTGGAGACTGTGAGGTGTGAAGCGTGACGTGTAGAGCCTGAACCTTGAAGTATGAACAATGAAGTGTGAAGTATGATGTCCGAACTATGAAGTGAGAAGTAAGACGTCTGAAGAGTAATGTTTGAAGGGTATACTTTGAAGTATGAATTGAGAAGCGTTAAGTATGAACCATGGAGTATGAACTGTAAATTGTCACTTTCCATTGTCTTCCATTAATTAAATTAAGTTTATGTTTCAAAGTGTGAAGTATGAAGTCACCACCGTTCTTTCATACCAGTGGTTCATCTCCTTGGTCTGAGAGCCTTTTCCGAATCATATCTCAAGTACCATTTGTAATTATAGCATGCAACTTCATAGGCCTGTGCTTCAAATAAAGGCAAGGTATCTCTAACAAGAAAGGTGCCTCAGTTTTTGAAATATCTCTCTTGGTCTCAGGTTTACCGTTTAAAACTACTTCATGAAACTTCACAGGTGGCTGCAACACATGGAGGTGCAGTCTGCGATGGATCTTTAGAGACTCTAACTCCTGTGGTTTAACTTTTGGAAGACAGGCACATTATTAAACGTCATCATAAATATGACATCATTTATGATAATGTATGACGTCATAAATGCAAAAAAATATTTTAAGCTTTGAAATTGTATAAAAAAAATACCATCTACATATCTTTTCACTGTAGCCAAACAAGTTTTTTTTAATTAATTCTGGGACTGGAACTTTTTCAAAACGGTTCTTAATGAAAAGTATTTTTCAGAAATAACACTACTGACGTTATGACGTCAATTTCAAAGCAAATGACGTCAATTTTTTGGCTGGGCTATCGTTAGTTTGCACATTACGCCAATTCTTAGCCCTGCGCACTTGAAAGACTAACTTAAAAGGCTGACGTCTTTAGTTTCATTCGTTAAATGTTCTTCTAAGACAATTTCTAGGTGTTAACTATGGTGATAACCCAATGTTACTCGAAACTGCCAAATCGGACAAGAAACGACCAGAAAGTTAAGTTTGCTTTCTTTAATTCTCCTGAGTATAAAATGCATAAAATCAAGAGATTTTTGGTAAATACAAAACGTGCGGTGAAAATATCAGCAGATACACTCGTGCTACGCACTCATGATAATATTGATTTTTCACCGCACTTGACGAAATATGTAAAGCATTCATCATAAACAGTAATTTGTGATTTGTAAACCTTACCTAAAGTAATGATTTAAAACAGAACAATACAAGATTCCTATACAAAAAGTCTCCAGTGAAACTCCTGATGTCTAGTACAGTAGGTGCTTAAACAGTTCAGTCAAAAATTGCATGTGTTCCTTTCGTAAAGATCCCCACCAGCTCTCAGTATTGAGAGCCAAGAAATGTTCAATATGAACATTTCTTGTACTTCAACAACAGCAGAATCTAGAGCGAAGATTTGGTACCAGTAAAATGCAATTAAGCCCCCCCCCCCCCCCCGGTGGCTCAGGCTACTGTCCGTTCTAAGGCGGTGGTTCTGTTGTTGTTGACTTTTTGTTTATTGTTACTCCCATTTTGGGAGTCTCTAATTGTTCTATGTTTTGTTGTTTGTTACTTTATGTCTGTTCTAGTATTGCAATCATCTTGATGGGGAAGAGAGAGCTGTTTGCATTGCTTAATTTGTCTTCCTGGTGTCTCGTGATGGTTGAGCGGCTCTTCCTCACGGTGCCAAGGGGTTGTCTGCAGTTTGTGATTGTGGTATTTCCTGATCATACTCACTTACTATTTTTGGTTACTTGTACTTATACCATATATGTATGGTATGTCATCATCAGGATCGATGCGTCTTAGAAATGTTCAAAATACTGCTACATGTACATAAAAGTAAGGAAGAGAACAAAAATCAGGAATCGATACAATCAAGTACCACACCTGACCCAGGATATCAATGGGAAAGTAACAAACTCACTATTAGACATCACAAACGAGAGCCAAGAGGTCAGCCCTTTCCCAGCAGGTGAGCACAAGCCATCAAAAAACAGACGCGCACGAAAGCATAACAAAAACTTGTAAGACAAAGATCCACAAAAGAAGTACCGCCTTCGAACTGTCATGTCCATTTTCTGTTCCGTAGTCTGTCCTTATTTTTAGAGGGCACCCACCATTAGCTTTAACATCTAAAAAGTAGCCACCAATTATGTTTTGGGTCATTGTTGGTCTGATAAAGATTTAACCGTATAATTTTGCGAGAAAATCCACATATGCACCCGTTGATACACAAACCGTCTATATGCAATATGAACTTTGGTCTGCATGCATGGTGAACACAACTTCTCATTGATTTTGCCTCACAAATCTCGAAACTACCATGGCTGGATCCAAATAGTGTAATATCAATCTAGCATCTTTCATTTTGATGTTGTTTCCATATATTCATTACAACGTGACCACATTATGCGATGCCATGAAATTGTCCTGATCCAGAAAGCTATTAACAGCTGCATGTACGCAGTGATAGTTTCTTCTTTGAAGTTGAAGATGTCTTAATCTTAAAAAATCGAATGTTCGTGTTTCAATACATACTGTATATCTCTGTAACATAATCCTTTATTAAAGTATTTAGTTATCAAATAAACCACAGTCTCGGAATGGATGGCGCTCATCATGAATCCATTAAAAGTATAAGCTAACCTGATTGGCGGATTATGTTGTGGGAACGAGATATTATGTCGTGGGAACGAGATAATTATGTCGTGGGAACGAGATATTATGTCGTGGGAACGGGATAATTATGTCGTGGGAACGAGATCTTATGTCGTGGGCACGAGATCTTATGTCGTGGGCATGAGATCTTATGTCGTGGGAACGAGATAATTATGTCGTGGGAACGAGATAAATAATTTTTTCACATGTCCCCTCAGTGCTGCCGTAATAAAACGTTATCTCGATTTCAAAATTACTTAGGCCTACTGAAAAGACCAGCCATGTATTTTTGGCGTCTTTTTGTCATGAGTTTTACATAACTTTTCTAACTGGAATGCCGTTCTTGAAAAATAAACAACAAACTGGATTCGGCGTTTCCGCTTTAATGTAGACTGATTTTTGAAAACATTGACGTCGATTTTGTTTGATTTGATTCTTTACGTCCCATCAACAATCTTTCAGTTAAACAGGGACAGGTCTTCCTGGGTTGAACCAGTACTAAGCTAGGATAAATGTAACTTGCTAAAGGACCACAACGCAGTGACGCTGGTGAGGCTCGAACCCGCGGCTACTCGGTCTCGAGTCAAGCACTTTACCACTGAGCCACTGCGCTCCCTATATTGACGTCGAAATGGCGTTGTAGTAAGCATTTGCATAACCCTACCACTGCGTTTTTGTTACAGAGTTACATGCTTTTTCGGCACAAAAATGTGTTTGTGAGCTCTGCTTTGATTGTTTTGGTAAATTAACAAATTAAAATTAAAATCAGCACAACGCATAACAAGGCACGCGTACACCCCCTGATCTCAAAACAATAGTGGGTTAAAACTATGAAAAATGGCTCCTGTAAGCAGCTTAAATGCTTTTATAACGGGTTTGAACGCCAATACCATGCGCGCCGTCAAATGGTACAGCATATATAGAAACAATGGTGTAGGCAACTGTAGAGTGCTTGACTCGAGACCGAGGGGCCGCGGGTTCGAGCCTCACCGGCGTCACTGCGTTTAGTCTTTGAGCAAAACACATTAATCCTAGCTTAGTACTGGTTCAACCAAGGAAGACCCGTCTCTTTATACCTGAAAGATTATTGATGGGACGTAAAGAATCAAGTCAAACAAACAATGGTGTAAACATGCATATTTCATAACACATCAAGACATGGTACCAACTCCTCACACGTGTGCAAAATTGATACCGATTCCTCGCATATGTGAAGAATTTTTGGCATGTTCAAACATGTAAATAATTGATAAGTATTTGTCGCACCTGTGACCTTTTTTTCGGGGAGTGAAGAATTTGTTCAGATTCTTCTTACGTGTGTGAAGAATAACTCTGGCATATGAAGAATGCATGGGCACAAATTACTCTTATAAGTGAAGATTTGGTACTAACGCCTCGTACATGTGAAGAAAAGGCACCAACTTCTCGTACGTGTGAAGAATTGGTACCAACAAATAAGCACCTTGTCTTATCTTCTGTTACTGGTGTCCGTTTATATTTCCTTTTTTCAAAAATTATATCCTATATATTTACGAGGGTTAGAAACCATTTGCAGAACTTATGCACATTCCTTGGATTTAATAACTTTAATGCTGCAATTTTTGTTTTGTTCCCATTAAATAAACCGCGCCATGGGATCATTGTCTTTAAAAGTGCAACACGTGAAGATTGGTCAGTGTCTCCACAATCATGCAAACTAACGAAGCATTTTCGTCCACCCAAAAAGAATATTTCATTGACAAACAATGAAGGTATTTTGGATTTTAATTGACAAACAATGAAGATATTTTGGATTTTAATCGATAGAAATTATTCTAAGATCATAACAGATATTTTCTCGAAACATATATTTATAAAACAGTTTGTTTTTACCTTCCTCGCATGAGTCGGAGGTAGGATATGCAAGAAAAAGAACCAATGATCACTGTACAGAATCACAGGATTTGAAATGTCTTTACAACGATGATGTTCACTCTAGGCGAAAAGATTTTTAAAGCATCATTTGATAGAAAAACCTCATGCTGCTGGACATGAATTTTCATTTCGTACCACAAATATCCCGCAGTAGTAGTAGAGGATCCAGGGTCCAGAAACGTCAAAAATAAGCATTTTGGTATGTCCCATTATAGCAGAATTTCCACTTGTTTTATCTGATAGTACATAGCATAGGCAGTATGAAACAGGATATTGCACTCAATTTAAGTCTTGCAAACATACCTGTAACAGTGTGTTTATTACGTTACTCATCATTTTCTTGAAAACAAAAATATGTAATTAATTCAATTTATGTAGTACTTTAACTGCTTAAATGGACAAATCAGTTATGCAGTCTGTAAGAACATGTTATTATCTACACATATTGACATTTGTTAAAGTTGTTTTGGCCCATTATAATGTCAAATACGTTACATTATCAACTATACCATAAAACTCAATAATATTTTGTTAAATAGTTTGCATTGACAAAATTATTAACATATATTTTCGGTTACGATACATGTATTTAAAAGGCCATTTACTGACCATTACAAAACTGCAAACAGATATGTTCTAACATAAATAGTTTGTCAGTTACAAGCTGTTCAATTAGAGGACTATCAATAAGACGTTATATAAGTTTAGAACCTTTAAATTCTAAAATTAAGCATGCACTTCTTTCTGTTAGCTTTTAGACACCTTCTGATTATTGTAGTGATATCACTCCACATAAGAGTAATACTTAACAGTATTTCTGGTGTAAAATATTACTTTGATGTCCGATTTCCAATAGGTCACGTATATAACAAAGTTAAATAAAACAAATATTGCTTATTTCCTTTAACTATACATCACTGATGGTTTCTTTCATCTAAAAAAGGAAACTGCATTTGATAGGCATGAAGTAACTATTTTTCCTAAAGAAAGTGTATCAGTTGTAATAAAGAGGCTATATGTATATGCGTGCATATTTTCATTTTAAAAATGGTATACATCTTAGCTTCAAAACAACACCAAATTGTTTGCTATTTATTCTCATTTATACTTTATAAAACTAACAAACTAACTAATTGATAAGTCTGATGCAACATCTCACCTACAAAACATTCCCTTGTAATGTCAAATTTCTAAAGTAACATATATAACTACAGAACTTTTTATCATTATTACATATTTGACTCCAATTGTTTTCAGTAGACAACTGAGCCTGTAAATCTATAACCGACATATGTGTTTGCATATTTTCTTTCTTTAAATGAGAAAAAAACAAAAAAACAAACAGATTTAAAGCAACTAAAGCTTTATGTCGAACCAGTTCACACTTGATCATATTATACAAAAAAGTAAATAACAGATTTGACAATATCCAATGTACATATATTAGGTTCATTTACGATATCTACGAATAACTGAAAGGCTGTAAGAATTGTGGATTGTTGTTGCTCCCACTGGTTGTGGGAGTTTGTGTTGGGCCATTGTTTTCAAATTTTGCTCTTGATGCCCTTTATAGTTCTGCAATCATCTTGCTGAGAAAGAGAGCTGGTCGCTTCGCTTTAATGTGGTGTGGCTAACTGTGCTCTGCGTCCCTGTATCATGAAGTCATGGGTCAATCTGCAGTCTGTGATTGTGAAATTTCCTGGTCATATTCATTTGTAGAAAGAAGACGTTAGTTGTTTTTTTAGCATAGCTATCTTTATCAATAGCTGATTTTCAAAGAAAATAGTTGATGGCTTATATAATGGGTGATGGAGCTTACAAAGTTACTTCGTGTTTTTGTTTTTGTTTTTATCTGAATTAAGCTGTTGACAGTGACGCAAAATGCCTTGTAAATTTCCAAATTTGGTGTGTAAATGCATCTTGGGATGGCGGAGTGTCACATACCATTTTCGGGTCACTGTGACCTTGACCTTGAACTCTGACCTAGTTATTAGAATAATCGTGTCCGGAGCATATCTCTAATAATATTTGAGCGAGGAATCTCAAATTTGGTGTGATGATGCATCTTGAGATGACAAAGTGTCATGTACCATAATTGGGTCACTGTGACCTTGAACTTGACCTATGACCTAGTTTTTATAATTATCGTGTCCGGAGCATATCTCTTTTATTATTTGAGGTAGGAATCTCAAATTTGGTGTGTGAATGCATCTTGGGATGGGGAAGTGTCGCATACCATAATTAGGTCACTGTGACTTTGAACTTTACCTCTGACCAAATTTCTAGAAACTGCATTGTGTCTGGTGCATATCTCCTATATTCTTTTAGATAGGAATTCCAAATTTGGTGTCCATATGCATCTTGAGATGACGGAGTGTCACACATACCATTTTGGGTCACTGTGACCTTGACCTCTGACCTAGTTTTAAGAATTTTTGTGTTCGGAGCATATCTCTTATATTCTTGGAGGTAGGAATTCCAAATTTGGAGTGTATATGCATCTTGGGATGGTGGAGTCTCATATATTATTTTCTGGCCACTGTGACCTTGACCTCTGACCTAGTTTTAATAATAATTGTGTCAGGAGCATATCTCTTATATTATTTGAGAAGGGAATCCCAAATTTGGTGTGTGAATGCATCTTGGGATGGTTGAGTGTCTTGTACCATTTTGCAAAATCCTCTAATGCCATGCCCTATATGGTATATCCGGCTAATGCGCGCATATAATACTTAGATATATCAGCAGAAGATGCCTGAAACCGCCGTATAGGGTGTGCATAAGGAGCCGGGAAATATATTTTTGCAGTGTAAGTTTGATCTCATTGACTGACGATTACCTTTTATCGTACAGAGACACACGGACTGGTACTGCACTATTGTGTCATACTTGAAAATAAAGGTGTCATTCGAAAAATGTACTTTTTTTCTAAAACAGGGCCGTACTAGCCCCGGTCTCCCCTGCACACATAAGACAATTAATGTGCAGAATATAAACCGCGTGAACTATACAGCCAGAGTATTTGTAAAACGGTCGGTGTTTGTGTTACGTACAGATTGCTGTGGGGCGCGTGGCTCAGTGGTATAGTGGAGGGACCACGGGTTCAAGCCTCACCGGCTTCACTGCGTTGCGCCCTTGAGCAAGAACATTAATCCTAGCTTAGTTCAACCCAAAAAGACCCGTCCCTACATAACTGAAAAATTGTTGATGGGACTTAAAGAATCAAAAACAAACAAAACGGATTGCTGTGACAATTGGCTTTGTACCGAAGATGCGAATTTTTTGGGTTAGATTCTAATTCATAAACGATTGCATTAAATTATGAAAGGTCGTTTTCCAGTATTTGTGATTAAAACATCTTTTAAATTAACTTAATAATAAATAATTGAATGAATTATCCTATATATGCGTCTACCATATAGATACCCTTATAGATACCGAACCGGTAACGGTACTAATTCCCGGTATCGGAAACACCGTACATTTCCGTCAATTACCGTAGATTCGGTCCGCGCCTACTCGGCTATTGTCGTACGTATGGCCGAATTCGGTTCGGTTACAGCTTTTAGCCACAACCAGCCCAAGCTGTTGAGCCTGACTTGTTATAGGAACGGGCAGTCCTTTTTGATTTTCTGGCCAAGACAAACATTGATAGTGACGAAAGTGAGGACGGGGTAGACTGTGTTTGTTCTAACTGTAAGCATCCACCCAAGGAAGGAGGTGAACTTAAACGTTGCTCACGCTGTCATATAACTCGCTACTGCAGCGTCCAGTGCCAGAAGAAAGATTGGGACTTTCACAGATTTGCCTGTTGGGTTGTGGCAAAGGTGAAATCTAATGCTTAAAATTTCTACCATAAAGACCTGTATATAAGTTGTGAATACGTTTTGGTGTTAGGACCTTTATGGTTGTGTCGTACAGTGTATTGGTTATAGTTTTGTGAATAGACGTTGGATATATTGTACAGTTTGGGTGCTGGGAGCTTGGTGGCTGTATATTGTACAGTGTTTAGTTTTACATTAACACTTTAGTTCTAACATTTAACTTTGTTCCACTCGATTCGAGGTGTCCCAATATTGGGAGAATTTATGACAACAACGACAACAACGATGGGTGGGTCATAACAAAGTAAGTAAGGGTGCAAAGATCAGGAATCGATACAATCAAGTACCACACCTGACCAAGGATACCAATGGGAAAGTGACAAACTCACAGTAGACACCACAAACGAGAGCCGAGAGGTCAGCCCTTTCCCAGCAGGTGACCACAAAGCACATATAAACAGATGCGCACAAAGACATAGCAAACACAAGACAGAACAAAAACATAAAAGATCCACAAAAGAAGTACCGCCTTGGAACAGTCAGTCAAATATTTTACTAAACCGGTTTAACAGCGCCAACCTCACCCTTAATTCAGATGTGGATCAAGACACATAGATATTTGGTTTACATGAAAGACCCATAACTTATCAATGCATCATCTCCTAAAACATATAAATCAAGATATAACAAGGAGATAAGGCAAGGATAAGGACACAACAGTAAATTAAACTGAATACCGGAGCAAAAAAATCCAACAGGTAAACCCCACAGGGCCTGACAAACAGCCAAAGCATCAGGCCCCTACAATCTCATCAATAGATAAGTCTTTAAGTCGGAACCATCAAAGAGTCTGAAGTCCGACCCACCGGCGTGCAATTAAAGAGGAAAGCAAAGTTGCCAACCGTGATTTGGTTGACTACCAAGCATGCAGTCTGTTGCAATACATTAATGTTATAGCCAATCTCTTTATAATGGGAAATTATTTTGATGAACTGCGCTTAAAAATTATTAGAGCCAACAATCTTCTTCAATTTACACACAAGTCACCATAGAAATCAGGTTCCCAAAGTCCTTGGCGCAAGAGAGATTTAAGTCCAACTTGGAATTTAGAAATCAAATCATAGTATCGTCTATAAAATTTTGAAAACGTTTTGCGAAGTTTATGATACCGATAGCCTTGTTTAAGAAGTTTCTTGATTAACAAGTATTAGCTTTTCAAAAAAGCTGGCAATCGTTTAGCCCTGTCACTGTATGTATTCTTGCACAATGCAAGTGCCGGACCAAGGAGGGGGCCTGGGGACATGTGCCCCCCCCCAAGAGGCTGTGAATGTCATAAAAATTCTCCCGCATTATCTGTTATTGCGAGTATATACGGTAATGTTTTGGGGTGGTTTGGTGTTCCAATGGCCCGCATGATGGTTATGCTTACAGTTAAGTGAAAATCAAATTTGCAAAAGTTTGCCTTGTGCCACAGATTCACGGACAGTTTTGCTTTGCGGTGTAGGTTAACCCACAATATTTGGCACCACGCTTGTTGTTCGGCAGCACGTAAAAATAGCCTGGGCACGGCATAAAGGTTCGGTCAAAACCTGAATTTGATGTGTGATTTGCACAAAGGTTATATATACGGCCGGCCACGGCCGACTGTAATCAGGTTGAATACGTATACAATTTAGTTTGTTTGTCAAACTGCATTCCCAGGAAGAGAGACGACACCAATCAGACAGTAGTACAGGTTACATCACATCCCCATTCGGCATGTAGTAGTTTAGGCTTGATTCGAGACAGTTCTACGACATGCATTTCGAAGAAATATTCAGTCCACAGAGGAGTTTAGACACTCCTTATTTAACCAAAAATTCAGCCAAAAGTTGTTGTTGTTTTTTTTTTTTTTTTTTTTTTTTTTTTTTTTTTTTATCAAAATTTCAAAATTAGCACTCCCTGGCGTAATGCTCAAGTTTGAGTGAAGCCAGTAATGTAGATAGAAAGAAAAAAGAAAGAAAGAAAACAGTTCACCGACAAAGTTTAAGACAGTTCGCGCACAGAATTGAAGACAGCTCACCGACAAATCTTATACTGTATGTCATGGAGAATGCCCCCATTGATACGGATCAGTATCCCTAGACACTGCCATTTTGGTTATTACCAAACGTACTATATATAAAGAGTAATCGAGCATTTTTGATTACGTTACTACATTTTTACTAAAATCCAAATACCTCTCGACATGCATACACTAGCTGAAAAATGTTTGTTTTTAATCAAAGCAAATCTGTCCCAGTTAATAAAGATCAATTTAAATCATATTGCAGTTGTCATTTTATTTTAACAGGGATTTACCTATATGCTCTGGGTACATTAACTCCCATATTCATGTAGCTTACAAAGATACTCGATATATCAACACACCATATTCAAAGTAATCTGTTTGAAAAAATAAAATTGTATAGTGTAAATCTCTAAGGGATTATTCGTATGGTTTTTGAAATGAGCTGGATTAAACATAGGTAACGCAATTCACAAGTAGGTAACGTAATTCACAAGTAGGTAACGTAATTCACATTCTGGAAAAAACCCAGATTAGCCCAGTCAAAGGGCCGAAAGCATCAAATCGCCGGTGATTATAAGTTCTGACTTGTCGTTCAATTGTTATTTTCTCTTTTTCAAACCATTTTTATCTCGTTGCTGCTACCACTGGAGGTTTATTGGTGAGTTTTTGTGTATAGTTTGAAATTTTGCATCCTGGTCCATTCCAGTTGATCACAGTGACCTCAAATGTCCTCATGACTTACTATGTTGATAACTTCTATGGTTTACATGATAGAAAAATAGTTAACTTGAATTTATAACTTCTTATCTCCAATTGAAGTGAGCAAATTAGCTATGTGAATTACGTTACCATGAACATTTAGCCATTTTTCTGAGAAGGGCGTATCTTGTGAATGATGCAAACTTTGCTTTTTTGTAATATATGTACATGTAAAGGCATTTATTGAAGTTAGATTATTTATTCTGCATTGTCTTATTTTTTAGTGAGCCACACCAAGTTTTCAAATATATGGAATATTTAAAATCATTATTCTGTAGTCATATTCTAAAGTGTCATTCCAACAAGATTAATGAAACTAGATGCAACAGCTTACTTCCAATGTGCAAAGGATGATGTAAAAAGTGTTAAGCAACACACTAGAACCTGATATTTTGCAGAAAAATATATGTTTCTATGCAGGAAATAAGACCAGAGTGTAAGGTATGTGAATTAAGTTTCCAACCTATTGGCACAATGTTCTTTATACAAGAATACAACTTATTATTTCCAGTACCAAAGAAGAACATAATTTTTAATAATTATCATCTACTGTTTCAAAACCAATAATTTTGTTCTGGTCAACTCTTCAAATTTGATGGATACAATTAAAACAATAATTGTACTCATATAGAATTACAGCTGAATTCCACTGTCAATTCATAACAAACCTGCTTAGACCATGCTAAGAAGCAAAAACATGATATAAATTCCACATAATAGGCTTATTTGATCAACAAGAGATCCAAGTAGAAGTGAATGCTATTAAAGCTCTTAAATATTTCAGTCTTGTAAGAAATTTGGTATGTACAAGTATACTTCATCATAGTAACGTAGTTCACTTTCAAATTCAGTGGTGCTCTTTGTGAGGCTGAATGAATTGAAATTTTGGCTGCGCACTTTTTTAGACATCATTATCTAATTGACATATACCAATAAGTAAAAAAAAAAAAAAAAAAAAATGAAAATCTAAGCCCAAAAAATTGTGGGACAAAAATTGGCTGCAATTGGTGAACTTAACTCGTTTTGGCTGAAACACAAAGAACAAGGTTATTGGGAGTTTAAAGTGGCCAAATCATACCTCGATCATATCCGCCATTGTTCCGACGTAAACGAATCGTAAGAGCATCAGCATCACACAGCTGATATGTTATATTATTACCCTTTATGTATTCGCGGATTCGAGAGATGAGAGGGGAGCAGGGTGTTCGGACCCCCTCTCTGAAAAACCTCGAAGCTATTGGGTTCCTTGGCAATACTGGTCCGGATCCCCAAGCCAGCATTCAATGTTGGGCCATTATCGGAGTTGAGTTGGACCCCTCCGACAAAACCGTTTGGATCCGCGCATGTTGTACTATGTGCTGAGTTGGATAATAAAACAACTATTTCATACCTTTTTGTGCAACAATCAAAGCTACTACCCCCTCTGTGCTGTGGATGACCCAATGAACTGTTGCTCGAGGCCGAATAGTTTTATACTTTTGATTGTGGTCATTAAACGAGGGCATACTATAAAGCTAATTACTTCTGTCGTGCACGATAGATCCCGCGATAGATAGGGACTAGACTAGTACAAATAAGGATGAAACTAACGACTATCGACTAATGACTAAAAACCAAACTCACTGTGTATAATAGTGTACACTGTGTAACTAATTGTACTGAAGAGGAAAATGAATCTAAACACAAAAAAGCGACAGCTACGTGCTACAACCTTTATAGTGTAGCGGCTAGCAAACATGACTCGTAGGCTTGTGGTAACGGGTTTGAGCCTCATGACGGACACTATTTGGACCGCTTATATACATACTGATAGGGATTTAAACGAACAGCTATTATTAAAGGATAGTATTCTCTATCCATTTTAATATCATGCCAGCCAAGAGTGACAGTGACGTGTTTACAAAGTTATCAGGGACTAATAACCGATGGATCACTTGTGTATTAATCCTATCCGCAGGATAGGATTAATACACATGGGATCTATCGACTCCCGTTAGCTCAAGTGGAGTGTACAAATTAATGTTGAACTTAAAAATTGAAAACAAAATATTACGTCACTGTCACTCTTGGTTGGCACGACAGTGGTTCGAGCGACTGCATAATTGACCAACTGTTTTAAAATGACAGATTAATTCTATCGATGTTAGTTCGATCGCCATTCAACTAAAAGAAGATGGATAGGCACCCTAAGTTTACCTCCCCACTGAGAGCTGGAGTCTTAACTTTCATAGGTACTGTCGGGTAATGTAAAACGTAATGCACAGAGTACCTACCTTCTTTCTGGAGGAAAATCTGCCTTTCCAAAACCATTTGTCCGTTCCTGATAGACCAACTAGTACTCATGATGTAACACGGGGTGCAACGTTTGTGTGCAAGGCGTCAACTGTTTTCGTTTTATTAAAATTAAATTTGTTTGGATAGGTCTTGTTATATATTTACTATTGAACAATTTGTAGATTATTTGGTCTTTGTTACATAGGTAAAAAGAATACAAATGTATCGATGTATGTCTGAACTATTAGACGCCCAGAAAACTGCATATTGAAGTTTTTAGAGCACCACACATATTCAGTTGAGATTTCAAGATACTAGTAATGTAACATAGCAGTCTCCACATCGTGCATTAGGTCAAATATATGACAACATCTACTCATTCAAATTTGATATGAAAAAAGCAAAACGGTGGACCTCTAAATCACAATATGCTGCACCCCGTGATAAGCAACATGATAAGTCTATCGGAGCCTTTGATTACAGAAAAATATCCAGGTCCATTGGTTTGTTTCTATGAATGGAAAACATCGACTTCTTGAACAACTCGGCTAAATCGAGATAGGATAGACAAACTTACTCATAAGGCTTCTGGGTTAATTTAAAATTGAGTAACTCAAGAAGACCCTGTCTTTTCTGTTATAATTATTACAGCTCTACCAATAAGGCGGCGACCACAAACGCTCTGATTGCCCAAAACAACGGCTTCGATCATTTACCAAAGTAGAAGAATGTTGACAGAAGTACGGCTTTACTGTGTGTGACAAGCCAGCACACAACTCGACTATCACGGTTACTTTCCTAGGGTAGGGCAAAGAGTTCCAATAACTCAAAAAAGTTTCATATATGAAATACCATATTAATGATTATTTAGCAATATAATGATTCATAGCAATATAATTATTCAGAAGTTAGATATATTAGCGGAATTTAATGCAATAAACGGTGGCCAATTGTATATATTGAGGGGCCACAAGTTATATTTTCGGAAAAAAATGCATTCTTTCACTGACGATCGATTTGTCTTAGCAAAAAGTGTAGACTCTGATCAAATGCGCATCTGGGTCTGCACTGTTTGCCAAAGTACGGATTTAGGAGCAAATAGTAGATAATGGAATATTAATGTTTGCGAATAATTTGGTCGTTTTATTAACACTTAATACATTCAAACCAATTAAGTGAGTGAAGAGCTATTCCTACAAAAAAAACGTGAAAGCAAGGTGTGTTCGAAATGTCATTTGTGTGGTCAAAAAAAGTGAGTATGACCAAGAAATGATGCAATCATAGACCACAAGCTAACCCTCGCCACCGTGAATTAAACACAGACCACTGACAGCTACACGACAACCGTGAGACTGCATTTTAATGAAATGTTTAGGGTAATCTCTCCAGATGTAAATGACCTCACACCGGATGGCGTGCGTGCGTGCGTGCGTGAGTGCGTGCGTGCATGCGTGCGTGCGTGCATGCGTGCGTGAGTGCATGCGTGTGTGTGTGTGTGTGTGTGTGTGTGTGTGTGTGTGTGTGTGTGTGTGTGTGTGTGTGTGTGTGTGTGTGTGTGTGTGTGTGTGTGTGTGTGTGTGTGTAAATTTCCGCCAACAGCTTAGGTCAAATGGAGCCAGTGTCATGGCTTAAAGCCGCATCAGACAAACTGAAGAAGCCAGATAACCGTAGTCGAAAGGAAGTCTATAACCGATATTTCGATAACTCTCAGCGACTGCTAAGGTCAGTCTAAGTATGGGTTCTCAATCCCAAACCCCTCTCCTACCCCTACCAACAAACACACGCACTCACGTGTTTGTTTGCATCTCCATACCCAACATATCAACGAAAAGCATTTACAACCACATCACTCCGCCTGGCATATAAAAAATAGTATCGGCGTTTGTGTTGGTGCGTGCACTGGGTTTCCTTCGATTAAACTTGACTTGTCCAATGGATACTAGGGCTATTGTATACAAGGCACTGTTTGGGCCCAGGTTTCGGGTGTGCAGGGACTGTTTTGACTCCCTGTCTGACAGAAGCAGTGATGAAAGGTGTGAAGGTGCGGGGAAGACTGCATGTGAGCTCTTGTACAGCCAGAGTCGTGTTGGTTTAGTGGGATCTCAGCTGTTTAGAGCTGCAGAGAATACAGAAACAGGCTTCTCTAACTTTTTTTCTATTGCCTTTACAACAGCCTGGCAATCATTTATCAAAGAGGGTGCATGTCAGGGCTAGTGGGGTTCCCGTCTATATGGGTGTCGCCGCCCGAGTGGTTATTTGGACGGTTTTAGCATTATTTGGGATTTTGACTGAAGATGTTATTGCGGAGATGTTTGTAGGTAAAGCTCGAATAAACTACCCTCTGGGTTTTCGCCTAGTCAGGTGGTAGGCTATATATTTCCCTAGGGACTTCTCATAAGTTGAATAGTTTTAACTGCAGATCGCCGATATAACCAAGAGTAGTATCTGAATGGCTACTTGTTCGAGACTCAACAGGGCCAATGTGTTGTGTCCTTTAGGAAGACACTTTATATAATCTGCTTAGAACTGGTTTAACCCAAAAAAGTATGAAACGTCCCGATATGACTGAAAGATTGTTGACTGATGAGTAAACCATCAGCGCAGACAAAAAAGGACATTTCGACATTATTTGAACAGTCATTTTAAAAGCCCATTAATGCCTAGCACCAATACATTGTATAAAGGAATTTGAAAAACAGTGCAGATCAAACATAGACACAAGGCAGATGGTGAATAAAATAATGTCTGATAAGGTCTACGCTGTTTGCTTAAATGATACAACAATTTCTGTAAAGTGATAAAGCAAAACTAAAGACCCTATAATTACAGATCGACCAGTCAGTTTTAATGGATTGAAGACTCCAGTAGGCATAAATAGATCAACCTATCTACACTGTTCCATACTTCACCAATATTGAGTGCCCACTATTTCGTTGCTCTAATTGAGACAGTGGAGGGGAAAGGATGACCATAGCAACTATTTTTAGAATGAATTTCTACTACCAAAACGGGGTCTCTGAATTAGCAGCCAAGCACATTGAAGATTGCACCAGCGGTCCCACCAGTGTGTGGTGAAAAACAGGTCTTTTCGACATCCCAAAGTGTTTCTAAAACTATATAATGTTATTATGTGATATCATATAAAACATTATTTTGGGACTACATGTACATTGGCACATTCTACAATCCCAGTGAAAGAACAAATAAAAAATAAAAAAGCCACTTGAGCGTTAGACTGGGGATCGAAAGGCTAATACCAGTTTGAGACTCACCGCCAGCGCAGTCACTATTACACACGTTATCCACTGCTAACTACTGGTTCAACCTATGAAAAGAGGAAATCGTCCCGACATTACTGAAAATTTGTTGACGCGGACGTAAAGCTCAAAAAACAAACAAACAAAAACTTGAAAAAAAATAAATGTCAGGTAGGAATCGAACCAGCGACCACACGTATATGAGTTAGCTGTTCTAACCGCTAGACAACAGAGTCTGCTGTATTGTACGTCTCTTATTTCGTTTTCTTATTTTGAACATGTTTGTAACTTTAGACGAGTACAACTATCCATAACAGTGAATATACGTCATTGTATGCGCATGAATAATTTTCTAAGCAAGGCGGATCTGGTTTCCATTAATATTTGTTTCAATCAAAATTACAAATAAACATGATAATTATTCAAGAAATACACTGGAACTAATGATACTGAGGTTTGGGTTCTTATTTACATGAGCAGAAGCTGGCGATGTAGCAAATTTGTTGTGTTTTAAAATGTTGCTAAGTATAAGTTGAACCCGCCACCATTCCTTAGTCATAAACTTTAGTCTTAGTCGTTAGTCAATCCTTATTTGTACTAGTCCACTAATTACCCCAACTACAGGTTCTGGTGAATGATTGTCAGTTATTGGCGTTTCATCAATCATTCTCGCGAGACCTGGCGATATCTCATCCATGTAGGACACTCGCATTTTGCGCTTTGAATTATAGGAATCTAGTGAAATCTGGTTAATCCGGTTTAATTCTCGGGCTCCTGTAGTGACACAATTATTTATAGTTAAAGCATAAAGAAAAATCGCAAAAAGTCTAATTTTTGAAAGTTTACCATTATTCCATTACACCTCTAGAAATAATAGCTATTCATACTATTGTATGAAGGTCGCATTGTCCACTCAAGATTCATCAAAGTTCAAATTTGACATGCCTATAAACATGTCACTGAGATCTTAGGTATAAGTTCTTTGATCTTGTCTATCCCAGTGGCTGAAGATTACCTTACTTAACATGACTTAAGTTTTTGCATTACATTAGTGGCAATTAAATGGCAATTGTAATTTATTGTGACCTTATTTGGGGTTTCCCATTTGGGCAACAGGGCAAAATCAGTTCAGGAGTGTTTGCTTATGTTGATAAGCCTTGTGGCACCTTATGCCCCAAAAGTGCCCACACTTCGAAAAAATATCTCTGAGAACACCTGTCTATTATAGATCTAATCATCAGTTATAATTGGAGAAAAATCATAGATGAGTTAATTAAATTTACATGTATTTATTTGTGCATGTATCGCATGTTGTGTATGTCTATTAGTGCAGGAACAAACATTGTGCCACATGTAATGGTGCGTGTATCTTGATGGCTATGTAAGCATTCTTATTATACACACATTAAGAATTTATTCACACTCATTTATCAGATATTTAGCTGACATCATTATGGAATCTTCTAATGTATAAAAGGATCATTGATATTTATTTTCTTATATAAATTTGCTCACTAGCATACCTATGTCAGTCATGATCATTAATTACAATGAAACTTTTCTCATTTATTCACACTCATTTATCGACATTTAGCTGACATCATTATGGAATCTTCTAATGTATAAAAGGATCATTGATATTTTTTTTCTTATATAAATTTGCTCACTAGCATACCTATGTCAGTCATGGTCATTCATTACTATGAAACTTTTCTCTCTGTTATTTAAGCCAATTATTTCCTTATCATTACCTTGCCAAAAGGAGATCAGCATATTTGGTCATCTGTTTTATTAACCTTGTTGGAGGGTCATAAAATTGAAACCACAACTGAAATATTTTATAATTTAGATGTGACATTGTCACTTTATTAGGTAACAAACTTTGTTTGAAATTGATCAGAGTTTCAATTACGTGTTTAATCCTAAAATATGTTCTTTCTTCTGTACAAATATGCCTCTATTTCGAATCTTAAGTGTTTTTATTTTCCTAGATGTTGTCATTGATGATGATGATGATGATGATGATGACGATGATGATGATGATGATGATGGTGCTTTGTTGTTTTTGTTGTTGTTGTTGTTGATGATAATGTCGATGGTGATGATGATGATGATGATGATGATGATGATGATGATGATTCAGTCATACATTTGATAAAATCTATTACATTTCATTGAAACTTTTAACTGGATAGCTTTGGTAACAAGAGTGCTTGTCATTTGAGGCTGTACAGTTATTTCAAAGAGTTGTCATTCATCTAGCTAGCTTTGTACTCATGTAACTTTTGATGTGTGTTTCTATCATGAGCTTAGCTGTCCAGCTTCTTATATCGATGACAGGTGTTTAAACTACAATACTAAGGCTAAAAAAATTTAATCGATTGACTGTTGTAAGGAAAGTTAATGCTTTTATTTATACAGGTGTAGTCAACATTTTTCCAGATGTAAAGCCCTAAGTCATGCAAGCAGTGATCGCATAATGTATTTTAATTAAAATGGCGGGGGATTGTTGGTTCAATCCCAGTGTGCTCCGTGCAAAAGGCGACAGGTCAGTGTGTGCTAGAGCGCTTCCTGTCTGCGACAATGTTTCACCAGGGGCGGGCTTGATTTTTCAATTTTAGTTTATCTGGAGTACGCCAGAACAGCCATCTAAAACAAGAAAAACTGGGCATTTTGGAGTACTCCGGAGTAAATCAAGCGATTATTATTTGAATTTTGAAAAAAATACTCTGATTGCCAAGAATTAAAGAAAAAAGAATAATAAGATACATGTGCTTTCAATCCCTTTCATTAATGACCATATTTTTCCAATACGAATAATTATTGCGGTCGGCCATGGCCGGCCGCTTATATAAACTTCAATCAAAACACACATCAAATTCAGGTTTTGACCAAACCTTTCTGCCGTGCTCAGGCTATATTTTATTCGCAGCCGAACAACTAGTGGGGTACCAAATATCGTGGGTTGACCTACAGCGCGAAGTAATCTGTCCGTGAAATCTGTAGGGCTACCTATAGCGCGAGGCAAGCTCGTTTGCAAATTTAATTTTCACAAAGAATGCGTCAATTTGCCCTGAAGCTTATATAAACACAATAAGTATTAGCTTTTCAAAAAATCTGGCGAAAATAAAACGTCCCAAAGTCAAAACGTCCTTGATTGGCAAAGGGTACGAGCGAACTTCACATCAGTAAATGTATCCCCTTATATGATTGTCATCCACATCTGATCACATAGAATTACTGTGAATTCAGGCACTGTCTTATAACGGTCATGACAAACAGGTTTTATGCCCCCAAAGGGAGGCATATAGTAATCAAACTGCCTGTCCTTAGTGTCCTTAGTGTTTGAGTGTTCATATCATATCCGGAGTATATCTCCTATATTACTTTAAGGTAGGAATGCCAAAATTCGTGTCTGAATGCATTTAAGGTCATAGAGCGTCACGCACCTTTACCACTGCCATCAGATCTAGAAAAATCGTGTCACGAGCATACATCCTAGGAATCCCAAATTTGGTTTGTGAACACATTTTGGTGTCACGGAGTCTGTACATATACAGTTAAACGACCACTGTGCCCTTGATTTTCTGGCATCAGTTTTAAGAAAAATGTGCTGTCTAGTGTTGTCAAATGATTTTCCATAAATGTGTCGCATGCTAGATACATTACCATAACATACCATGCATAAGCCGGGTGCTTTCAAAAGATCAGGCAACATCCTCACAGGAAGCATGTGTTAAATGGTAACAAATCACAGTTCGGATGTTAATAATCAGAGCTTAGAATAAATCTATATGTACAAGCTCTAGAAATTCAAATGGAAGCATGCAGTGGGCAAGAATACACACAATGATAGGGCTAAACGACCGCAAGCTTTTTTGAAAAGCTAATACTTGTCATAACCTATCGGGAAAGACAGAAAACTATCTCTGTAAAGTGTAGGCAGTGCTCCGCCATTTTGTTTTGAAACAGGTCACGTGACTGTTCTGTCTAAACCACGTGGGAAGATGGAGTACTCCAGCTTAGGTGTTCCAGCGTACTTTATTTCTGTTCTGTCTGTTTGGAGTGGAAGGAGTAAAGAGAACAGCTAAATCTAGTCCGCCCCAGTAAACTATCTTGGGGAAAGAATAAAACACCATGCACTATGACTCAGAGACGGATGATTACTACACTGATGCAGGTTCTACCGTTCCCAAACTGGAAAGTATTGGAGTAGATCAAGTATAAAGTGTAAATAACAATCAGAAGGAGCAGGTAAAGCAGCTATTGAGTGCATTGATAGGGCTTCTGAAGTAGTTATCTAGTAGATAGTAGTTGATCAGTGCATATGGTGTAACATTCATTTTGTTACATGTATAGCTTTTGTGGAAGCAGTTCTATATTTTGGCACTCAGTAGTGCATTGTTGCAACAATCATATTTATTGACTTTGTAGTCGGATATCTTTCCGGTTCTAATGTTTTGGCATTTTGGCATTTTTAGTGGTCAAGCTACTTGAATAGGTCAACTGGGGTTATTGAGAAGAGACTTGTTAGTAAACAAGCATAGTGACAAATTTTGTGTTAGACGGTAGTTGACTCCTACTTACTGTAAGGTCTCGTTTAAGGACTTAGGTTTTGTATAAAGTAAGGGTTGATATTAACGAACCCCAATTTAGGTCCTAATGACTTCAATATTGTATTGCAGGTTGAGCAAGATGTTAAGTTCAGCTCTTGCTAAGCACCATGCAGATGGCGATACATCCATGGTTACAGAAATTGTAAATTTGTGTCCTATCATGTAGTACTTGTCACCAAACACAGACTGGTACAATATTTCTTTGATTGGAAGCTCGTTGCCATGGCAACCAAAAATTTTCAATTTTACCTCATTTTCCAGTGTAAATGCTACAAAAAAGCTGATTTTTGGTTATTTTGATTTACCAAGAGTTTGTGCCATGGTAGTAGAATAGTTAATTTGGTATATCAGTTCTGTAGATTGATCTTGGCTTTAATAAATGATATACTAACAATTGTATTATGATAACTCGTACACGAAAATCAAACTAGTATTGGGAGGTGGGGTACTTATAATCTGGATTTTAGCAAAATTATGAAAAATCAGCAAATTTCAAGATAATTTTTCTCCCATGACCATCCTAATGTAAGACAATGATGTATTAAAATCAATAAAGTGATATATGTTCTCAAACAAAAATGGAAGAAACCCGTGTGTTTTTTCTTCTCTAACATGCAATTGTGTTAATGTAGCAGCAACCCTTTTCAAAATCTTAGAAATCGACCAAAAAGGCACATTTAAACATAATTTTTCTCCCATGACCATCCTAATGTAAGACAATGATGTATTTAAACCAATAAAGTAATGTATGTTCTTAAGCAAAAATGCAAGAAACCCATGTGTTTTTTCTTCTCTTGCGTGCAATTGTGTTAAGGTAGCAGCAACCGTTTTCAAAATCTAAGAAATCTGCCGAAATGGCACATTTTAACATAATTTTTCTCCCATGACCATCCTAATGTAAGACAATGATGTATTTAAACCAATAAAGTAATGTATAACCTTAAGCAAAAATGCAAGAAACCCATGTGTTTTTCCTCTCTTGCGTGCAATTGTGTTAAGGTAGCAGCAAACGTTTTCAAAATCTAAGAAATCTGCAAAAATGGGCACATTTTAACATAATTTTTCTCCCATGACCACCCTAATGTAAGACAATGATGTTTTAGAACCAATAAAGTAATGTCTGTTCTTAAGTAAAAATGCAAGAAACCCATGTGATTTTCTTCTCTTGCATGCAATTGTGTTAAGGTAGCAGCAACCATTTTCAAAATCTAAGAAATCTGCAAAAATGGGCACATTTTAACATAATTTTTCTCCCATGACCACCCTAATGTAAGACAGTGATGTTTTAGAACCAATAAAGTAATGTCTGTTCTTAAGCAAAAATGCAAGAAACCCGTGTGTTTTTCCTCTCTTGCGTGCAATTGTGTTAAGGTAGCAGCAACCGTTTTCAAAATCTAAGAAATCTGCCAAAATGGCACATTTTAACATAATTTTTCTCCCATGACCATCCTAATGTAAAACAATGATGTATTTAAACCAATAAAGTAATGTACGATCTTAAGCAAAAATGCAAGAAACCCATGTGTACTTTCTTCTCTTGCGTGCAATTGTGTTAAGGTAGCAGCAACCGTTTTCAAAATCTAAGAAATCGGCAAAAAATGGCACATTTTAACATAATTTTTCTCCCATGACCATACTAATATAAGACAATGATGTTTTAAAACCAATAAAGTAATGTATGTTCTTAAACAAAAATGCAAGAAACCCATGTTTTTTTTTCTTCTCTTGCGTGCAATTGTGTTAAGGTAACAGCAACCGTTTTCAAAATCGAAGAAATCAGCAAAATGACACATTTTAACATAAAATTTCTATGATGTGTGAAATGTTTAAGTACAAGTGTAAACAAAATGAATAGTTTGACCACGGTGAGGGGCGGGGGAGCACTTCAGTATTTTTTTTTTATTTTCTATATGTTGGTGTAGCAAAAACAGAGTTTTTACCCATATTTTTAAATTGTTATTTGTCCAATGAGAAAAACACTTTTGTGAAAAATTCGAGAGTTCTTTTTCATGGAAAAAAATTCATGTTCTTTGAAACTTTTATCTGGCCATTTTATGGGCAATCCTTCATTAAGACTGTCCGAGGTCCTTTAAAAACATGCATGCATTTTGTGTGCAATTGTATTAAATTTAAGGAATATGTATTAAACCACTTTCAAAATCTAAGAAATGGAGGAAAAGGCACATTTCAAGATATTTTTTCTCCCATAGTGGATAAACCAATCGGTTATAAACCAGGGGTTGTTGGTTTGATTCTTGGCTTCTCCAGTCTTTCCATGACCGTTATTGCTTAACTGTTGGTTGAACGTTGAACAGAATCACACTGTTTCATATTGGCGATCGATAACACTATAATTGCATTCTACTATACTATCGTTATGACAATCGAAAACCCTATTTTCGGCGATCGAAAATGTAGTTTTGATAAATCCGTGTCTTGGAGGTCGCCCTAACCCGTTGTGGTAAGTCTTGACATAGCTGAAAAAAGCCATGAAGAACGGAATTTTTGTGTTTAATGAGTTGTTCATGTGTTTTTTGGCAGGCCTGTTAGGGAGTATGTTAGGGGGCTACATCTAGAATATTGAAGTTTGACGTAAAAGATAAATAAAATAAATAAATAATACTCAGTGTCTCTGGGTCTGGTACTGGGCATTCTTTGAGTTCGGTATCGGACACCTAGACACAGAGTCTCAGAGTCAGATGCCAGACCCCGAGCCCCACCTATAAGGAGTGACCCAGGGTCTGGTAGTATGTGCATTGTCCAGCACATGGTTGAATTACTGGCTCAACCCACGGACTTGTCGTATTTTTTTTCTTTGCCACATTGCACTTTCAATAGTTAGCAAAAAGCGATTGCAGGCACATTGTGTAATTGCTATCGTACCCGACAAAGATAATCCTAAAGTTATGATACGATTTTCGCGAACAGTACAATTATACACAACCAATCATCCTTGAAGCTGTGCAATTTTTCGAGTGAAACGCGCAGTCTTTGAAAGCTGCAAATGGCAGAGTTTCTAACAAGACAAGCTCTACGATATCATGAAGTATCTTAACACTGTATTAGCGGCGGCATGAACATGAAATCCAGATGGATATGAAAGGAAAAAACCAGGTATATTTGATCGTCCGTCTGTCTGCCACTCCGTCCGTCCGTCTGCCAGGAACCTAGATCAGATTGCGTGATTGAAATATATTTCTTTATTCCCAACCAATGAAATTGTTCTTTTGAGCACCCAAAAGCTGGATAAGAATTTATTCATAGCATACCGAACAGCATGATTACAGTAATGCTTCAGTTTGTTGCATATACCTAAATCATCGTACTTTTAATAATATGTTCCGCCCGTCAATGAGACAGTTCTTTCGAGCCGCCCAAAAAGCTATGTCAAAGCTACATACATTATTCGGTTATTGTGGCGAAGTGCCGCGGTCCCTGCGCACGAGGCATAGGCTATATAGCACACACGGCACACCCAGTTTTATGCACCCACTTTGGCTTCAAAAAAGGAATTCGGGCTGTATCCTGCCCTTATCCTACGCCTATCTGCGTTAAGTAAAGGTGTGGGGCATTAATTAGTTTGAATTTTTGAAATGCTCTAAAACAGGTTTCAATCTTGTGGGGATTGACGTGACAATTTGTCTGCACAGTGTCACCCCCCACTGTTCCTGAAAGTGTAAGTTTTTTATTCCGCTTGGAAGGGCAAGGAGTTTTGCTATCGTTTGTTTAAGTTTGCCGCTCCCCTTAATGGTGAGCTATGTCAAGGCTAAGCATAAGACTCAAGAGTTGCTACTGTCGACCCGCCAGAGGAATGCCGTACTGGTGGGATGGGCAGATTTTTAGACAATACAAAAACTTGTATTTGCCAAAATTAACTATTGACTTAGCAGACCCATATAACAGTATGCTAGCGATCGAGTCTTGCAACCATTATAGATCCAGTTTTAGTGTCTCTGTAGCACACATTGTGGATCCTTTTCAGAGCAGTTGATCTTGGTCAAGACTGTTTGCATGTATGCAAAGTAAGTCATTTCTGTTTCCGCCTTATCATTTGTTAGTTACCTGAAAATTGGTAAATATCTTAATAAACAGTGCAGACACTGATAAACGCCACTGTTTGGGTCTTCACTGTTTGCCTAAGTACCTGTTTCCAGTACCCAGAATGAAAAGGTCAAGTATCCCTATAGTAGATATGTGTGTTTATCACTGTATTTTTGCACATGAATGATGATGTGGTCAATGTTCAAACAGAGCTAATATTGTTCAGGCTTCCGTTTATTTTGGTTGGATCCATTTAATGGTCTAATTTGAGAGATAGTCAACCTTTCCCATGTGTGGAACACCTCCATTCAGTATAAATCGACTGAACGTGAGAAGGTAGTTATTTTAGCCTACAATTATTTTTATAATGCATAAATATGACGCCAATTTAAAATATTATGGGTTTTTTACTTCTTTATATATATTATTGTTTTTAGTGATTAAAGGCTTGCAGTCAATGGCATCTTTGGTAGAATATAAAATTATAAAATATTTAAAATAAAATTATTGTAATTTGGAATAAATATATATATATATTAAAACAAGCAAATAATCACCTTGGAATTACAAAACTTGCTAAATTAATTTCAGCAAGGGAGTTAATTCAAAAACGGCAAGGGAGGGCAATTGCATGAATTTTTACCGATATTTTTCTTACTTGAGATCTTACTTGAAAGTATGTGCATGAATTACTGGTTAGCCGCTTTTGCCTCATAATTATTTGTAATGGATGATTTGCAGTATTAGGGAAGAATTTTTAAATCATTTGTTATGTATTTGAAAAGAGGGAAGATCACCCTCTATAAAATAATAAAAAATATATATAGATATGATAGATCTAGTGAATGATTTATAAATTTGTAAATTTGACATTTTTTGCAATGTATACTTCATTCCATACTGCAATAGACTGATTAGGGCGAATTTTATTAGTTTTAAACCACGCTAGAGAACCTCTGTACTCGAACTTCGCAGTCGTCGCGTGGTGGTCACAGTCGACGAGTGGAAAAAATGGTGTGTTTATGTGCACCTTGCTGTTGAAAAGGGTTATAAATGTCTTAATATTTTACTTCTGAGGGTATTTTTTGCTGATTATTGTCAGTAATATATCCAGCTTTGTATTTGCTTAACAATACGTGTGTGTGTTAAGCGATAGCCAATACAGCGCCTTATTTATACAAAGAAGGTGATTTTTCTCCAAAAAAAGGATGAAAGATTTTTTCTGTTTATATTCTGAAATTTATGCTTACTTTAGATAAAACGCTAAATACCATGGCTTTAATGTGCAAAAGTTTGAAATCTGTGGGTAGAGCATTTTGAAAGTTATTCAAGTATTTGATACTGTACGCACAGTTCTCTATATCGGGTGTTCTGGCCCAATGATCAGGTGCTCCTGTACACAGTCGTCTGGATTAGATAAAAGAGAACTGTACGCATATGTCGCGGGTTGCCCATGCTATATTTGAGCAAGCACATGTGTTTTGGGGTACGTGTTGCATTTTCGACCAACGAAAACCCAGGCAAGCCTGTGCAGACTCGCATTAGCCTTTGTTACTAATATACACAAAGTATGGATGAAGATAAAGACTCGAAACAAAATTTGGACCTCTAGTCCAACTAGATGCGTCGAAAGTCTTTAACTGACCTACGCAACGACACCTTAGCAGGTGGCATGCCCCCATTAACAAATTCAGACGTGGTCAATCGTCCAATCATATCCATGGCCAGTTGATTTAACTCGTTGCATGCGGGGATATTTTCTATGATTTTTGTCATCTGCTGATTTTACCTGATCTGGGTCCAAACTGTTTACTAAGGTTATCAGCAGGCGGCACTTGTATATAAAGAGTGTGGTCAGGAGCCCTTATCAACTAGCTCCCTGAGCAGTCCAAAATCACTTTCATGGTATTGACCAATTCGCGCCGGTTCGACACGGGGGTGGCAAGTCAAGAGCTCTTTAAAATTGTAGGTATACTTTCCAGTATCTCACTTTTGGAAAACGGAACTCCACGCGTCAACTAAATGGTTAATTTGTTGGCATTCCATTGCTAATTAACAGTCACAAAGCGATCACGGTCCACAGGGGGGGGGGGGGGTGGGTGGGGGGGTACACTGATACTGTTTGATACATGAGTAGGCTCGGGGCATTTTTTTTTTTTTTGGGGGGGGGGGGGGGTTAAACTTCTGTGTTACATTATTTTTGGGGGTTTCAGAAATATTAATATTTAGGGGGTATGAAGATTTTTTGGATATTTTTGGGGGTCACGACAAAATTGGACTAGTTTTAGGTGTTTCTTTTATGTATTTAAGGGTCTTTTCTTAAGGTAAATGTACAGAATGAGAATATTTTTGCGTGGGAAAAAAATAAACATTTTTTGGGGTGCTTGATATTCCCGATATTTTTTGGCGGCAAACGGTAGATGAAGAAAAAGTGAGAGTACCCCCCCCCCCCCACACACACACACAAACACACACACATACACTCACCCTGGGTCACAGTCTATGATGAGAAATTGCAAGCTAGGTGATCAGTGATGGCGGATTGAGTTATTTCTGGCGATTTTATAGAGGATGCTACTTGTTAATCATACATGTATTCAATCTGAACATATGTTGATCTATGCTCTACTATTCTACATTCTGGAGCTCCTAATGGTCCGTGATCGTAGTAAAATTATGGGTTAATCTCGCAATAGTTTTCAACCCCGTAAGGCCAAGCTACCCACACCATATTCTAATATTCACACGCAGAACCGATTTCATCCCCATAATGTTACATGGCAATGTATCAGCGGATGGACAACGCCAAATATCTCCCCAAAATTTTCGGAGGATAAAATAAACAAGAATATTTAACAATGCACTTTAAAACGCATTACATATTTTCCTTTTTCCGTATAAATGGGTCAGCACACTGAAGTTATATTTAATGCATGCATGCATTGGGATAAAACTTGCATCTTCATACCTGTTATGAGTATGCGAGCAGCGAATGCTCGGATACACATGCTCGAATGAGCATCGGCTGTTCGTCCAAAATCTCTTGTGCTGTCTTAGTTTTAGAAGAATTTGTAATTAGCCTACATGTAGCACGTAAAATCGGGCCACTATCGGCGCGCAAGCAAAACGCCATCCGAACGGTGTTTCGCTGGCGGGCCGATAGTGGCCCGAGATGCGGGCCCGCCGATAGTGGCTCGAGATTGGATACTGGCTGGGCATATCATCTGCCGAGGTCGACCGTTAAATACTTTTACTGTCAGTAGAGCGGCAAACCGTATTGACCTAGATCAGACTGAGCGTACACTGTTTGCAAAAAATATTTCTAAAATGTCCCAGCAAAGGACAAAACAGACAAGTTTAATTGTGATTAGCGCTTTTTCGGCCTTAGAGATTTTGTTTATTTCCAAAATGTAATGCTTTTCTCTGGAAAGTGCGCAGACCCTGATGAAAAGTCGTATTATGCTTGCGGCAATTCATAGCGACTTTAACTGTTTACCAAAGTTAGGAGAAACTTGCTACAGACTGCAAAAGTGGTCGAAAGTTACGTCATACCCAACACGTATCATCGTGTTCCAAATTTGTCTTAACGCTTTGCATGCTGAGAAACGCTTTTTAATGTCCTGAACATTTCTTAAATCTTACGGACCTTTCTCCTTCGGGTCCTGTCAGACGTTTTGCTGAGCCTGATCTGGGTCTAAACTGTTTGTATGATCAATCTTTAAAATGATATCAGAAACACACTCTTAACGTTTTGTATGCTGATTCTTTTTTTTTTCCGCATACTATTTTGTAATCATAACCAGATTGCAGCTATTATCGAGCCAACATCCCATCACGGGCCACTATCGGCCCGCCAGCAAAACGCCAGTTGCCTGGTTTCTAATATAATATATGCTTACTGGGTACAGGCTCGAACAGTTTGGATCCAGATCAGGCTCCAAGTTTTGTCAAAAATAGTAAGTAAGTATGATCAGAAAATACCACAATCACAAACCGAAGACAAACCCATGGCACCGCGAGGAAGAGCCACACAACCATCATGAGACACAAGGAAGACAAACTTAGCAAAGCAACCAGCTCTCTCTTCCCCATCATGATGATTGCAAAACTAGAATGGACATAAAGCCTGGTCTCAAAGCCCCCGGAGCAATCTGATACCAAAATCGACTCTTCCCCGCTAGTGTCAAATAGTTTGATCCAGATCGGGTTGACATTTCAAGCTTTCTTCCGACCATCCGTTTATTCGCAGATCGGCCATCTATTGGTCTTTTTTTATTCTACGTGGCAAACATATGGCTAAATATGACATCCACATAATGGAGTCCCTCGCAGGGGTTTGGGAAACAGGGGAAATGGTTTTATTCCAGGGGAACAGGGAACAAAGGTCACATTTTGAGTGGAATAGGGTACAAAGGCAATATTGGGGATCATGGAACATAAAAAAAAAAAAATTCGATTCTTGGGGAACAGGGAAACAAGCCTATTATTTCAGGGGAACAAGGGAACGGTTATTCCCCTAAGAGGGTCTCATAATCGTTCCGATTTTCAAACCATCCAATAGTTTGTTTGTCTGTTCATCCGTCGTCTGTCAACACGTCATATTAAAGCACTGACAGCTGTGAACGTCAAAACATGCATATTAATGGTCTTTTGCATACTCTTCAAACATACACTGTAATTTGTGACCCCATACCATGATCAACACCACATTTACAGTAGAATATGCAGCAGAGATATATGAAGTGTCATTGTTGTCCAGGGCACACTCCTCAAGCACGCACTATGCCATAAATCGCACGTTTCATTGAATTTTATGATTCTGTAAAGCGCAAGTTTCTTTTTTTATGAAATCCGTAAAATTTTAACCTTGATCTACGTATCACTCGCCAGTGATCCTGGTTATTTTATGCACTAATATGCATGTATTGTCCCGCAGTGATAAATTAAGTAGCAAACCTGGCAATGGTTGTAAGAGAGTGTGACACAGCTTGTTTTATGTATTGGCATTGCTTTGAAATTGTTGCCGAGACGGGATGGCATCGCCGGAGACAAATAAACAGCAGTTCAATCGCTCTGGCTTTGTTAAAACCCCTTGTGCTCCCATCGACTGCGTACAGATACAGCTTGACGAATGCGTACAAATAAAATATTTAGGCACTCGACATATGGGACAGTCCACTCGACTACTCAAAATTTGCGTACAGAAGAAAAATGGCTTGCCACTTCGCAAATAATACACAGAAATATTTCAAACTTTCTAGTCCTCCACTTATACGTATTCTTCATTATTTGATGACATAACATGATAATTGATGACTTTAATAGCACATTTATTAGTCATTGACCACATTTCTGGCACATAAAATCCAACTGACTAGCCAGAAACTGGCTGGTACTCTGCTGGTTTTAAAATTTAAGGGCTTTTATTGGGCCAGAATGGACTACAATACCTAAGCAAAAATTCAAAATGAAAAAAATATCGTGAAAATTAAAAGCTGTAAAGTACTGGCTCATAGAATGGATCACAGTAAACCAAAATAGTATATTTTGTGCACCCGACGACTGCGAACACCACGCGATGACTGCGCTGTTCGAGTACAGAGGTTCTCTAGCGTGTAAACGGACGGATTCTTATCGATTGACGACTCGGACCGGAAACAAGATGGCGGATCACAACACACTATCCTCCAATATGGAGGACAGTACCATATATAATGGCTTAAATGCCAGCTCTAATTTTGACAACAATCCCAGACAGATAAACGAACACCTCCAAGAGGTTAACATTGAACGGAAGAGAACAATAACTTATGGAATTGATGAAAATTTAAGAGTTGAAGACCTATTGTCTTATTTTAACACTCTAAAGATATCAAGTAAGCTGGACTGTGTACAGAAAATGCAAGTAGGTTATCAAACACTATTTGAAGTGACATGTAAAACTGAACTACAAAAAAATGAGGTAGAAAATACAATGGACTCAGCCAAGATACATTTTAACGGTAAACCGTTAAAACAATACTCCAATAGAGACTTGAAAGACATTCAAAAAATCCCGTTCATAAAGATAATGATTTACGAGGCGCCTTATGAGTTAGAAAATTTTGCAATATTGCAGAAACTATCATCGTATGGTAAACTGAAGGACCAAGATATATTCTTGCATAAATACAAAGGTACAGAGATCCACAATGGAATTAGATCTCTGAATTTTACACAATTATATAAACCTATTCCAACCACAATCTACATAAAGGGGAACCGTATAAAAATAAAATATGCAGGGCAAGACAGAACACCCATATGCGCAATCTGCAAAAAGAAGGGTCATTACAGGTCCGAATGTCCCAGACTGCAAATGGATCCACCGTCTGAGACGGACATAGCAGATGAGCCCCCAAGTCTATGGAGGGACACCCCTGATGACGAGTGGGAAACCCCCACCCCAAATGAAAATTCGAAGCAATCAGAAGAAGAAAATCAGCAAGAACCAACACAACCTCCAAAGAACGGCACCTGTCTTACTCAAGACACCCAAGACACTCAAGATCAAGAACAAGAACCAAAATGGGAAACTCCAAAAAAACAGAGAAAACCAAACAACAAAAAAAGAGAGATCAAGATTAGGACAGAAAACAAATTCAGTGAGCTCGACAGCGACTCAGAAGAACAGAAAACCAAGAAAAGACGTCATTCTGTCGGTAATACCCAAACAGAAGCGGACTTAGCTTATGAGGAAGAATTTGGGCATAATAAAATGGACAGTACTGACGATGCGACCAGTTCAGGAGATAGTATAATAGAGGAAAACTACTTTGATGCCAGTGAAGATGAAGAAAAGGAAGAAAAAGTGAACGTTGATTAATTGCGAAAGGAATAGTTATGGTTTTTTGATGGTGTAAGAATGAAAAGGACGGTGATTTAACACGCTCTCGGTATAAATTTGATGGTTAAAAGAATGGGTTTTCATGAAGGTTTTTATTATGGATGTCAAGATGATTTTTTGGCTTTTAATAGCCTTATTAATTCCTCCAAATTTTACATTTTCTATTATTGGAAACTTACTTACTGGATGATTGAGTGAAACAGCGACCTCATCTTCTGATGGAGCCGCTGAATCATTCAATTTCCCAGATATAGGATCCATAGGTTGCATCGTCAGTACTTTTCAAGGTTTTTAATCTAACATCTCGCCTCAATATCCAAAATTGCATAATTTTCACATTTATAAACCTAACCACTGAAGGAGGGAGTGAAGTAACAGTTTTATCTATTGATGCAGCTGTTGATTCACTTCATCACTCAGATATAGGGTTTAAATACATTTTTAGGTGCTGGGAATCAAATGTCTTGCCTTGCTTATTTACCCCCACACGAATCCATAGGATTGAATCTTTGGGACCTTTTGATCTGTGCTCCCAAAGGGAGCACAGCTCATTATGCAGTACCATACAATTTATGCCCCTATCAGAGGAACACCATCATATAAATACACACATAATTCCCTAAAATTATTACAATTATTGGGTGGACTGTGTCTCCATAGGAGATGCAGATCACTCAATAATCTTAATATCTCTGAAAAGATCAATCCAATATATATAACGTCCAGAAAAGAGGAGAAACCTCCTTCAGCTTTGATGTTTACATCAATGCTTACCTTGATAAATATAGCATTAATGCTCATGCATATGCATGAAATATTTTTAATTTTAACATATATAATATCCATACAACTATCTAATGGTCTGTGCCTCCATTGGAGACACAGAACATTACATGGTATATTCAAAAGAGTGATGTCAATACTCATACTGATACATAGATTAATCCTGACATTAATATACATGATACTTTTACAACCATTTGTTGGTCTGTGTTCCCATTGGGCATACAGAACAATATGTGGTGTACTATTCATATTCAAAAGAGTGACATCAATGCTCATGCTCATGTACACTTCGAGCAAAATGCTAAATAGTGCCCCACAAATAAACTTAGAGTTGCACTCTCAGAGAAAGAGCAAAAAGCTCTATGGTGAATTGGAAAAGACATTAATGCACATGCTCATGCATAAAAATCCATTAATGCTCTCATACCTAAAGTTTAGACAACTATGTCTTGACCTGGACTTCCATTGGGAGAACAGGGCATTATATAGTCCGAAATCTGACAATTATGGAATGACATCATTATTCATGCCAATGCATGAAATGCATGAAATACATGAAAAACTTCTAAATAAAATAATATATATTGTATCACAGTTGTGCTTTGCGCTGCATTTTTATAAAAAAGGCAGCATGGAGCGTAACTCTCTGACAATAAATGGGAAAACAGCATTAATATTCATGCTCATGCATAGAATATTTGTATATCCAATATTATATATTGAATTATGGCCTTATTTTAACTTATATTCCCATGGAATATCATACATCATCTCACGATTGCAGTTTATGATGTGCCTTCATAGAGGGAGCATTATTAGGTGCAATTCCGTGATGATCTTTGAAAATTTGACATTAATGTTCATGCTCATGCATGGAATATTTTCATATTCAATATTATATATTGAATTATGGTTATATTTTAATGTAGATCCCCATAGAGAATATGGCAAACTATGCAAAGGAATGTTGCCAAAAAATCAGAAGGAATTTAAAAGGAGAATGACATCATTACTCACGATTATGCATGATGTTTTTAATCAAGTTACATCTGCATCCAGTCTTGGGTTCTCACTGAGAACGCGACACTTCATGCGATGTTTCAAAAATTTAAGTAAAAGCTTTACATTTATACTCAAAAAAGCAACATCAATGCTCATGCATATATTTTCCACTTGTCTAACATATCCTTTTAAATTACAGATTTATGTGAGGATGTGTATATCACAATCTAATATAGAGTGTGATGCATACTCTTCACTAGCACTGATGTTAACACCAGTGCTACTTTACATTCAAAATAAAATCTTATCCCCTGAGAATTTGTTTTTTGATAATTTAAATATATTTTTGAAAGAAATGCCCTTGCAAACCGCTCATCATGAAGATAGCTACACTCAATATTAATGGTTTAGAAAACAAGAAGACCAGACTCATTGATTTGATGAATCAAAATGAATTTGATATTCTTTGTATTCAAGAAACGCATATTGTAACAAAAGAATCCTTTAATTTTATAGAAAAAACAACTAACACCCTTGGTTTTATTTCAGCACCAGATACACCAAATTATAACGGAACAGCTATCTTCTTGGGGAGGGGGTTGCATGGGTTTCAAATCAAAAATATAAATATTGAAATACCATCCCTTAAATATCGTGTTCTACATATTAGCATTCATGCTGATACAATTTTTCACATTATTAATATATATGCTCCAGCAAGGAAAGAACATAAAGCCCCTTTTTATAGAGAATTTTTCAAATATATTGCCAAACTAAAAAATCAAAATTTAATAATTTTGGGAGATTTTAACTTTGTAGAATATGATGAAGACAGATTTTTAGGATCAAACATTCAGGACAAAACCATAACAAAAATGTGTACATTCAAAACTCTTGGACTAATTGACACCTTTAAAAATCTTCACAATACAATTAATTTCACACACTTAAGAAGCAGAATAGATAGAATTTATATAACTGCACTTTTTCACCCTAAAATAAGCTCTATTCAACATTTAGAATCCTTCTCAGATCATAAATTAGTACTTTTAGACATAAATTTAGACAAATTTAAACCTTGGGGCAAATATTATTGGAAATTGAACAATTCACTACTTGAAAATGAATTTTACAAACAAGAAATTTTAAATTTAATTCAAGAATATAATGACACTAAAATACTAAATACACCTCATCAAAATTGGACAAATTTTAAACAAAAAGTCCAGAAAACTTCAAAAAAATTCAGTTCTTTCCTATCAGCAATACGCAAAAATGAAATACTAGCATGCCAACACTTAAAACGACAAAATTTATCAGAAGAACTACATGAAAATATCAAGGAAAAAGAGGAAGAACTCAAAAATTATCAAAATTCAGGGAATTTAGTCAGAGTTAAAAACAAAACTCTAAATAAAATTTATTCTAAAGGAAAAGAACTAAATAGAAAACAAGAATTTGAAAAAGGAATTTCAAAATTTATTTTCAAGATTAAAACTAACAATATTGAATATACAGAAAAAAAGGACATTTTAAATGAAATTCAGAACTTTTATCAAAATTTATACAGTTCTCAAAATATACCTGATACCAGTATTCATAAATATCTTGAGGATTTCTCACCTCCAACATTAAATGACAATCAAAAAAACAACATAGGATCCTTTATAACAGAAAAAGAAATTGATAATGCAATTAAAGAAATGAATTTAAATAAATCCCCAGGATCGGATGGATTAACAGCTGAATTTTATAAAACTTTTCGAACACAACTAACACCAATATTAACAGAATTATTCAATAACAGCTTTTTTCAAAACTTCCTTCCACCTGATTTCAAATTAGGAATAATAACTTTAATTTTCAAAAATAAAGGTAGCCCAGATGAAATAAAGAACTGGAGACCCATTTCTTTACTTAATCTGGACTACAAAATTCTAACTAAAACTTTTACACTCAGACTAAAACAAAATATAACAAACATTATCAATGACTTTCAAAGTTGCGGACCCAATAAATCAATAATCAATAATGCATTAAACTTAAAAACAATCATTCAATACATTAAACAAAATGACCAAAACTATGCAATAATTTCTCTAGATCAAGAAAAAGCTTTTGATAGAATAGAACATAATTTTTTAAAAATTGTACTCAAAAAATTTAATTTTCCTGATAATTTTATAAAATGGTTTAGTATCTTATACACTGATATAGAATCCAAAATTTTAGTCAATGGAACCTTCACATCCACTTTCAAAATTAAAAGGTCTGTAAGACAAGGATGCTCTTTATCCATGTTCCTATATGCTTTAGGCCTAGAACCTCTAATCTTCAAAATAAACTCAAATCCTAACATACAAGGAATCAGCATCCCTAATACTCAAAAAGAAACAAAATCACTTCAACATGCAGACGATACTATAGTTATTATAAAAAATAAAAAATCCTTTTCAAATCTGAAGAAAGAAACCAAAAAATATAGTGAAAATTCAGGATCAAAAATAAATCAGGATAAAACTGAAATTTTAACTTTTGGAAATTGGGATGATTTAAAAGAATCAAATCCAGAAAACTTATTCAAAAATAAAATAAAAGTTTATGGAGTAATTTTTGGAGAAAATGAAATAAAAGAAAATTTAGAACCGAAAATCTTAAAAATGAAACAAGCAGTGAATAAATGGAGTAATTCTTACTTTAATATTTTCGAAAAAAACAATAATAATCAAAACTTACATTCTAAGCTTAATACAATATGCTATGTATTTTGTAGAAATTCAACCAGAATATTTAAAACAAATAAACACAATAATATTCAACTTTTTATGGAATGGACGAGACAAAATAAAAAGAGACACCCTAATTAAGCATACATCTCAAGGAGGACTCTGGATTCCATCAATCTCACACAAACAAGAAACTCTAATTATTCAAAATATACGCAAAATCGAAATTAACCCCACCCAACCCTGGGCAAATCTATACATTTATTGGTTTGGCTTAAATCTCAGATTTTACAATAATTCTCTAGCCACAAACACTTATCTACATAACTTTGAAAATTATGAAGAACATTCAATTATCAGAAAAACTATTTTAAAATACAGATCACAAGACGAAATTTGGAGAATTCCTAATATAAAACTTATTTATAAAATAATTATAAGTAACGTAAACCACACACCAACAACAGCAATAAAATTTCCATCATCTAATTGGGAACTAATATGGAAAAAGTATGACACCTTCAGAAAAACTGATGAAAGACTCATATTATTTAAATTCTTGCACAAAATTCTACCAACAGGAGAATATTATCATAAATATGGCTTTTTTAATAAAATTCCAAGATGTGCAGACTGCTGGCTTGGTCCTAATACAATTCAACATATTTTTGAAACTTGCATAACCCATAATATTGAGCGTAACGCCCTACTTTTAGAGCTTCAAAACATCACACCCAACATCACGCTAAATTCAAATCTTTTTCAAACGGGAAATAATGATAAAAATCTAGATCTTCGCATCCAAAATCAAATTTGTACAGCTATCTTTAAATACATAATCACAATATGGAAACAATGCATTAAATTAAAACCTCCTTAAACACCAACAGGTAGAAATGTCAAAAGAAAATAGCCAAAATAGAATATTAAAACATTAAAATAAAAATTTAAACATGTAATTTAGCATGAAAAACTTTAATAAGTCAGAAAACCATAAAGATAATCTTAAACATAATTATTTTAATAAAAATTAGCTTAATTTGCAAAAAAATAAGTTTTTTCCACTTTGGTAGTCAGCAGATGACAAAATTTCAAACTTTTCTTATTTTTAAGAAGATGTCTTTTAAGTAACTATATACGGTGAATGCTCTCTTTTACGTCCGCACGGGGTCAAGGTCGGATTTCTAGAGACAAAATGAGTCACTAGAAGGCGATTTTGACCATCTTTTTTTAAACTTTTAAAAACTGAAAATCATTATATAAATCTAATTTATACAAAGTAAAACACCCATTCTTTAATATTTGACCGAAAAAAAAACAAGTTATTTTATTTATAAATTACTTTAAAAATCTTCCAAACATGGACAATTAAGCCCAAGAGAAAATTTTTTTCAAAATCATTTGATTGGTCCGCTTGAGATGCCTTCTATTGGGAGGATGTCCAAGTAGGTCAATCCTATTTTGACTGATTTTTGCACAAAATTTGAAACATATTTCTTAAGAACTGGAGCGCTTCCCCCTGGACTCTGTGACTGTGCTATGTTAACCCTCGCATGGACATGGAGTTCAGGAGTGATATATCGACATGCTGTTTTGCTGTCGTTCTATATTTACAGTCGGACCCCCGAGGGACCCACTCTTATGAGTGTGGAAACAAGGGGCCCCGAACAACCAGTCTTAATTCCAAATAAAGTATTATAGCAGAAGACTGGGGCGCAACCTGCCTTGGGATTGATTTATATCAACTCTCGGGGTAGGAAGCGTCACAAATATTAGCCTTCGGGAGTTCCTGGACATAGAACCACAAAAAGCATAAACCCACCCGGCCAGTACTGGTACACCACAAAAATACTCTTTTAAAAAAGCTGCCATACTTGTTAGGGATCCCTCATTAAATAAATCAGGAGTAATATAAAATAATTTAATTTTTGGATAATTAAGTAGTTAAAACCTATATTACAGTGTTACAAATAATTAGAAAAATAAACTGTTGTTTTTAGCATAGATCAAAGAAATTATTTTAAAATAATAATAGAAATTATAATGTTTTCGTTTCAAATTGACGATTTCTCCCGAATATTAAGGGAGGTATCTCCATGACAACTGCATTTTAGCCCTTTTACCATAGATAACCTAAAAAACACACGGGTTTGAATTTAGAAATAAGAAAACAAAGGCTGTTGCCATATAATAGACCCAGTTTTATAATAATAACAGGACCATCATGAGAGAAAATTTAACTTCAACTTTCATAATGGAACCCTATGGGAATTTCATCTCAAATGATGATTTTTAATCCATCGATAGCATTCTTCTACAAAATCGTTTACCAGTAAAAGGGGTCATTTGACTTATTTTAGGACATAATCAGTTGGGAAAAACAAAAAATGTTCATTTTTGTAACATGCGATGTATCACCTTTTGCAGGTTTTGCATGGTTCTTAGCAAGAGCTGTACTTAATGACTAATAATTTGCTGCTTTTCTTTGTGACAATCGCAGGTGCATTAATGCATAAACATGTATTTTTCATAGAATGGGAGGTTTCTCAATGTCAATATCAAAATGGCTTATATCTTTTTTAAATTGACCTAAGTACACATGAGCGCTTCCTTGACCATTTAACAAGGGGCATAAACCAGGTGACCATTATGACTGATAAGGCGTTGAATGCCACATGTACACCTGGACAATAAATGCCGAGAAATGATTATAAATTGTTCTGGATGGTATGTGGGGAGAAATCTCTGGCCCACTTCGAATCGAACTAAAGGTCCTACTAAAGTTCTCACGTAATAATTGCGCGCGCATGTTTACATCCGAATGGCTGCAGTTGGAACTTTAGTTGGCTGCCAAGTAAACAAAGTGAATAGCCTTGCATGCCCACTTTCAATTCTTCATCGCAGACAAAAATGATGTTCATATACTGCACAACAAACACTTATTAACAATTACGAATAAGTAGGACCGCAAATAGAGCACAGCGAGTATTTATTTTCTAAAACAAATCATTTTGAGGCTACTGACAGATCTTGAACCCATCTTGATAGATAGGGCTAGAGGAGGGAGCCAGACAATCTACTAGAGTAACGGTGCTATGACCTACCGTTGATCTCTAGTTGGACTATAGTAGCGACTATCGATGTTCGAATCGAACTACAGTTACTATAGTAGGAACTATAGTTCGATTCGAAGTGTGTCTCTGTCGTCAAAGGCGTGCATGCAGATGTTTTGGACAGTTTCATAAATTATAGATTGATGAAAGAGACAGACAGACAGGACAGACAAAAGCGTAAAATATCCAGGTGGGTCGGCGGGTTAATGAGCGATAATTTTGATGTCGCTACCAATGACGAAATTTCTAGCATTCTTTAAAAGAATGTGCACAAATTGGCTGCTAATCAGGACACTTTGATGCCAAAAGAGTCGCCATCTATGCTCAATGTATCCAGAATTGAGATCAGGGAAAATAGGCAAATACTTAATGATTCATTATTGCTAATTGGGTCAGTTGAAGTTAAATTTATTAATATCTCAGACCAAATGGAACAAGAAATAAGGGGAGATAGCACTGCTTTGATATTGTTATAAAGGCTTTTCGCATTAATAGGGGATCTCAAACTTGCCTTGTCAAGATCAATGTACTTCTGTGTACATTTTCAAATGCAAATTCAGACAGTTGCATTGCAGAAACTGTCACCAACGGCAATTCCTGTATTCAACCAGGCTTACAAATATGCAATGTAAAATGTCCTATCAGGAATGCTAATTAATGTTGGACTCAATTTTGATTTTTTTTATCAAGATACGGTTCATGTCAAGGAATATTGTAACGCATGAATACATCAGACGACTTTCCCATTGGTATCCTGGGTCAGGTGTGGTGCTTGATTGTATCGATTCCTGATCTTTGCCCTCTTTCTAACTTTTACCAACTGCATTTTAGTTGTCTAATGATGTCTACCCAGTAATTCTGGGTAATCCAACAGTTTTTCATTTGTCTTGAAAGAAAACAGATAGTGGAAGGCAGCAAATTATCATATGACGTCGCGTCTGGGAGTGTAATAACGCCATACAATAAAATCGATAAACCACTAGTGGTTTATAGATTTACGGGAAACGTTATGTAGTCCATAACAACATTGCGTACATAATGACAAAATTATAATGTTTTTACGCCAGAAATTAGATTTCAAAGTATTTGTCATATTATAAAGAGAACCTAACATTCGTGCTCTTGTATTATTGAATTTATTAAAGTCGTTGCGAAAAAGTGATAAAATGCTCGGCAAGCCGCGCATTTCATCTTTTTTCTCCGACTCGTTTAATAAATTCAATAAAACATGAGCACTCATGTAAGATCCTCTAATTAATCCACCGTTTTTTTGGGGGTTTTTTTTACATTACACAAGACTTCCATAATTTTCATTTTCAGGGTATTTTGAAGGTCGCTGATCAAAGGAAAACATTGAAATTTTGCAAGTGGTATGCTGAAGGAATATAATATTTCAGGTGTAAGAGTTTGGGATGACATAAATCGAATCGTTCCTTTTGACAATAAGACAATTAAAACCCCACCTAAATTGGCAAACTTAGAAGAGTTTCCAACATTTTCCAATGTGGGGTTATCTGATAATTATCATGTCAGTATTCACTATTCTTTGTGTTTCGGCCATGTGCTTATGGAAATATAAGCTCAAAATTCTCCAAAACACGCCCTGCCTTGTCATAAGAAAGCCCAAAATAAGGACGGGTCCTAAGACGAAAGCAAAATGACAGCTGAAGAAGGTGATGACAATGAGGTAGAATAATCGGAACTTCCTCGTCCAATTCCGCGAAATTCCGTGGAATCAGACCACGGATGTACATCGAGGATCTACTTTGATAACGCGGGTGATAACATGACGCTGGCGTTATTTATAACGTGACGCTGACGTCACGGAATCCGGAAATCCTGTTTACACAATAACAAGTGTGATTGCAGCAAAACGAATGGTTTAAATGAAGTATATGTTTTTCAATAAAATATCGCTATATAGCGATAATTAATTGGAAAAAAAACATAAACTTCATTTATTCTGCTGATTAAACTTTTCGGATTTGATAGAGCTGAACCTACATGCTACAGAACTAATTTTCCATACGCCAGTTCTGGCTATCAAAATGGAGCTTTTTGGTACATAGTACTACGCGTAATGCTCCTTTCATACACCCGAGCCATGATTCGATTCTCGAATTGTGGCGGACTTTCCCGAATGTGAGGTAGAAGTTGCCACATCTGGACTGACAGACATAGGACAGCCGACGACATCTAATCAATTTATCAAGGATAAATTCATGGTGTTGGACACTTAATAAAATAATTCATAAATACTAAACCGGATGTTTTACCTCTAGGTGATAGATAGAACAACTAAAGCCCCTCTAAATGTCGAGTTAAATGCACCCCTGGCGGATTAGGTTGTTATACACCATTTTAAAGCTCAATGTCTCAAGAGTCGAATGAGACTTGATGTAGAACTCTCATGTGGCCCGGTTGCCATGGAAAGCGTGCAGAAACAGGTCACCATGTATAAAAATGAATAACAACAAAATATATTAGGACCGTCAAAATAGGACATAAATCATCAAATTGACTAAACAGTCATGTAATATGTAAGAACAGTTACTTTCCTGTAGATACTGATGTCTGTTAGACCGATTTCGGCCCATCATGAAGTCATTTACGTAACATTTTCAGCTAGACTTGATTAAACCTTTGATATTTTGTTATAAAGTTTCTTTTTATAATCTTTTAAGACCACGTTTTAGATACAAATAACTTGAGTATAAAACACAATTTACTGACCATTTCAAAACTGCAAACAGCTTGTTCTTATCACGAAAACCTTTACAGTAATAGGCTGTTGAACATGACAACCAAGAAGAAAACGTTACGTAAGAAAAAATTCCTTTAAGATAAAAGCATGTTATCCTAAGCTTTTGGTAACATTTATGATCATTCTGTTGATAAACAAGAGTAAAAGAGGGTTATAAACATTTTTGGTGTAAAGTTTCATTTCAATTGCCTGGCAATATGTAGCGTATGCTACAAACGATGAGTTCTATATATTGCTTAATTTCATACGATATTTTACGGAATTTCAAAACTGATTTTCGTGCTGAATAGACATAACGATAATACTTTGTTTGAAATAGAATTTATTAGCTCTTTTAGTAGTTAACCACATACGTTCAGACCACTTTTTTCCCTATATATCTTTGTATAGCGGCCATCTTGGATTTGGTGGAGACGATTGGAAAAATCAATACTCGATAGCAGACGAGCTTCAACAATAGCGAGCCACACCCAAGCGACCTTTCGAACAGAAACCTACGTCATATCAAGGTCAGTTAACAGTCCACAATAAGGTAAAGTTATAAATTGAAAAGAGGTTCGTTCTAAAGACTTGTGGTCATCAAGGAGGGGCTATAGTAGATAGAAAATGAGAGTTTGAGCACACTTAATCCCTATTGTTATCGATGCACATGTGCACTTAATCCTATTGTTAAGTCCCCGAGTTATAACAACAATGAGAAGTAATAACAATACAGACTTATGAAAAACATGAGCATCGGAGGACAATAAGATCTGCGGGAGGTGTGAAAATACAGGTGAGGGGGTAGTTTTAACAATAGGCTCTGCGGAGGGCGTAAAAATACAAGTGAGGTGCGAAAATACAGGTAAATATACCTGGGTCCTCAAAAGAACAGTAGACCCCTATCAGACCGCTACAGAACACCGTATGATTAATATAGACTTCAACTTTGTTGTTAAAAAGCATACTAACACATTGGCCCTGACACCATCATGGTAAATGGATGCTGAAGAACTGTTGATTTTTCTGATGAACCATCCTTGGTGCATGTTTTGCTGTGGTCTGTAAATGTTGGTATACCTCCCGGCGGCAGCAGCGTTGTTATACCTCCCTGTGGCAGCGGAGGCGTTGTTATACCTCCCTGTGGTGGCGGCGGCAGATACGCTTCACTGCCCTGCGGATATGCCTGATTGATTTTCCCGTGTTTATGGCGTCTGTGCCTTAACATCACGTCTCGTCTTGAAAATATTTCCAAACACTCCGGACATTTTGTAGTGAACATGTTGACTCTATGAATGTCTCATATAAAATGAGAATCTTTAAGTTAAGGTACTATTTAACAACCAAATGTTTTCTAATTCAAAGAGGTCCTGATTGCTTCTATTTATCCAATCCAACTGCTGTATTTCGTTTTATGCAATCAATAGTTTATGTTCATTAGGGACTAATCTTATATGACTTAGTATTTTAAAACAATTTTTCATTTCTCTTCAGGCTATTGAACAGAAAAGACATGGCATTCAAGTGTCCCGAATGTGAATTTACAGCTGACAAGAAGAGTCAGCTGCTACAACATCAGAGATCTGCCAACCATTGGCGAAGCTTTAATTGTGAGGTATGTGGTGCTCGGTTTACGAGGAAAGCCAATTTGGATAGGCACATGATGAAACATAAAGATAATAGCAACGTCCATTGCCAAACATGTGGTCGTGCGTTTAGTCGTCATGGCGCTTTAGAAAGACATTTACGAGAGAAACATCAGATCGGAGGTGGTCAGAAAAGACCCTCAAGTGAGTTTGGAGAAGGTCGCGTGACAAAACAACTGAAAAAGGATGATGATCCTCGTCAGCATTATGACCTTCAGAAAGTCAAGGAACAGAGAATCGAAAAGTTCAAGACCACAGCCAGTACCTACAAAGTAACATTTAAAGACATTGAGATCAGTGATAACATATTGTCAACGTTGAAGAAACTATTCAGTGCTCTTTTCTCTGATCTAACGAGAAAAAGTAAGCCAATAGATCTAGTTCGCATCACAGTTCAAAGTCCATCCCTTGACTATCCAATTTCTATTCCTTTTATGAAAGTCACAGAGCTGACAGCTGATAGATACATGTCAGAAGTGGAGAGAGTACTCCAGTCCAACGAAGATTTCATCATTGACTCTGGTCTAATCATCGAGGTGACTCTGGTTGACATGCCTAGTGGTGGCATTGGTAAAAGGTGCAAATATGTGAACATGCACAAATTTCTGCAGCAAAAGAAATGCATACTACAGATACAAAATGATGATGAACTTTGTTGTGCCAGAGCCATAGTCACCGCCAAGGCAAATATTGACCAACATGCAAAATGGAATAGCATTCGACAAGGAAGAGAAATACAAAAACAGTTGGCCAAACAACTCCATGCAGAAGCTGGTGTACCATTGGGAAAATGTAGTATAGAAGAGGTAAAGATGTTCGAACATGTATTGTCAGACTATCAGTTACATGTCGTGTCCAGGGAACACTTCAATGCCATCATCTACAGTGGGCCAGTAGCGGAAAAGAAAATATTTTTATATTTGCATGATGACCATTATGACATTATTACCAGTATGCCAGCTTTTCTCTCTAGAAACTATTTCTGTACCAAATGTAACAGAGGCTATGATCAGAAAGAAGATCATAAGTGCAACAATGTATGCCATTGCTGTCGCAAAGTTCATGACTCAAGTGAAGAAGATTGGATCCAATGTGATAGGTGCTGCAGATTTTTTCTGGGTAATGAATGCTTTGACCTACATAAACGTACCACTGCCAAAGGGAAATCGACATGTAAAACCATATATCGGTGCAAAGACTGTGGGAAAACAGTGAATAGAAAACTAGATTTAAATCATCGATGTGGACAGACATTCTGCAAACGTTGCGAAGACTTATTTCCAGAAGGCCATAGATGCTACATGATTCCTGAAAATAACGACTTTCAAGCACAATTGTCCATAGAAGAAGAGCTTGTAGACGAAACGAAGAATGCTAAAACATTCATCTTTTTCGACTTTGAGTGTACCCAGGACGATTTGATTCAATGTGAAGAGGGGTACATTCCAGACCTGTATGGAAAATATGTACATTGTCTGAAATCTAACTGCGGTGCTTACGAACATAAACCTAACCTTTGTGTGGTACAGAAAGTTTGTCCTGGTTGCATGGATAAAGAAACAGCATGCAGTGGATGTGAAAAAGGAGAGCAAGTTTTTTCGGGTGACAACACTTTAAATGCGTTCTGTGAATGGCTCTTTTCAGAAAAAAATTACCAGGCAACTGTTTTGTGTCACAACTTTCAGGGCTATGATTCCTATCCAATCTTACAGTACCTATACAAGAACTCTGTACTCCCCAATGTGGTTGCCAATGGTGCTAAAATTATGTCTCTCACGGTGCCACATTGCAAAAGCAAGATGAACGATTCTATTAACTTTCTACCAATGGCATTGGCTAAATTTCCCCAGTTGTTTGGCTTCAACGAGCTCAAAAAAGGATATTTTCCTCATTTATTTAATACAAAGGAAAATCAGAGTGTAGTGATGGATACTTTGCCAGATATCTCTTACTACACTCCTGACAGCATGAAACCTGAGGCAAAAGAAGAGTTTTTGACATGGTACAAACAGCATAAACACGATCATTTTGACATTCAAGCAGAACTTCTTGGATACTGCAGATCAGATGTTGATATTTTAAGGCGGTGTTCTCTGCGTTCAGAGGTGATTTCATGGATATCACAGGCATTGACCCTTTTGAGCGTTGTATTACCATAGCCTCTGCCTGCAATATGGTGTTTAGAACGAACTTTTTAACATCTAACACCATTGGAATAATCCCTAATCATGGATACAGACCTGAACAGAAACATTCTATGAAAGCTCTTCAATGGATAAAATACCTTGCTCACTCGGAGAGGTTAGACATAAAGCATGCTCGAAATGGTGGAGAGAAAACAATAGGCCCTTACAGGGTGGATGGTTACTATGAAACAGAGCGTGGAGAGAAATTAGTATTGGAATTCCACGGTGATTTTTGGCATGGGAATCCAATGAAATTCTCCCGCTCCACGATCAATCCAGTCAACCAAATGACCATGGGAGAGGTCTTTGATAAGACTCTTGAGAAGAGACGCTTTTTAGAAAGCCAAGGTTATATGTATAGGTTTATTTGGGAATCTGACTTTGACAGACAGGTACAAGAAAATCAAGACATAAGAGCCTTTGTTGAGTATCTGGACATAGTAATGCCTCTAGAACCCAGAGACGCATTTTATGGGGGCCGCACAGAAGCCTACACATTGTACAAAGAGGCTTCGAAGGAGGAGTCCATTGACTATTAAGATGTGACCTCTCTGTATCCCGGGGTCAATAAAACAGGCAAGATTCCACTCCGTCATCCTGAGATCATCACAGAAAACTTTGACATTCTTGACAATTACGAAGGTCTTATTAAATGTAAAGTCCTCCCACCAAAAGCTCTGTTTCATCCTGTTTTACCTTGCAAAGTGAATGGCAAGCTGTTGTTCCATCTGTGTAAGACTTGTGCTGAGACACAGCAACAAACACCTTGCAGACATGATAATGAGAGACGCTCATTCATTGGTACCTGGGTTACAGATGAGGTAAAAAAGGCGTTGCAAATAGGATATCAAATTGTCAGAATCTATGAAATATGGCATTTCGATCATATATCACAATATGATCCTAACACAAAGACAGGGGGATTATTTACAGAATACGTCAACACCTTTTTGAAACTGAAACAGGAGGCCAGCGGATGGCCTGATTGGATTTTAACAGAAGAAGATAAACAAAATTACATTGAGCTGTATAATCATAAAGAAGGTATCACCTTGGAGTACCACAAAATTAAAAAGAACCCAGGGTTGCGAGCCTTGGCAAAGCTCATGCTGAACTCGTTCTGGGGGAAATTCGGACAAAGAGCCCTATTGCCAAAGGTAGATTTTGTGGATGATCCCTCAGTCTATTTCGACAAGTTAACTTCTGACCAGGAGGAAGTCACAGCTGTCAATTTTGTGTCTGAGGACATGTAGAAATGCGCTGGAAGTACAAAAACGATTTTGTGGATGCCAACTCTAAAACTAATGTGGTGATAGCAGCCTACACAACAGCTCAGGCGCGTCTAAAACTTTACTCATACCTTAGTAAACTCGGTCCAAGAGCGCTCTACGCAGACACAGATTCCGTGATCTTTTCCTCAAAATATGGAGAACCTAAACCTTCCCTGGGCGACTATTTAGGTGACCTGACTGACAAAGTTCCCCATAACAGAATTCAAACTTTCGTAACAGGGGGTCCTAAAAACTATGCCTATCGAACCCAACACCCTGATAAACTGGGCAATTATGCTACCTGTAAGGTCAGAGGCATCACTTTTAATTGTAAAAACATGCTGAATGTTAATTTTGGCGTAATGAAGGACTTTGTCACAAAACGACAAAATGCCTCAATATCAGTATGCAACGCTCATAAAATCACTAGAGACAGAGACTTGGCAAAGATTGTTTCCATTCCACAACGGAAAGACTATCGTTTGGTGTTTGACAAAAGAGTTCTTCTAGATCAATACATCTCTTATCCTTTTGGATATTAGTTTTTTTCATCTCAGAGATCAACATCAATGTGTATTTTTTTTTTCATTTTTATGAAGAACTATTTTAATATTGTGTTGGGTATTATATTAATTATATTGATCATTAATAATTTAAATCGATTATAACTTGTTTGATGCATTAAAACATAGCTAACTCTAACCAAGGGAGGTATAACAACGCCGCCGCCACAGGGAGGTATAACAACGCCGCCGCCGCTGCCACAGGGAGGTATAACAACGCCGCCGCCGCCGCCGCCAGGAGGTATACCAACATTTACAGACCACAGCAAAACATGCACCAAGGATGGTTCATCAGAAAAATCAACAGTTCTTCAGCATCCATTTACCATGATGGTGTCAGGGCCAACGTGTTAGTATGCTTTTTAACAGCAAAGTTGAAGTCTATATTAATCGTAGGGTGTTCTGTAGCGGTCTGATCGGGGTCTATGGTTCTTTTAAGGACCCAGGTATATTTACCTGTATTTTCGCACCTCACTTGTATTTTTACGCCCTCCGCAGAGCCTATTGTTAAAAGTACCCCCTCACCTGTATTTTCACACCTCCCCCAGATCTTATTGTCCTCCGATGCTCATGTTTGCATGAGTCTGTATTGTTATTACTTCTCATTGTTGTTATAACTCGGGGACTTAACAATAGGATTAAGTGCACATGTGCATCGATAACAATAGGGATTAAGTGTGCTCAAACTCTCATTTTCTATCTACTATAGCCCCTCCTTGATGGCCACAAGTCTTCAGAAGAAATTTAGAACGAACCTCTTTTCAATTTATAACTTTACCTTATTGTGGACTGTTAACTGACCTTGATATGACGTAGGTTTCTGTTCGAAAGGTCGCTTGGGTGTGGCTCGCTATTGTTGAAGCTCGTCTGCTATCGAGTATCGATTTTTCCAATCGTCTCCACCAAATCCAAGATGGCTGCTATACAAAGATATATAGGGAAAAAGTGGTCTGAACGTATGTGGTTAACTACTTCTTTTTAAGAGACTCATGATTACAAATACTTTTGTGAAATAGTTCAATATTTTAGAACCATTTAAACAAGTAAATGCATATTTTTTATCGATTTGGTCAAAATAATAGTTTTCAAACCTCTTTAACAAATACAACGGGTGCTCTCAAGTACCAGCAGAATAAGGGTACATCAAATGCTCTGTCAAATTGTCATAGTAACGTAAACTACCAAATACATTTTATCATAAGGTCATATGAAGGTCCAAAATGCTGTTAAAAACAGTATTTAATTGAGCCAAAAATGGAATAATATCATAATAGTGGATTTAGTTTTTTGATTACTTATCAGAAGAAAACTTTTAATCCTTTCATTTATTTTACAACAACCTGTAATTAGTGTATCCAGTTTATTGTTGTTCACATTATACAACTTTGTCAGTTACCAGATACTGACTAGTATTACTTGTATATTTTGGTTCATCTATATCAACAAAATACTGCGTTTTACTAAATGTTTTATGGCAGGTTGTAGCAATCAAAACGTTTGTGCTATCACAACACAGGTAGAATCAAGTACCCAAGAACCCATGAAAAAAAGAAATTTATCTCCTTAATATAAACGTTGCCAAAATTTGCACAAAGACATCGACTTAGCTCCCATTACGCTATTACGCACGTGCGTAATAAAAGTAGAAACATTAAAGGGAGGTTACCCAATGTGGTAAAAGTGATTTTCCATACCATAAGGAACTACTCTTACAGGAAATAATTCGCTCCCTCCCTTTAAGAGAAGTTCCCATTTTGAAAAGGGGCGCAATTGAAGAGAATCACTGCTCAACCAGTTAGTCTTCTTTTTTCAGCGTTCTGGCTACGCTTTTGAACGACATACAACATTAACCTACGGAATCAAATGGTAAATGCACAAGCAAACTGACAAAATACGCTGCTATATACTGTAAACACTTATATTTGGCGCTATTGGCGGTAAAAATAAAATCGCCAAAATATGAGACCGCGAAATACACTCAAGTTCGAATGCAGTATCACAATGAGCAATAAATGGACACACACCTTTAGCATGCTGGTATCCGTATCGCCCAAAACAATTTTTAACGGTAGAAAATGTTTCAACGTAGCGGAAGCCACGTCTTAAGGGCTACTTTCAAAGGAAAGAATTTGCTTCCAATAGGGAGCTTTTTTCTTATTGGCAGCATATTTTTTCCTTCAAAAGTAGCCCTATGAGAATAAAATAAAACTAACTTAAAAGGACATTGAATTGAGAAACAAAATTAAACTACGCCAATATGTCAGTCTTTTAAAATCGCCAAACTTTGATGCCGCGAATATTTAGTAGGTTGTAGTACTTAAAAAGACAAGAACATTTCAATAACCTTAATATGAGATTAAATGAGGAAAGAAAATAAGACCTATGAAATTTTTGGATTCTATATATTTATTTTCGTATTGCCGTTTTAAGACATATATTTTAAGCCCCGTTCTCACTCACGGGTGGGCATCAGCGGAACTACCGCGAAATCGCGTCAACGTAAATTTGTTCCTTCGTCACATCCGGGACCTTTCGCGGCAGTGGCAACGTCACGGAAAAGCCAAACAAAGGTTGGTACTCTCGCTTGTTTTGATCTTTTATAAAAGAATGGGCTAACTATGTAAAAATGTGGCAATGCTATTCCATGAAGACATGATTTACCTTGCTAAACAGGCCAAACATGATGTTGAAAAAAGTTTTGCTTTGAGATGAGGACCGTAACCAAATCGAACACAGAACGGGATTTCTTCAGTTTTATGTCAAAACGAAGAAAGTATGCAGATATTTTGCTAGTTTTAGCTCAGAACAAGCGCATTTTACACATGGCATGTACATAACAGCCCTTATTCTTCCTTCGGACGTAAAATAATCGAACTGATCATGCTCTATGAAGGAATGGTGCCAAAGTTTTCAGGTACAGTAGCGCCTGCGCCATCGCGGTAGTTGTAACATCACGCTCCAGTTCCTTCGAGTATTCCATGCTCAGCCTTTTGCGCAGATGCGCTACAGATGTAAGCATCAGGTCTCGTCCACTGGCCCAGATATACTTGAAGTGTATATCATTTATCTGTGATGTACCGAAAGGAGCAAAAGATTAATTATAGTATATACTATAATTAATTATGGTATATACCATAATAAGATATGGCAAAAACCATAATTAAATATAGCATATACCTTAATTAAATATAGCATATACTATAATTAAATATACTTGAAGTGTATATCATTTATCTACATGTATATACGTGTTAGTACATGAGATATATACAGGTACGTATCGATCGCAAAAGCCTTCTTAGTACGCGTAAGCAGACGTATCCAGCGGGTAGTCTAAAGTTTGGTCTTGTCTTTATCTACATCCATACTCTGCAGTGTGTGCGAGCAGCCGAAAAGTTCTGGTTGCGATAAGTGACAAAATCTCATGTACTGACACATATATACATGTAGATAAATGATATACACTTCAAGTATTTACATCTGCGCAAAATGCTGAGCTAAAGGTTATGGGGGTCTTTGAGGTGAGGATTTGGAGTGGGGCAGGAGTAAGTGTGCTAGTTTGTACACAGGGATCAGTGTTGGAGATGGATTGGTGGTGGCTTGGTGTGTTTCAGTTGATACAACATTATTATACACATTTCTCTCCGAGCCTGCATGCACTGCATGTACTAACATGGAATACTCGAAGGAACTAGAGCGTGACGTTACAACTACCGCGATGGCCCTACTGCGCCTGAAAACTTTGGCATAATTCCTTATAGAACATGATCGGTTCGATTTTTTTACGTGCGAAGGACGGATAAGAGCTGTTATTTACATGCCATGTGTAAAATGCGCTTGTTCTGAGCTAAAACCGGCAAACATTTGCATACTTTCTTCATTTTGACATAAAACTGAAGAAATCCTGTTCTGGGTTCGATTTGGTTCCCGTTCTCATCTACAAACAAAGCTTTTTTCAACATCACGTTTGGCCTGTTTAGCAAGGTAAATCATATCTACATGGAATAGCATTGCAAGATTTTTACATAGTTAGCTCATTCTTTTACAAAAATCAAAACAACCAACATTTTTTTAAGGTCGGCCCCACATACATTTTATACAATTATGTCAGGATGGTCCATTGTATATATTTAGGGCATCAGTATTTATGCTAAAATCCCCCGTTCCCCCAAAAATGTATTTCTTTCTCTAAAGATTAATTTTGTTTTTAGAAGCAAACAGTGCAGACCCAGATGAAATGCTGCATAATGCAGCATTTTATCTGGATCTTCACTGTTTACCAAACAAGAAATAGGGAGCGCAGTTGTCAGTGGTAGATTGCTTGACTTGAGACAGAGGGGTCGCGGGTTTGAGCCTCACCGGGTCACTGTGCTGTAGTCCTTGAGCAAAACACATTTATCCTAGCTTAGTACTGGTTCAACCCAGGAAGACCCGCCCTGTTTAACTGAAAGATTGTTGATGGGGCGTAAAGAATCAAATCAAACAAAACAAACAAGCAGCTTAGGGTAACTCCCTCAGCAGAATGTGGAAATACAATGCCCGACTTGTCCGTCCTTATCCCTTCTCATTTAGGACAAGTAAGACTTAGGCATTTATTTTCACTAATTTAAGTTAAAACAACTCTTTAATATTTTGATTAATTACTACAAACTCGCATGTAGTATGGAAATCCTGTAGATCCTTATCAGGTGGTTTCTGAAGAAGCCAGCAGATTTGGATCCTCACCGTTTACAAAAGAGTTTATATCTGTTTTTACACATTGTTTCAGCAAAATTGGTGGTGGTTTGGTGTGTATCAGTAGATACTACAGTATTACACACATTTCTCTCCGCGCCTGCATGCACTAACATTGTATACTCCAAGGAACTAGAGCGTGACGTTACAACTACCGCGATGGCGCAGGCGCTACTGCGCCTGAAACTTTTGGCACCATTCCTTCATAGAGCATGATTGGTTCGATTTTTTACGTCTGAAGGAAGAATAAGGGCTGTTATGTACATGCCATGTGTAAAATGCGCTTGTTCTGAGCTAAAACTGGCAAAACATCTGCATACTTTCTTCGTTTTGACATAAAACTGAAGAAATCCCGTTATGTGTTCGATTTGGTTACGGTCCTCATCTCAAAGCAAAGCTTTTTTCAACATCACGTTTTGCCTGTTTACCGAGGTAAATCATATCTACATGGAATAGCATCGCCAGATTTTTACATAGCTAGCCCATTCTTTTACAAAAGATCAAAACAAGCGAGAGTACTTACTAGGCGCGTTGCTGAAACTCAAATTTTCGAAAAAAACTTACCTCATCGTCACAAAGGATGAAACAGGTCTTAAATTCAAGATGAATGACTCTACTTTATTTCTGATTGGGTCGTACGCTCAAAAATTGGTAGTATCATATTAAAAAATGGGGAGATAACTCTATGTTTGCAAAAAACGGAAACTTAAAGTACGGTTTTTAAACTGATTTTGTATTGACAAAAAGACGTTCTTTTTCGCAAATTATTTTATTTTCTAAAAGTAGGTTTACTGTCATTTATATTTGTATGATTGATTTTTATAAATTTAAACACAGTTTTATGGGGGGATAACTCTTACTACCCTATAAAATTTAATAATTTCCTCTATATTATTCCTTGTAATACCCTTATATTTAATCAGAACCCGCAAAACTTCATAATTTCTAAAACAATTGTCTTTTCGCTTTTCAAAAACATGATTTGCCGCATCCTGATATGCCTGACGGCTCAGAAATTTGCTTCTTAAGTTGCCACCCCTGTGTGGAAAAACAGCGTTTTAATGCATTTTTCCAATACACTTGATACGAGCATAGGAGATTCGCTGATTTACTTTTGGAGAAAACTTACATAAGCGTCCTAAATGATGATACCTGCCTCAATTAAAGATAAATATATCTGTATTATCAATTTGTGAGGATTGTACGTTAAAATCGAGTATCGTCATTCATAAAATGGGGTAGTAACTCTGGTACTAGAAATAATGTAAAACCAGCATAGATGAGCGTCGTTAAGTACCTCCATGAAATATTGCTTCTCTGTTGTTGTTTTTTTACTTTTACTCACACAAAAGTACATCTGTTTGAAATGTCTAGTCTTTCTTTCTTAGATAGATAAAATAGAACTTCAGAAACAGCAATATGACGCTCTTATTAGATATAAATATTATCTAATTTGCATATTCAAGAATATTAATGAAAACGTAAGTAATGAGAAAAAATGTAGTATAAATTAAGGGGTGTCACCTACAAAATTACCTATATGTCGCTGTTTATCATTCCAGACTAAGAATCGTGGAACCAAATTAAAGTTGAGACATTGGCAAAATGACCAACTGATTAGATATACGAATTATCTAATTTGTATACTCATGAATATTAATGAAAACATACGAAATGAGAGAAAATTGGCCGAAAAATTAAGGGGTATATCTACAAAATTACCACTACACCAGCTGCTAAATATCTTATCCTACAAGATTTGGTACCCAATAAAAGTTGAGACAAAGCCATTGGACTAAAATGATTAAAAATACGAATTATCTCATTTAAATATTGATGAATATTAATGTAAACGTAAGAGATAAGAAAAAAATTGGTAGAAAAATTAAGGGGGTATACCTACAAAATGTCCTATATGTCTGCTGCGTACTAGCCTAGACTAAAAAACTTGGTACCAAATAAAAGTTGAGACATTGCCATTTGACTAAAATGATTAAATATGCGAATTATCTAATTTAAATATTCAAGAATATTAATGTAAACATAAGACATAAAACAAAATTTGTAGAAAAATAAAGGTGATATACTTTAAAAATTACCAGTACGCTAGCTGCTAAATATCCTATCTTACAAAACCTTGTCTGGTAAGTGATATGACGTCATTTGGCGCTTATGCATCAGGACGTTTCGTTTTGGCGTACTGGAAGTGACGTCATATTGCCCATGACAATACCATAACGTTATTTATATTTACTGGTTGGCTAAGACAATGGAGATGTAGTTCACAACATTTATTCAGTTATTTGTTTCTTGATAAAGGCCAAGTGGCCGAAAATTTGAAACAGAGTAAACATAGTGTTTTAGAACAAATTTACGTTGACGCGATTTCGCGGTAGTTCCGCTGATGCCCACCCTTGTGACTGTCCCGGTATAAGGTGCCGGTTCATCCCGGTTTGATGAGCCGTGAAGAACCGTGGCACAATCGTGGCGGCACCGTGGACAACCTTGGAGATCCGGGATGAACCGTGTTGAACCGGCTCATGTCCCCGGTTGTTTTAAAATGTTTAAAACAACCGGGACTCACCGGGAGCAACCGGGAAGGCTGTCAAATACCGTGGTAAACCGAGAAGACGCCGGGAGCAACCGTGTCTCCACCGGGGCGGCGTCGGGGCGATACCGGCGCAATCCGGGAACATCCTTGTCTCCACCGTGATAAACCGTGCGGTTCCACTGCCTATGTATATATAATAAAATGTTAAATAAAAATGAAAAGTCACTCCTGCTGCCCCTAAAATGAAAATGGATTCATCCAAATGATAAGGACGGGAAAGTCCATTCGTCACAAGTTGGTTAAATTGTCAGCAGTATAAATGTGCTCATTTACAAAGCTTATGAATAAATGCACTATTAGTTCCTGAAGAGTCAAGCATATATGAGCCGCGACATGAGATGGTATGTGTCATCAGCAAAGCCTCAGATCAGCCTGCGCCAAGGCGAAGTCTGATCAGAGCCTTTGCTAGGCGCTTGATTATTCTATGACTGTTAAGCTACTGACCGAATAGCTTTAAAGCTTAATTGGGGACTGCACAGGCTTGTCTGAGTCTACACTTCTCAAACTATCACACTGTTGGAAATCACATGCCCCGCTCATAGTGTTTATATATTTTTACGGAAAATCAAGACAATCTGGGCCTAGAATTACAATGCATGCTTAAAGTTAAGGAGTACTTAAGTTAAGTATTGAATTTTCAGAATGCGTAAAATAACGTTTTTTATTAAAATCAAAATAATATCTTTGACCACAAGTACTAAATCGGTCCTTGCAATTTAATGTAACATGTTGAAATATCAATACTTAAATTGTCTTCCTTGACTTTAAGGAGGCATTGTTTTGTTTGTTTGATTTGACTCTTTACGTCCCATCAACAATCTTTCAGTTAAACAGGGACGGGTCTTCCTGGGTTGAACCAGTACTAAGCTAGGATAAATGTGTCTTGCTCAAGGACCACAATGCAGTGACGCCGGTGAGGCTCGAACCCGCAGCCTCTCGGTCTCGAGTCAAGCACTCTACCACTGAGCCACTGCCCTCCCTAAGGAGGCATTGTAATTCTGGGCCCAGATCAACAACATTTGAACCACGTCTTAAGAAAACAGGCCTGCTTCTGCTTAGTTGTCATGCAAATGAGCTGCGAGGCTACTAGGCATTTGTTTTCGCTACATAGATCATGATTCCTCTAGTAACTCGTATGTGGCTGTGCAGTCCAATTTGTGTCTGTTCGATGTTTTTTCTTTGAAGACAAAACTGTTTTGCGATAGTGACAGAAGAAAACTGATGTTACTCCACGTTTTTATCCTGCTTTTATAGTGTAGAGTAGCACCGGGACGCAACCGTGGCGCCACCGGCATGTAACCGTGGCGCAACCGGGAGTTACCGGGACATCACCGTATACAACCTCGGTAACACCTGGGTATACCGGCATGAACCGTGGCTCCACCGTGCTGCACCGTAAGTGCTCCATGGTGAACCGGAGGATCAACCGGCGTCTTGCTTTCCCGAGGACCGGGGCTATACCGGGGTAACGTCGGCAAGGTGAGAACACAATTTATTTTTTATTAAATGTGTCCCGGTGCATCACGGTATACCGGCTGTCCTGCATCGGGATGAACCGTGGCTACATCGGCACAGTGAGAACGGGGCTTTAGGACTGAAGTGATACAACTGGCTAATTATTTTGTAAAACTCAAAATCAACCTATTCAGCTACAGATACAAAATCTTGAATAATCAGATTAGGCAGAGAGCAATAATTGTGCTGTTCCCCGCTATTGTTGGTTATATATGGCAAAGAGTTTTCTCATCGAATTCGACCACGTCGCGAGTAAAGTTGCTTTTGCATGTAACAAGCTTCAACTTACTAAAGAGAGAACAACAAAGGCGCTGATCATGCTACGTAATTGCGCAGGCTAATCTGCGCATTTTTGTCTGTATACAACAACAGCAAGGTTTCTCGCGACGAGGCCCAATTCACAGTCAACATTCCTCTATAGCACAGTGCCACTGCTTCGCTGAATTGTTTTTTTATCTAGCGATAATACATGGCGGTGTCCTTTTCATCCTACCAATTTTGTCATGAAACCAGCCTATCTCGCCAATCAAGGTGCCCCTAGGTGTTGGAAATGGATCTGATGGTAAAGCGCGACTAAGGTAGGTACACGACAAAGTTTTCTCCGGGGAATCTTCGCCAGTACCGATGACTTGCCAATCATGCTCAACTTTCAACCTATGGTGACGATCGCCATCGGGCCCTTCAATAGAACATCGCACGGTAAATGATATATACTATAATACTATACATGTATCTAATGATGCTTGTTTACTGAGTTCATTTGAGTTGTGAGTTGATATCTAAATGTACTATTTCCCCAGCAGTCACATGACGTCAAAGCAACGTCGTATCAACGTCGATGCGACGCCATGACGTCGCCTCGACGTTGATACCACGTTGTTTTAAGGTCGTGTGCCTGCTGGGCCATTATTCAAATGAATTCATCTTGTAGATAAAAAAAACAGTGTGGATCCTGTGATCAGAAGCCTCTGACTTGGCTCTACACTGTTTTCAAAAATGGGGAATAAAAGCAATATGCACTGCGCGTTTATTAAGTCGAAAAGTGTAAAAAAAAATTACTCTCGTCATCTCAAGTTGAAAGCTTTGGATAATCCCTCAAGGGATGATTACAGCTATTACACGAGGAGCAAGAAAATCAGGAGTGATTGGCTGGCAGCATGGTATTTTTTCCTTGAAGTCCAAGATGATCGCCATAAAATGGATGCTTCTTGCTTGCTGGGTGTTGATGATATAGCTTCCTGTTTTCAAACATTCAACCATTCTCTGGTTCACATAATCTTATAGGATTTTTAATTAACGTATGTACGCATACAACAACAAGAATACAATTAAAGTAAACAACCATCTCTCCTCATCAACTAGAAAGGATACAAAGAACTATATCACAAAACCAAGACTGAACACATGGTGGATCCAGAGCGGGGGAACAGGGAGTCCGACCCCCTTTCCCTGGAAAATCAAAGTGACAATAGGTTTCCTAAAACATTCTGGTACAGACCACCCTCGAGAAGCAATTGGACCCCATGGGTCCAATTGCTAGTCGAGGGAGGTCCATATCATATATATAGTGGCCTTCGGTGAAATAAGAAAAAATAACATTGTCAGCACCCCCCCCCCCCCACCCTCTGACGAAATTTTCTGGATCCGCCCATGGAACACAAAGTCTTTACATACAATGGGAGGAACAACAAACAATAGAACCAACTACAACAAAATTACTGCACTCGAACGGTCAGCAGCCAAAAGCATGTTTGGGCGGACGTTATTTTTATTGTACCATATAGCCTTAGCAACTTTCAACACTCTATCACTGGATACAGTCACAACTTCTTTCTTCATTCTTTTTAATGTGGAAACTAGCCTGTTTACAGAGCTGATCAGATATTGCATTCCCATGTTGTGTGCCAGACACAACACTTTATTTCTGAATTTTTCATTCCTTTAAGACATTATGCGACTTATTCCATTATGCATTCCTGCGTCGGGAATCAGGGAAAGTTCACTCCTCCTGTCTTTTGACCATTTACAATTTTCAAATATACCTAATGATCTTTTATCGGAACTGATGTCTCAGCACGAGACGTCAGGTAGACAATTCAGGCGAAACCAAGCGATGCACACAATTTGCAAAAGACTTCCAGAAATTGGCTCCAAAATCAAATGGACGTATCTATTAAAACATTGTTAAAACAATGTTTAAAAACTACATCTGTTTGAATTTCGAGCCAGTCTGTGGGAAAGGTTGTCTTACTAACACAAACTTGGAACGCTAAAACTTTTAAAACTCTATCCCACAATGCACCATTCTGTGATGTTATTTGAAGAAAAAAGTTCTTTAAATTCAAATATCTCTAACTGCATATTTGGAATTTAAATCATCAGTTTGTCAGGCTTAAACGTTTTTGTAAGTTTGAGTAAAAGCCAAGAAAATTGAATTTCAAGTTTTGGGTTTGAAAATTAAAAATTCAAGTTTTTCATTTTAAGCCAGTATGTTTTTGAGTTATTTTTTAATTGTTTTAAAACAATCAAACAAAGCCAATTAAATTTACTAATGTATGTATTTTAGAAAAAGAAGTTAATGGTTAAATCTGAATCAAAACTTTTTATATAATTTGAGTTTGAAGCATAAAATTTAAATAACATGAAATTTAGCATACACAAAATCATTTACAGTGCCAGTCCAATCTACGTTTTTTCGCTAAAAGCATATTTAATTTTGACAGCTATTATGATTTTGCCAATATTTAATTTATTGAACAATTTCAAGCCTCATATGACAGCACAGAATGATGAATTGTGGGATAGAATCTATTTTTATCTTTCTATAAAAGCAATTAAGTATGACAGTGCAGACTAATCCACGCCACTGCGAGGATAAGCCACAGAACACTAACAGTCGCAAAATATCTATATGGAGGCCTGTCATTCTTTTGAAAAATAAAGAAAGCAAATGTCTCAATCACAAACCGCAGACCAACCCACCGAGAGCGACTTTGCCGCCAAAATGCGATTCTTCTACATTAACAATCCTATTTTCGAAAACACCTGATTACTGGTAGATGTGAAAAAAATGACCTTCTATAAAATTTCGCAGTGGAATATTAGGTGCGCTTTAACCCTTTCTATTGGGAAACCCCTAAACGTGTACTTTGGCAAACAGTGAAGACCCAGATGAAATGCAGCATAATGCTACATTTCATCAGGATCTGCACTGTTTGCTAAGATTAAAACAATCTTCAAGGCCAGAAATACATAATCATTAAGAAAATTAATTCTACCCGAGACCCTTTAAAGTAGACAATGGTCAGTCCTATACTTATTGTACCCAAATGTATAGGAAAGAGTAATGAATATGTCAAGTTTAGTATGAGCTAAATGTACGTTTTTTTAAAAAGGCGGCACCTCCTATTTTGCTGTCACAATCGCAGTAGTACACAAAACAGAAAACCTTTAAAATTCACAATTTTGTAACACGCGTTTGTACAGGTTTGGCAACTTACCTGTCCAGACAACAGGTCCCACGTAAGGTGTCCATTGGTGATGGGGAGGAATGTTGTCTTCGTCGTCCTCGTCCCTCTGTCTCCTATACATACTTCAAATACCTTTAATGTTACAGAAATAGGTCAATATGTTGTCTAAAAGGGTACGTGCATTAAGAGGCTATTTTGGCCCCCCTATGATGTCAAAAAATAAAAGTTTCTCTTCACAAGTTTCTTCTTATAAGTTTATTAGAACAATAGCCAAAGTGTAAAGGTCTAGTATTAATTCGACTTTTACGGTTGCTATGCTAACAAAAATGGCCGCCAAAATAGGTTGAAATAGGAAAATGACCATATTGGAGCAAATTTGAGACAAGTAACAGAGGAATTTATATAGAGCACAAGCAAATACCAAAAAAATATTTTAACAGATGATGATAATTATCACGGCACACAATATATTAAAAGGCTTTTTTGGTATTTGCTTGTGCTGATATCTAATTCTTAAAAAATCGGTCTCCAAAAGCCTCAAATTTGGCCTAAAATGGCAATTTCTCTATTTTAAGCCTATTTTGTCGGCCATTTTGGTTACCATAGCAACCGGTAAAAGTAAAATAAATGCCAGAATTTTACACTTGAGCTATTCTACTAATAAACCAATAAGATGAAATTGGTGAAACGCAACTTTCAGTTTTTGGCTCTAGAGGGGGCCAAAATAGCCCCTTAATGCACGTACCCCAAATTTAGGCATTTAAATGGGTGGGTCTGCACTATGTGGTTATGGTATTTGATGGTCATACTCTCTAACTTTTAATATTTTTTGTGTTTTAACAACAAAGAATCTAGGGCGAGTGAAATGCAGTTAAGCCCCACCCTCGCTCTCCGTTCTAAGACAGTGCCCATGTGTGTGTGGTTTATGTGCTGGGTCCCTGTTTTGTGGTTAAGTCCTCGTTATCCTTTCTCGATTAGCACTCATCTTGATGAAGGAGAGAGGTAGAGAGCTATATGCTTTGTGGCTGTCTGTATTCTGTGCCCCTGCCTCACGGCGCTTTAAGTTGGTCAGCAGTCTGTAATTGTGGTTTAACTTTCCTGGTCAAACAAACCCACTTTCGCTTTGCTGTCCGTTGTGAGGTTGTATTTCTGTTTTACTATTCTTTATTTTTGTTGTTCCTATTGTGCACATGATTTTAGGGTTTTAGACTGGTGGTGTTTGTATCATTTCCACATCGGATAGGCGGCAATCGTAAACATTCTTAACAATTGACGAACGCGGATCAAAAATCGCTAGAAACAGCGTATTCAATTGTCATGTCGCGGCGACAAATGGCAATCGAAATTTCTATTTGTAACGATTTTTGATCTACGTATTAACGTCATGGTTTGCCGTTTCGTGAGGAGAAGGGGCTGCACTGGAGCGGTTCGTTTCCTATGATTATGGCATTCCTGACTAGGGTTCTTGTTTTTCTGTCCTGAGACTTAGTACAAATGCGTATGATAATGAATTTCTCTCATTATTGCCTGTCATAACAGCAAAATTATTCTAAAACATTTGATTATTGATAGCTGATCCAAATTGCTTTGTTTTGGAATCATGAAGTTTCGATAAAAATAATTTCTACCTTTTAAATACATTTTATATTAATGCGATAATTGACTGTTTAATACTGCACACGCAATTCCTACTAAAAGTACATACCAGAGGTTTGAGCGTCCATAAAATTTAAAAGTGCCCACCTGTCCTCTTCATTTTCGTTAATATGCGTTTAATATTGCCAAGGGTTGCTGAATAAGTTTTGTAAACTGCTCAAACATACACTATAAAAACGTGTAAGTTTAAACCAGAAGAGGTCGCATCTAAACTGGGAAAATTTGGTCTCAACAATTTGAGCCCAGTATTTTCCCAGTAATAAATAATACACATTTCTACCTTTTTATCCAAAAAGAACATATGTGTCGTGACATGAGATTTCCAACAATGCGGTATGTGCGACCAGCAAAGCCTCAGACCAGCCTGTGCATACGCGCAGTCTGAACAGAGTTTGCAACTCGCTTGAATATTCTATTAATGTTAAGCTACTGACTGAATATCATTTGGAGCTTCTAAGCTTAAATGGGGGCTGCACAGGCTCGTCAGAGTCTACACTTGTCAAAATGCCATATTGTTGGAAATCACATTCCGCAGCTCATATAAGTCTAGTGAATGACTACGTATACCGAGATCATGCTAGGATAAACTTATGATTTCTTGCACCTAAAATCTTATGCGTAGTCATAATTTAATCATGCATGCGCAGCTACATGTATCAAGTGAGGCCAGGTGCCTGTTTCACATGACCCTTCATCTATGTTCCTACGTTGTAATGTACGAGCAGCGAAGTATTTGGCGAGACTTTTCGTTTCCACAGTATCATTTGAGGGTTCGCTGTTTGGACTACTCAATGATGCGATAAGTCCCAAAATCGCATGAGCTAACTCATTTATATTCATACGTTCTTGAGGAACGTCCCTCTCCAAATTTAAACGAAGCACATCTTTAAAAGTAGCCCTAATATATGATCATATTATATGTTTTGCTTGTTCTAATATATTGTGCAGGCAAGTACGAAACACGTTTCTGAAAATACAAAGAACGGTATTACAAACAAAAACAAAGTACGACATAGTTTCGCGATCCCAGAGACAGAGAAGTTATGTGTTAGTATTTTTAAAAGGGATGTTCCTTTGTTTTATGTATCGAACCCGAACTTGGCAAACTTATAGAGCGACAATTCCTTTCGTTTTCGCTGAGGTGTAAACGCCGCTTTTGTTGAATAAATCAGTCTGTTTTTGCTTTAGATATACACATGATATCACGAAAACAGGCACAATGTGAAATAGGATACTAAATCAGACAATGCTATAGCTTATGACCCTTACTATCTAATTCATTATTTCAAAACATAATGCGATAGTAGTGGCCGCTATAACGATGCATTAAAGAGCAACAAATTATAGAGAAGTCATGCCCATCGCTTCTACATTTTGCCTTTTGATATATGAACTACTCTGCATTAAAATGTGTTAGTTAAAAATTGGGAGACTTAATGTGAGCAGTTCATTAAACTATGCTGCGCAACTTCGAACAATTTCAAAATGAGTTACATAGCATGATCGTCTTCAGAGATCGTCTTACTTGTTCATTTCCAAGCGTGCAAATATAGAATACTAGGTGAGTGTCTTTTGATATCAAGATTACTAGGCAAGTCTTCGAAAACGCTTGTTGAATCACGAGGCTTGCGGTTCAACATGCATTCTGGAAGCACAATCGGGTCAACTTGATATCAAAAGATGCGATTTATCAGTATACTAGATGGTTCACTCACCAAACTAGCGATTATGAAGTGATTATCGATTTTCGTGTTGATTCAACGTCATTGACGACATCATTCAAAAGCTGTAACGTCATGTTGACCTGATAACGATAAATGCAGTGTGATAGGCAACGTTTATTAGGTCAACGTGCAACAATACAGTTACGAGGGGGTTCAATATGTAATGAAAACCCATTCATAACTCCATCCCCAAACGCGTTAGGATTTTATGCCATATGCCAAATGAAAGATCAAAGCACCGTCTTTATAATGGTGCAAGAAACATTATTTTATCTTTCCAAATTTAACAAGTTACAGACTTTTGAAAAAGCACACTAATATACACTGCATATATTTTCCTTCGAATTGTAAAGACTCATTTTGACAAAGGTAGAAAGGCATGCTGTATTTTCTAAAACAAGCATTTAACATGCACGAATCACATATCCATAGTTTTCTGACTCATTTCCCCTTTATCTGCCGTAACGATACAAACTTTGACTGGTACCGATATCTCGTGCAAACCGTTTTATTACGTTACCCCCTCTTACGTTGACGTCGTTTAAAGCAATGGACGTAACACTAAAATACGCATGGTTCTTGAAAATCGGAAATGTGGCTTTGTACCAGGAAAAGACAATTTCGATTGTATCGAAGTTTCAATACACACAGTGCATAGGCAGCAGACCAGTTAAACTGTAACCAATATCTTGGGGTATTTCATCTGAGTGGTATACCATTTTTGTTTCCTATAATTTTATTGTCTGAAATAAACCAGCCAGAGTATGTTCATGTAAATACGTGTAACAATGTCCAAATAAAGCATCCGAATGCAAACATCGATGAAACGCGGTACTTTGTCTGATTCATTTCAGCATAAGCCAGACATGGCATTCTTTTAAGTGATTTTCTTATTTCAAATGGCGTATTTGGGGTACTTTATGGGTGAGATTAAATATGGAAATTTCAAAATCGGCTGTATTACTTGCAAATGAACATCAAAGCGACCAGAAAAAAATGTTACAAATGATTTTCGTATAAATTTTCGCTATGTATTCGTTCACGCAAAAACGACGCTGTCAATTGAATACCAGAAAATGTAGCTTCATGGAGGATTTTAACCCAAATGACAGCCTCAGTATTTCATAGGATATAAAGCAATACCAAAAAAATTGGCAGGCATAAATCACTAATATATGGATATTTACCACACAAAAAAGCAGACTGAAAACATCCCTCGTTCATGTAGTTATCTGCTTTTGTAAACATTGTTTTATTTCATATCGCAGTGTACTTCAGCACCCTATCTTTAAAGTGGCTTGTGTAAATTTGACAAGTAGCTGGACAACTGCAATTTTACATTCATATAGCCAAAACACAGACCTTTTAATGAAAGTAATTATGAAGTGTGTAAATATAAAACTTTGGGATATACTGGGCTGTTTTCATTACATATTGAACGCCCCTCGTAATATGAGAGGTAACTAATAAAAGTGTCTCGAATTCTATGTGTTGAATAACTTTATAGTTTGGTATGCATCATCTTTGTAATATTAGGTGCAAGAGCCGAATTCTTGCAAAGACAGAACCCACAAAGAGTATAGTAGATTTGGGTGAAACTTTAGCCGGATTTGTTAAAGAGAATACTAGGTGAGTGTCTTTTGATATCAAGTTTACCAGGCAAGGCTTCGAGAAAAGCCTGGTAAACTTGATATCAAAAGACGTAAACCAGGTATTCTATCATCAGTTTAACCATTGACATTGATTCACTCTTCAAACTAGTAATGTTTGCCGAGCGATTTGACTTGTGGTCTCAAAGCCGAATCTGGTCAACTTGACATCAAAAGACGTGAACCTGGTATACCCATTGACATTGATTCACTATTCAAACTAGCGATGCTTGCCACGCGATTCTATGTTTGCGTTCTCGAAACCAAGCCTGGTCAGCTTGATGTCAAAGACGCAAACCTGGTATTTTACTTATCAGTTTATCCATTGGTTTACTCTTCGAACTAGCGATTATGAAGTAATTATTGATTTTGTGTCGAATCAGTGTCATTGGTGACGTTATTCAAAAAGTGCAACGTAATCATGACCTGATAAAGATAAAGAAACATGCCGTGAGATCAGGTCTGCAACAATGCAGTTAATATGAGAGGTAACTGATAAAATCTCAATCAATGCTGTCAGGGATGGACAGCTAGCTAGAAATATAGCTGATTGAACATTGGCCAAGGTTTAATTGAGAAAGGGATGGCTGGCAATGTTGATGGCAAGTTACTTTCATAGATAAGCATCTGGTAACATTTCATTTAACATTTGCCGATCTGTTTTCTTTTGCCTAAGCTATTGATGTCTTCTTGAAAGATAACGTAGCCCTACAGTGAATACGTGTTCCTAAACAAAACACAATCGTCTGTGCACAAAATGACAAAAACCCTGATGTTACCAGGTACATTATTTATGACGAGGAAGAGGATCAGACTTAAGACCAACCTCTTGAACACAAGGGATAACGTGGGAATTGGATCTGATGCTTGTCCGACTAGGTCTTCTTGCTGGTTACGCACAGCTGTGCATCTTGTGAATGGGCCCTCTTACCACATAGTAACCAAGTATGCAATATGCATGTCTTTTTTATAGGACCATTGTTAGGACCATTTTTCCACATAGAATCTAAGTGTATAAAAGATAGTGATGACATTTGGCCATTCTTATGTTATTTATATACGTTTATGTTATTGTTCATGTATTGCAAACATTGATGAAAATAAAGAATCACTATCAATCATCAGCATAAAAACTGGTCCGGATTCTCCTTCAGGAGTGTCTGATAGAGTTTTCACTATTTGCCTAAGCAGCTTGACCTATTATTATCCAATATCCCGCCACTACTTTTGTCCTGAAGCTATTGTCTGTTTTTGCGTCTACTGCATATATTCAAGTGCATTTAAGACAAGAATTTTCATAAAGCAAACACTATGTATCCTGATGAGACTGCTCTCTTGATTTGGGTTCATAGTGTTTGTAATTAAGGTTACATAAGCACATAGTAGACGACAAAAGTCGTGACTGACGAGCTAAGGGTAAGTTTGGCAGCCATTTCGGGAAGGATACTTATTTTGTTTGTTTGTTTGATTTGATTCTTTACGTCCCATCAACAATCTTTCAGTTAAACAGGGACGAGTCTTCCTGGGGTTCACCAGTACTAAGTTAGGATAAATGTGTCTTGCTCAAGGACCACAACGCAGTGACGCCGGTGAGGCTTGAACCCACGACTCCTCGGTCTTGAGTCAAGCACTCTACCACTGAACCACTGCGCTCCCAAAGGAAGGATACTTATTGCTTTATTAAGTTTTGCTTTACTATATATGAAACGTGTGTTTATTTTCTCTTTTTAATTATCTTCCATCCGTTCAATCGGTAGAAATTGATCTAAAAAGTTATGTTCATTTCTCGTTTTGATTAGGGAATGCTATAGCTGGACAAAGCACAGTTAGTACAGCAGTTCGCCCAATAAGTGAACTTAATGCTTTGTTTGTGTTTTCTTCGCTATAATTATATGAAACATGAAACTAATTTTCAGTTCTTAATTATCATCCACCTATGCCAAAGGCTTTGATCTAAAATAAGTCAAGTTTTCTATTATTTCTCCGTCTGATCAGACTTAATACATATCTGTCTATTATATGTGGTACTCGTATGTCGATGTTTCGGTCCTTTCATCGAGCACATTATATTCAAAACGTAAAGGAGTTTCTTATTTTCCAAAATAATAACGCTGCTTCGTTTTGAATGTGAATCCATTTTGATCATCATCTGTGCTTGCTATTTTAGTACTGGCATGAGAAATCGACATATAAATCCAGGCATATCACGATCGAGTTTATATATTTGTACACTGATACCTAGTAAAACTGACCATTTTTCAAATTGGTTTTCGTTTGTCAGATGTTTGATTCCTTCTTCGGCTTGTACAACCCTGTTCATTCTTTGGCCCAGGATACCCTTTAGATGTCTTGTGTATGTTTGTAGTGACAATTAATTGTCCAAAGGGCATCTGGAGTCAAGGGGGATGCATCTAAAATTAAACTGAAAGACATTTTTAACTTTCTAATGATAACCGGCATGCTTATATTTATAATACATTTTGTAAAGCTCTTGATGAGGGTAAGGAATTTCGTGCCATATTTTGTGATATAAGTAAAGCCTTTGATAGAGTTTGGCATAAAGGTATTCGTTTTAAACTTAAATCTGCAGGTGTGTCTAGATTGTTATTGACTTGGTTCTCTGACTATCTAAAGGACATGAAATAAAGAGTTGTTTGCCTGCTGCAAGTTCTTCTTGGACTTCAGTTAAGGCTGGTGCTCCACCAGGATCTGTCCTAGGACATCACCTGTTTCTTCTATATATTAACGACACTGTTGAAGACCTTAACTTCTCTATTAGACTTTTTGTTGATAATACTAGCTTGTATATCATTGTTGATGGCCCCATTCAGGCCGCTGGTCAATTAAATTTGGACCTGTTTAAAATCCAGCGTTGGGCAGATAAATGGCTAGTGACATTTAATCCTGGGAAGTCAGAGTCTATCCATCACTCTAGGAATTTAACAAACCATTATACCCTCCAGTTTTGGCGAATCAACCCCAAATTGCTGAAGTTAACTCTCATAAGCACCTTGGTGTCATCTTCTCAAATCATTGCACTTGTTATGAACATCTTTAATAAGTCAAATCAAAAGCATGGAAGCGAATCAATATAATGCGCTTAGGATTTCAACTAGATAGGAAATCTCTTCAGACTATCTACTTCTCATTTATACGCCCACTTCTAGAATATGCGGACGTTGTGTGGAATAATTGAACACAATATGAATCCAATGGGCCTCGTCGCGAGAAAACCTGTCTTCGGGGGTTTGCGAACAACACAGGCGCACACCAGCCTGCGCATCCGCGCAGTCTGATCAGCGCCTTTGTTTTTCGATTTTTGGAAAGTATCATATATAGACTTGCTACGGGCGAAATTTCAATTTTCTAGCTAGTCTCTGTAGCGGAACAGGCTGGTTTGAATCTCACTTTGTCGGAAACCCCGAAGACAGGTTTTGTCGCGACGAGGCCCAAATGATCTAGACAATATCCAAAATGAAGCTGCTAGAATAGTTTCTGGTGCTACTAAGTTAGCCTCCATTAATTCTCTCCTTACAGAAACGGGTTGGGAAACATTGGGATCAAGAAGAAAATCCCATAAGCTAACCATATTTATAAAATGAAAAATTGGCTTTGCTCTGTTTATCTTACTTCACTCTGCCTGATACTGTTGGCAGTGCGTCAACATACCCATTACGTAATTTTTCAGACCAACAATCATCGCGTACAAATTCTCGTCTCTACTATACATCTTTCTTGCCTTCTGTTGTCCGTGATTGGAATGAACTTACAAAGCAAACTCGTAATTCTCCAAGTCTTAACATTTTTAAAACAGACTACATTCCAACTTGAGTACACCATCCCTATACTCCAACACAGGTAAAAGTAAGTAATGGTGCAAAGATCAGGAATCGATACAATCAAGTACCACACCTGACCCAGGATACCAAAGGGAAAGTGACAAACTCACAGAAGACACCACAAACGAGAGCCAAGAGGTCAGCCCTTTCCCAGCAGGTGACCACAAAGCACATATAAACAGACGCGCACAAAACATAGCAAACACAAGACAGAATTGTGGCGATATAGAAGATACTCATCATTTCTTATTTATATGCCATCAGTTCACAGACCTAAGACAAGATATAATAAACTCAGTGTCAGATATCTGTCAACCCAATCTTAACGTTCTACTCTGTTTGTATATATTAGATGATTTGATGTCTGAAATATTAAATGAACGTGGCGTAACTTTTGCATTAATTTACATGTATTACAGATTTACTAATCCTGTTTGATTGAAATAAAATGTCAGGCTTGTCTATAAGCAAAATGTCTCAAAATGTGTTTTATCTGGGTGTTATCATACTGATATAAGCAAAGAACAGCTAGTCTGGTTGATCTTTGGTTTAATAGAGTCCATGGAAAATGACTAAGTTATGCACCGTTTAGACATTAGCATTTTCCCTGATTGGCCTAGAATGCTAAGTATTTGGTGTTTGGCCTAGAATGCTAAGTATTAGGTGTTAACAATAATAAAAATAAACGAGGTACAAGTGAAATGATGTAGGATATATTTTCGCTAATAGCAACAATAAATAATACTGTAACAAAGAATACTGTATGTCAAACCCCCGAAAATAACCTGTGCGTCCAGCTAACACTCAGATCAGCCTTGCCATAAGTCTTTGCTTTCCATGTGAGAAAACTACAGTGACACCTGTCTTGAATGGCCACTCAAAAATAGACAAAACATATGTCTTAAAGACAGATGGTAGCTTTATGCAGGTCGAAACTATTGCAGAATGCTCTTGGAGCATTCTGCAATACTTTTGACCTGCATTAAGCGATTATTGGTCTTGAAAACCTTCTTTTTGATCTTCTTTTAGTGACCGCTTAAGACAGGTTTTACTGTATGTACCTTTGGCTACACACTGAGTGCAAAGCAAATACCTATAATCTGCCTTGGTCGATTTCAAGATTGATCGGAATCTTTGTTGAGCGCAATGATCATTTTTGGTTTGTAATAAAGGGCCCGTATACTATAAACTGTGCAAAGAGAAACAAACAATTATGCATAAAGATTCACGTCACAAAATACTTAACTCTTTAAATGCTGGGTAATATTTATGCTTTTATTGTCGTCTTCTGTCTTGTTTTCAAAATTAACCTTTCGAAGAAATACTTTCGGGAACACCTCAGCTTGGCAAACAGTTTGAATCCAGATAAGGACCGACTTTATGTCTGTCCTGATCTGGATCCAAATTGTTTGCAAAGGTTATCAGTAGACGACAAAAGTCGCCTCTAATAACGAAAGAGTTAAAGCTGCATAATCTGTAACTTTTGATATTTTCATTTTAAAAATAATGTTTCTATTTTTCAAGAACACAGTAAAAATACTAAAATTCAGGTATACATTTTACCTTTTTCGTAATAATTAACAAATTATTAGTGCCAAAACAACAGCATTTATGTTAAAATTGTCTAGAATTATTGGAGGGGCGCAAATAATTACAAACAAGATAATTCACTTTTTCATGCAGTTTTCAACTGTAGTAATTAGATTTATTGTGACAACATAACTTTATTCTACTTTTGCAAATGATTTAAAAAGAAAATATTTTTTTTTCGAAAAATGTTCATAGTTACAGAGTATGCAGCTTTAAAAAGGTTGCATTCAAATTGGCGAGCTTAGCTTTGACAACCACATTGAATCATTAAAATGTGACACCACAATTATATCACACCCTATACCCGGGATGCAACATTTTTGTTTACATCGCAGATCAGAAACAACCTAACACGCGTGCAAGAATGGATTGTGGTAAGTTGACGTTGTTTTTACTTTTACAGACGTTAAAACGAAGAGTTGCGAGTCAAGATTTTGCAGAGAAACATAGTGTACCTACCTTTATGTTTCGCCATAAGTAGTAGTTTAAAAAGGATCCCTTTGCAACAGAAATAATATGTTTTTCATGAGAATATTCTAACAAAGACACGAAAATCGGTTACACTTGCTAATTGCTCGAGTTCTTTTTGTCCGATTGTCCTGATCGAAAGTTCAGGGTATACCTGAAACATTCTTTGCTACGTATCATCAGGAGACAATATTGAAATCAAGCCAGCTTTTACAAAATATGGTGCTAAACACACACAGGGTAGTTCGACTGGGATACTATCACCATCGATGAGTGAATTACCTGGATAAAAGCAACATCGGAGAGTTTTTTTTTTTGAAAAATGATACAACTTCCAGCAAAGAGTAGGGCCAAAAAAGATATAGTGTACATCGGAGACTTTTGCATATTGAAAAGCGCAAGATCCACGGACGCCAGAAGTTTCCAGATGTGGTTAGAATGATCTCAATTTAAACTTTACATTTTAGAACAGCTTTGCTAACATAAGCCGCGACATGTGGTTTCCAACAATGTGGCATTTTGACAAGTGTAGACCCAGGCGAGCCTGTGCAGCCTCCTTTTAACCTTAGAACCTCCAAATGCTGTTCGGTCAGTAGCTTAACTGTCATAGAATATTCAAGCGAGTAGCAAAGGCTCTGATCAGACTGCGCATATGCGCAGGCTGGTCTGGGCCTTTGTAGGTCGCCATGCGGGGATCCAGAAAGTTTTGTCAAAGCGGGTCCATCTTTGACAACATTTTTTTAGTTGATAAGGGGAGGGAGGATCCAAGTACCAGTACAAGCGGTCTGAGCCTTTGTGGGTCGTCATGCGGGGATCCAGAAAGTTTTGTCAGAGAGGGTCCAAATATTACAACATTTTTTTATGGTAAGGGGAGGAAGGATCCAAGTACCACTATAAGCGGGCGTTTCGGTGGCGTGCCGATGATGGTCCTATATTGAATGCTGGCTTCGTAGCTTTGCGGTTTTTAGGGGATCGGACCTGTATTGCTTGAAAACCCTATATTTTTGTCATTTTAGGGGGGGGGGTGGGGCTCCGGACCCCCTGTCTCATCTGGATCCGCGCAAGGGCGGACATACCACATTGTTGGAAATCTAAAGGCGCGGTTATTTCACCAATGGAAAACACGTACAATTATCTGACTTTAAATTAAGATACGAATACCGTTACAGCTAAAATATATATTTTTTAAATTTGAATCACATGACAACCAACATTAAACATTCATGTTACGCAAATGCGTAAAGTACTAATCTCACATGTGCTGGCCCAGTGTGCCGTACAACAGAAAATGATGTGTAGCGATTTGCATGCTGGATAACTTCTAACGGACTTTTCAAAAAATCTGGAGAGAATTGAATGGTGTAAACATTATTGTAAAAGTATTTTTCTATCTGAGAGGAAACCGAGCTTTTGTTTGAGTTTTAGATGTGAAGGAGTGCCTATATATTGGTTGGACTAATTCCAGTCTAACCCAATGATCCAGCAAATTATAGTCCCTTTAACGTAGATTGGTTTTATTTATTGATTGCAAATTTGACATTGTCCAAAATAATTTCAGTGATACTACCTGCAGTATTAGTTTGAAAACATTGGTGAAAAGGAATAATAGTAACTGCTTAAATGACCTATGTTTTAACTTATAGAAGTTATGCCCCTGATTGCAATCCCCCCACAGGAGTGTACTTAATCGCACAAGCACATCAAAATCGCTCACGACAGATCAACTGGCATATCCAGCCTCTGTCCACCCATGCATACATATCTGGTAAGTAAGAATTAAAGAGCGATTACGTCTCCTTGCATAGTTAGCTCTGCACTTACCATATGCTATGGTACTTTTGGGTAGTGGTGGCATTCTCGTCCTCGTCAAGATTATTACAAAACTAGAAAAGTCAAAGTAATGCATACCAAAACAAAGACCAACACAGAACCCCCAGAAACAATGGGAGGAGCATAAAACAATAAATACACAACAATAGAGCCACGACAGCAGCCTAAGCCACCGGGGTGGGGGGGGGGGGCTTTTAATGCATTTTGTTATATACCTTATACGTTCGTCGATAGTATTAACGTGTTCGATTGCCACCTATCCGATGTGTTTATTGAATATACTGAAATCGTAGCCAAAACAATCCGAAACTAGGGCTACAAGGAATAATTTACAGTTGAAAAAATAGTTTGTTTTCACACCAGATAGACGGCAATCGAAAACGCTATTCATCGACGAACGCGGATCAGAAATAGCTACAACGAGTGTTTTCGATTGCCATTTGACGCCAGTCGGGCGACTAATGGCAATCAAAAACTATGTGTCTCACTTTTTGGTCTACGTTCGTCGATAGTATTGACGTTTTCCATTGCTGCCTATCCAGTGTGGTTTCGTTGTACGCTTCATGAGTTCTGCATACAATTGAATCAAATTATTTGGAACTACTTGTGCTTGTAAGAAAGATTTATAACAATGGAGATATAACATTCTTTTCCGTATATTAACGGTTGTAAAGCACCGGTGTGTGCTTGTATTAATGAAGCCAAAACTTCGTCAAAGTTGCCTCTGTTGCCCGACCCACCCTGGCATGAGCTTACAGTATTTTTACGACTGTAACATCCCAGCATACAAATGGCTTGCATTTACATGCAGGCGCGGATCCAGGATTTTTCGTCAGGAGGGTCCAGGTCAGACTGACAAAAAAAGCTCTGACAACATTTTTTTTTTTTTTTGTCAAAAGTCAAATGGTCAATTTCAAAGAAATCTATCATTTTTCAAGGTTCCAGAGGGGTCCAACTTTTTCCAGGGGGTCCAATTGTTTATTCCCTATAGAAACCCATATAACTTGTGATTTTCCAGGGGGGGGGGGGTCCGGACCCCCTGTCCCCCCCCCCTCTGGATCCGCACTTGACACGTGAAGTAATTAATTTACTCTTTGCCTGCTAGTGTTGCCTGCTGATAACCTTTCTAAACAGTTTGGACCAAGAACAGAACCGACATGCGCGAATCCAGGAATTCTCATCAGGAAGGGGGCTTGTTAGGCCCCGGTCCAACTGATAGAAAAAAGCTCTGACAAGCTTAACTTCATGGATTGAATAGCGTATATGTAACTGAAACGTGTTCCCCAAGTGAATCGTCAGATAAGTGTACGTGTTTCTCATTGGTAGAATAAATAATTGAGCCGTGACTTTAGATTTCCAACAATGTGGAATGTGCGACCTACAAAGGCTCAGACCAGCCTGCGCGTACGCGCAGTCTGATCAGAGCCTTTGCTACTTGCTTGAATATTCTATGACTGATAAGCTACTGACAGAACAACGTTAGGCGTTTCTAAGCTTAAAAGGAGGCTGCACAGGCTCGCCTGAGTCTACACTTGCCAAAATGCCACATTGTTGGAAACCACATGTCGCAGCTCATATTAGCAAAGCTGTTCTAAAATGTAAAGTTTAAATTGAGATCATTCTAACCACATCTAGAAACTTCTGGCGTCCGTGGATCTTGCGCTTTTCAATATGCAAAAGTCTCCGATGTAAACTATATCTTTTTTGGCAGTACTCTTTGCTGGAAGTTGTTTCATTTTTCAAAAAAACCTCTCCGACGTTGCTTGTATCCAGGTAATTCACTCATCGATGGTGATAGTATCCCAGTCGAACTACCCTGTGTGTGTTTAGCACCATATTTTGTAAAAGCTGGCTTGATTTCACTATTGTCTCCTGATGATACGTAACAAAGAATGTTTCAGGTATACCATGAACTTTCGACCGGGACAATCGGACAAAAAGAACTCGAGCAATTAGCAAGTGTAGCCGATTTTCGTGTCTTTGGTGGAATATTCTCATGAAAAACATATTATTTCTGTTGCAAAGGGATCCTTTTTAAACTACTACTTATGGTGAAACATAAAGGTAGGTACACTATGTTTCTCTGCAAAATCTTGACTCGCAACTCCTCGTTTTAACGACTGTAAAAGTAAAAACAACGTCAACTTACCACAATCCATTCTCGCACGCGACGTGTTAGGTTGTTTCTGATCTGCGATGTAAACAAAAATGTTGCATCCCGGGTATAGGGTGTGTATATAGTAAGATATTATGTTATCTATTCGTCCAACAGCAACGGTGATGATCGGACTAAGCAGATGCGCAGGCTGACCTGCACCTGTATTGTCTAGTATTTTTTTCTGATTAGGTTCATATATGTATCTGGACAACATGCAATTTAACGAGGAAACTAACTTCAGCATGAAGGCACAAACACACACGCACACACACACAGGGAGAGAGAGAGAGAGAAAGCGAAAGAGAGAGCAATCCATGTATTAGCATTGATTAGAAAAAATATATTGGAAGCATGGAAAAATAGTTAAAGCATTTATAAAACTTCTGGAGTCTGGTAATACTGGAATTGTAATACTGTCTAACAGGTTTGTTTTAAGACTGATAATACTAAGATTTCATTTACACTACCTTTCCACAAGATGACGTTTCGCATTAGAACTATTTTACTATTATAACATGTGTGTGTCGTGTTGATAATGTATTTTAATAAATGGTATGACTAGGCAGATCGGCGTTGAAATGTTGGGCTTGGCGAAGCATTAGCATGTACAAAAATAAATTACAGACTGATAAACATAGATGTTTGTTTCTTTCATGAAAAATGAATGACTATTTGTATTAACATGTTAGCTATGAAGAATCAATGACTATTTGTATTAACATATTAGCTATTGAACCCGTCCACTTGTCATGAGGTAATAAATCCTGCTCATAAATGTAAAAATACAAACAACTGTTGACATTTTAACATTTATTAGAAGGATAAGTAGAGTCTGAGATTTTTAAAGCAAAAAAAAAAACATCTTTATTCTTCATCATTTTGGCTACCTTTTATGGGGAATTGGAATTACATGCTCAGTTGTTTTGAGCATGAAAATCGTTTTATAACCTCGGGATCTTCCATGTATCTTGGCAAACAATTATTTAGAAAAGTGATCCCATCTGAGTCTAAGCTGTTTGCTATGAAAACACGCCTGTGCGGGCATTCTGAAACAGAAACATATCAAAATGCTAAAACGTGTTCAATCAAAAAAATTGAGCAGCCTCAATCATGAAAAATATTACCAATAGTTAAGACTCAGATCAGTTTGTCTAGTCTTCGCTCTGGGCTCTACGACTAGCAAAGGACCAATGTTATATTTGAGCGGATCGCAAATACTCTGATCAGACCAGGTAGATACACAGGCTGGTCTGAGTCTATGTACTTTACTGTGTTCTGTCAGAAGAAGGCTCAATTATAACAAGGGTAAGGGTACTAACTTTGGTCCTGACGCTGTATAGAATGTGACAACATTATGTTTAAACTAACTATATAAGCCAGCCAGAATACATACATACATTCTCAGGCCACTATAGGCCCACCTGCGAAACGCCATTTTGATGGCGTTTCGCTGGCGGGCTGATAGTGGCCCTCTTTGGGGTGCTTACTGGGATGGACAAATCAAATTCCATTCTTTCACGTAAGGTGGAAGATGATTTCAGTCTATAAGAGTTAAGATGAGTTTATGTAATATGATTTTGGTAAATTTATCAGTCTGTAACTAACACAGCAACAATTTAGTAAAACAACGGTTAGGTATGAACTATACTACTTTCACTTCTATATGGACATAACAAACATTTAACAATTCTTAAAGTTACTAAAGACTTTTTCAATAAACTGTTATTTATTTGAAGTTTGTAATTATATTGTTCTTGCTTAAATGGTTGAGCTGGTTGATCATTATTGACTACACCATGTTACTAAAAAAAACTGGGCTTCCTATGTCCTCTAAAATGTAATTTTTTTTTATACATTTCATTGTAATATGTATGGATGAAAATGGCATGCTCCTTTAATTCGACATAGGCATATTGTTCGAGGTACGTTAAACTATTTGCAAAATAAAACTATGAATTCAGTGCAGCCATGGGAAAGTCAAAACTTACAATTCTAAGTTTTCATTGTACTTGAACTGACATGTCAGTACCGTGAGTCTGTATTTATGTGTGATCTAGTCAATGTTTTGTTTTGCCTTTTACAACTGACCAGACGTATTTTTACAATATGCCATTGGTGATGTTTGCCAGGTCTGAATTTAGAAAAAGGGCCTGAATTCATATCATGTTTTGGCTGGTACTATAATAGCCTGATGTGAAGCTCGGCTAGTCGCTGATGTTTCACATACTGGCCATTAGTTAAGTTCAGGTAACAAGAAAATTCTTATTTCTCAACCTAAATATATAATATATAAGTTTAAAATGGTAAGTAAGGAAATATTCACAGCTGTACCCTGAATATAGTTTTGATCTAAGGCCAGAATTTTTTTATCGGTTGATTTACGAACCCTCCTACTGTAATTTTCCGGAAAGTAGGAAAAAAATAAAATTAAATTTCTAAAAAAAAAAAATTATTTTATCAGCCGACTCTAAATATTAATTGTTTGGTTGAAAAAAAATGACATTTTTTGAGGTTCTGTCTGTGCATTTTTGAGAGTGACACTGTTAAAAGTGATTGTTCTGTCCAGATTTTTAGGAAAATGATGAAATATTTAAAGATTACCTTACTAGTTTTACTGTTTTTCTGGAGATATAAAAGAGAAAAAAAGAAAAAAAAACTCTAAGAAACCTCTACAAAAAAGCTCTGAAAATGACCAGTTAACTGGTCATTTTCAGAGCTTTTTTATTTTATTTTTTTCGTCCCTTCAACCCTAAATTTGAAAAAAAATCCCGTAAACCAACTAATAAAAAAATTCTGGCCTAAACCTGTGTATGAGCATTGGCTTGCCCATGGTTGACACCCTTACTACTACTATTACTACTTCTACTATCTACGGCACAGCAAACTAGTTTTCTATTCTAATACACAGCAATCAACTAAATGAGCCAGCGCATGCGATTTTGGTACTTATCGGATAGACGAACAATGCCAGAGTATTCTCGGTTCTACATGTAACACACAAAGTATGACAGCAGATAAAGATTCACACCAATTATTAAATATCTAACCCCACTGGATAGCTGTGCAAGCGCATTTAACTCTTTATCTCCTAGTGTCGTCTGCTGATAACTTTTGCAAACAGTTTGGACCCAGACCAGGCCCGACAGAATGTCGGGCCTGATCTGGATCAAACTGTTTGGCACTCTGATCGAGTCCTGAAAGAAATTTTCGAAAAAGTTTTAAGAAGGAAAAAATCAGCACACGACAAAAAGTGGGAAAGATATTCATGTGGCAAAGATTCAAAATATGATTTTATGCATATTGAATAAGTACTATAATCACATGGGCGAGCCCTAATCTACTTTTCTACTGCTACTTTAAAAAAAACACCCACCACCATAATCTTGTACATGCTAAAGCAATGGTGCCGTATTGATGAACATCGACGTGACATGAGGCCTCATCATTATATTATTTAACACAGTTTCACATTATTTCTTATCTGTGCACACTAATTTGTGCTAATAGTGCTTAAAATATTCAGTTACTACGAACAACCAGTATGAGTATTTAAAATAAATTATGTCCTTGCACACGGAGATCAATTTAAGGGAATGCAATATTTCCCGTCAATTTGAAAAAAATGTTTCAAAACATTGTTTTAAAAGAAGCATCGTGATACAAAACAGATTAAAATTTGACTGGAAGTAAGGAAGCTATAGCTACTTGAATATTGGAAGAAATGAATACCAGAGGGTCGCCATTTTGAATATTTAAATAGCTTGAGTGACGTCACACAGCCCTGATTAAATACATGTATACATATTATCAATATAACTTACATATTGTTGTATCTTAGTTCAAAATTCTTCTGTGATAATTTGAGTAGTTTTTGCTTTCAAACGTTCTTTCAAAATACATTTGTGATCGAAATCCCGTCCACTCTCATGAAATAAGCTATTTCATAAACCTATAACACACTGTTAAATGTATACGTCGATTTGGTGGTATTCACGTGTATTGCCGGTATTTTATAGACCGGAAGTGGTAGATATTTGTGTTAAAACTATATAGAAAAAATGCCATATGCCTAAAGGACTATATACTTCAATCATTTTTAAGTATTCAGTATGTGCATGGCGATTTATGTAAGTATTTAGGAAAAGATTCGAGTACCGAGATCGGTACTCGAATCTATTCCTAATTGCTTACATAAATCGCCATGTGCATGCTGAATACTTAAAATGATCCAATTCTATAGTCCTTTAAGCATATGGCATGTTTTTCTATATAGTATTAACACCAATATCTATGAAGTACCGGCAATACGCGTAAATACCAGCAAATCGACGTATACATTTACCAGTGTGTATAAGAAAAATAAACTGTTGCCTGCTGCCTCGAAACTTCCGAGCAGGCACATAACGTCAAAACAACGTCATATCATCGTCGACGTGACGTTGTTCAGGTTGAATGCCTGCTGGGTCAAGACATAATTGAGACGCGCATGATATGAGATTTCCAACAATATGGTATGTGCTCAGATCAGCCTGTGCATACGCGCACTCTGATCAGAGCCTTTGCTAGTCGCTTGAATATTATATGAGTGTTAAGCTACTGACTGAACATCCTTTGGAGTTTCTCAGCTTAAAAGGTGGCTGCACAGACTCATCTGAGACTATACTTGTCACAATGCCACATTGTTGGAAATCACATTTCGCGGCTCATATCTATTTAACTCATCACTTTGCACTTATTTCACGAACACAGCCATTGTTTATATTCCCTTCACAACTTTGTGCGTGTCATAAAGCCAGCCAATCTCCCCAGCTTGTCCATTCTTGGCCTTTGGGAACTCCTGTCCTGGAGGTGTTCTGTTCAGATAGCCCAACTGACTTGTGACCTCCGTAGAACGTGCCACCTCACCTACCATCTGAAATTCATGCTGTGTCGATGTTCGGTGATCTCGCAAGCCACTTGGTCCTAAAATATAGAAATAACTATTACTTGACTTTTCGCTTATTGTAAAGGCGGCAACTTTAATATTCATATCTGGGTGTGGTTCGGCTATTTTATCTGCTAAGGAAGGGAAATCAGGTTTTATTTATAATTTGGTAAAAAGTTAATAAGCTATTTGGGCCGCGCAAACGTGCGTGCATTTTATGAAAATCGTAACCGTATACATACTGAATTCATATGTATTAACCCTAAAAGCGCATAATCGCAAAATGTATGTTTTTTGTCGTCCACTAAACTACAGTATTTGAAGCCTCATAGATAGGAGCTCTGTAGGAGCAGTCTGATCTGGTTCCACAATATTTGCCTCCCTGCTTATGTTAAATAGACATTTTAGTTGTAATGGGTGCCACTATTGGTCCATTTTTTAAGCCTGAAAAGAACTTAGAATTTTTCAGGCTAAAAAATGGACCTATAGATGGCTACCCTGGTAAGCTTGAGTGACTAGCTGTGAATAACTTAGTTTATTTTAGGGATAATTCTGGTTGGGCCTATGATTATGATGGTTTCCTGGGCTATTGGAGAATAACTTAGTTTATTTTTGAGGTCTCTTCTGGCTGGGCCTATAATTATGATAGTTTCCTGGGCTATTGAGAATAACTTAGTTTATTTTTGAGGATTATTCTGGCTGGGCCTATGATTGTGATAGTTTCCTGGGCTATTGAGAATCACTTAGTTTATTTTTGAGGATTATTGTGGTTAGGTCTATGATTGTAATAGTTTTTCTAGTCATATCCACTGCTTGGCTTGTGATTATGATAGTTTTCTGGGCTATTGGGGAAATAACTTAGTCATTTTAAGGGTGATGAAGATTCTGCTGTGGTGATAAATAAAATAACTTAGTTAATTTCAGCTTTGAAAATAACTTAGTCATTTTAGGGGGTATACTATGTGGTGATATATGGTGTGTGTAATAGTCAAGGCTACTAAGTTCTATGCGTCTTTAGAGTCTCTTGGTCAATCAAGACCTCATCTCCTAGAGGCATCACTCTATAGCATTAACTTGCTAGAGTAGGTGTGTACTTAGATATGATTAGGCCGCTTGAAAGCATTTAAGAATTATACTTTTTCAGATTCTTGCATGAAGTCGTATTTGATAGCTAGTATCTATCTTATGATTAAGTTAGAGCTTCTGTTCATATCTTAGATAATCATCATTGGCATGTAATAGTATTGGGTTTAATGATCGGATGTTGATGAATGTGTCCATATCACTTGAGATGTGGATGCAATGTGGACCTTCACACGTAAAATGTGGATGCAATGTGGATCCACCACATCTCCACAATTTGAATGTGGATGTAATGTGGAGCAATGTGGATGTAATGTGGAGCAATGTGGATGTATTGTGGAGCAATGTGGATTTCCACATTTCAAATGTGAATAAATGCATATATATTGCGGGTCAGAATAATGGAGATTTACGTTCATTCTTTGATAAGTACGAATTATATGTGGACCGCCACACTTAAAATGTGGATCCAGCACATTTCCACATCTTGACAATGTGGATCCACCACATCTCCACATCTCCACAATGTGGAGTTTCCTCAAAAATAAACTAAGTTATTCTCCAATAGCCCAGGAAACTATCATAATCATAGGCCCAACTAGAATTATCCCTAAAATAAACTAAGTTATTCACAGCTAGTCACTCAAGCTTACCAGGGTAGTCATCTATGGGTCCATTTTTTAGCCTGAAAAATTCTAAGTTCTTTTCAGGCTTAAAAAATGGACCCATAGTGGCACCCATTACTACTCATTTTCAGATGTAGTTATTTTGATGGCGTTTTAATGACTAAATAGTGTGTTTTGCATCTGTACTGAGGTAATGGCGCAAGATGATACAGTTACTTTATAATGAAACCACGCCTCATTTTCAGCTTTTACCTATGCCTAAGGTTGACTAGTCCTAATTACGCATTCATGAGGCGCCGCCTTTACAGTAAGCGAAAAGTCAAGTAATACATTAAAAATCTCCTGGAGGTATTTTGAGTTGTTAATGAGGTTAACTCCCAGTAAAATGGGTCTCGTCGCGAAAACACCTGACTTTCTTGCATGCTAACACCAAAAGCGCAGATAAAACTGCGTAGTCGTGCAGTCTAATCAGCTCCTTTATTGTTCACTATCTTGTTTGTATGCTACATAAACTTGCGACATGCAAACTATCATAGCTAGTCACTATAGCTGAACAGGCTGTTTTGAACATCACATGGTCACAAACATCGAAAGACAAGCTTCCTGCCACGACGCCAAATAGCTGATTTCTTGTGGTGGTTTCAGACCAGGCTACAGTCTAATCTGCATTTTGCAACTACATTAAGCTGGCACTTTATAGTATCGTATTTTACAATAACAGACGCAGTTGAAATCCTTGCCAAGTTGCACAGGTTTGAAATTTTGTTCAATCCAGCGGTTGTATATCATAATGTAGGCTAAAAGTAAGGGTACCCAACATATCGGATGACTTAAAGATTGAATTAATAAAGTGTTCAAACTGTTTCAAAATGTGAAACACGCGTGCCATATTTTGCCCAAGTTTGATATTTTGTATACTCCCTGCGAATGAATAAAACACACAGCGCAAGCAATGTTTGCAAATTTGTTTTAGAAATGTTCTTATTCTTGTAAAGTGCATCTGGTTTACGTTGGATTCATTATGCAATTATCACGTAGTTGTAACCTTTAGCCTTTTTCTGTTATTTATTCTGGATACCAGCAAACAGGTACCTTGGCGAACAGTGAAGGCCCAGATGAAAAGCTTCATCGTGCTGCATTTCATAAGGTTCTGCACTGTCTGCAAAGAGAAAATACATGACAGAAATTCATCACAACTTAAAAAAGTATATATGTGACCCCTTCAAATACACAATGGGCAATCCCATACTTATTATTTCAACATGCATGGTTAAAAACAATAATCAATAATATCAATGGTAAAACCCATCAAAATGAAAAGGGTGAAAGATTAAATCCTTCTAAGCTTTAACAATTCTTAGAGGATTGCACGGTCATAGTTTATAGTGGGTGGCGTTTATGTTTATAGAAAGATGCAAAATTTATAAATAAAGAAAGCTACAGCTTTTAAACAAGAGAACGTATCAGTTCTTAAATAAACACAACAAAAAAAAAGAAACGCACCACTACGATTTTCCCATTAAGATCTCCTTTTAATACGAAAATGTTAATTGTCATGAAATATTCATAACTGATCAAATTTCACTAAAACTTGAATGTGACTTAGAAGAGTATCTGTACTTTCCCTATGTAGGCACAAAACACATCAAGACGAAGGGCAAAGGAGTTTTGGAAGCGTTAATTCAATGCTACTGTCTACATGCAATTCTGAGTAAGTCTTACATTAGCAAAGTATTTAAACGATTTGTTGTCGCTATGTGAGACAACCAATGTGTTTATTGGTGCTTTTATGTTGTTCCAAATTTCATTTTCATCAGTAAAGATTATTTAAATTGATTAAACCAATGTTGAAATCTTTAAATGTTTGTAAGGTGTATCTCCAGTGTGGAATCGCTATCCAAAATAGTCACAAAACATGGGCTACCTATAGTTCAATTATCGCGAATGATGAATTTAAAATTTAAATTAATTTAATATAGAATTTGCAAAGAATAAGTGTCTGTGTACAATTTTGTCAACTGAGATGAATCCAATTGCTTGAACTTATCCAGCAAGAGAGCATTATAAAAATGCTTATTTCCTGTGACTTTACAATTGGACCCCAACTTGGTTCATGCCCAGTTTTCTTTAACACAATTTCGACGCCTTATTGCAAAAGACGTGTGACGCAGCAGTATCTGACATACCTTTGCACTGATATAAACTAAACTGGCCTATCACTTGTGATCTTCTTAAGAGTTGAACAGTTCTAAGTGGTGCGTTTCTTTTTTGTCGGGTATAATAAGAGCATCAGGTTTGGATTGGTCTACGGTGGTGGCTGTTTTGACTGCTAATTTGGTACATGTAGGACACTAGAGCGGTGCTTAATTAACTATACAATAAACGTTCACCGTTCCTTATTTCATAGTATTCATCATATGGATGCAGTTGCCTTTCCACACGTAAGTATAGTCGAGAATCCAGATGCTTTAATCAACACTTTCTAGAATAAGAGGTTTTACTGTATGCATGTGATAGTACTATTTTGCTGTTATACTCGCGGTAAATGTACAAAATGTGAAACCCTCAGTACATTTTACACGGATGTAAACGTTTTACAACTTTAGGTAACATAATGTGGCAAACATATTTTGTTTTTTAAATGCAAAACACTTTTTTATAATAGCCTAGCTCAGGAGTGGCCGCGCTTCAACGAATCAAATTTATTTTAGGTCGCCTAGAAAAAAATACATATCAGTTGGTTGCAGAGAAGATACAGCAGCTGTAAAGGCAAACTAGCGCGGTTCCAAACGGCCATGTTTTTAACGGACCAAGTGGGGCTACATAGCAACCATAAAAAATGTTGGTGCTGAACATCTTAACAGGTCCATAATTGATGATTCAAAAGAATGCACTCTTTGATATGATCGACCACGTCATAGTTCCTAGAAGCGCAATTGCCGAAGAGGTATCCATGTTAGATTTCATCTTACATGTAAGCCCTTAAGGCGCCGATAAAAATGCATCAAAAACTGCGGCTGCTGCAAATAACTTCATAGCAGACTGATCTGGTCCACACTGTTTACAAAAGAGGTTTCTGAAACATTTTAGAAGACGAAAATTCAGACGACGTATGGTGTGACTTGCGTTTTAAGGGTTACAAAGTATGAGATTTCAATTGCTCATTTAAACTAAAATGCTGAAAAAATAAGATTTGTCTTGCTTTCTTACTCTAAATTACAATATTTATCATGCTAATAAATGTTAAAATGCCAACGGTTGTTGATTTAAACATTTATGAGCATGATAGATTGCATGCTCAGTTGAGCGGAGCATAACCTGGGGAACTGTCTTCGTGTTTTTTGAGGAGCTAAGACTCGAATAAGCAGCATGCACATATTCACAGATTAGCTAAATGAATAAATATGGCTGTGGAAAATTAATCCCTGTACTATCTTGTTAGCGAAAACGAATGTGCACATGCTGTTTTGAGCCAAGGTATTTCGCATAGCCATATCATTACCTCGAGGTAACAAATACAATCATGTTCAACTCACTTAGGAAATTAATCAATTTTTGGAATGTTCATGGAATCATGAATGCTTCGGGTCACTTGCAAAATTAACTTTGCAAGAGACCCGAAGTATTCATGATTCCACAGACAATCCAACTATGTTTTATTGCTTATATATTACATTTTATTATAAATATCAAAAATAAAAAAAAATATTTTTAATTTTGAAATTAAAACAGTTTTGTATTTAAAATATATTCCTATTAACTGTTTAGACGGAATGTAAAATGGAAAAGCGGAACAGCACAGCCAATTGAGCAAACAAGAGGCCTGTTTTACACGTGCTCGGGTGTGGCTCGCTGTAAATCAAAACACCAGTGTCACTTCTGTCGAATGGGTTCGATGTACGAAGCGTATTGCACGGGCAAGTGAGCTTGGCAGCTGTCAAACACTTTTGTGTTATTCATGAGGCTATGAACGATTGCAAAAATCTAAAGATTCATTAAAGGATTGCTTCGAAAATGTAAATATTAAAGCATGAACTTTGTTCTGGGTATCTATGACCAGAAAAAAGTTCATGTTGGCATTTTAAAGTTTATGACCAGAACAAATAGCATTATCTGCTGTTCTTAAGAAAATTGCCTCACTTGTATCAATTTTGATATTCACAAGTTTCAAGTTTTAAGTTTATTGTATTTTTCTCAAGGTTACAATAGCAAACAGCATAAGATGCAGCATTTCACGAAGACAAAAAACTCCATGCATAGGCGAATCCAGACAATTCCGACAGGGTATTCCTGAAAACTTTTTTTTCTTCTTTAATTTTCTAGTCATCAACTTATTTCACAGAGGGCCGTACGAACCTCCCCCGAGATGCAATTGGATCCCTTGGATCCAATTGCTTCTCAAAGGGGGGTCCGTACCAGTATTTCTAAGGAAACCTATAGTAACTTGTGATTTTTAGGGGGAGGGGGAGGTGTCCAGAACACCTGTCCACTTGTGGTTTTCAAGGGGTGGGGTGGGGTTGGGGTTCTGGACCCCCTCCCGCCGCCTCTGGATTCGCCCATGATGTGAGTTTAACATGAACATTTTATGACATCGGGGCCATGTTGACTCATATTGTAGCTCGTATTGTGATGTAAAGTTTTACCTGTGAACAGCACTGGTCCAGAGAATGCTCTCCAAGTGTGATGCGATGGTGTCACTGGTGAACCTCTCGCTGACGGTTGGCTGCTGATCCTCGACTGGTCTGTTTTCTCTGATAGGTGAGATAACTCGCTCGTGTTAGACACAGGCCGGGCCATTTAGACCTAGGGATAAAAACAAAAAGAAAAATATGCTAATTATTATTGTTTTTTGTTATAAAGTAGGACATTCAGGTAAGTCCAAACTGCGTTTTAGCTCACCTTGAGCCTTTAATCAGTCTTCGTCTGGCGTCCGTCGTGCGTCGACCGTTGTGCGTCACGTGTATAAAACGTTTTCTTTAAACGACATTTAATTTCCACTGCATACAAAGGGTTAATATATGAACAAAAGTGTTTTTATATATTTTTGTATGCATTTTACTAATTTCATGATCTTCATTATAACATCCAAATACGTTTTAGCGGGAAGGCCAATAAAAATTCATGGAAATACAGGCGCAAAACCTTTGGCTGTGACGTCATTTATAAATTTTGACAGTAGCAAATAATTAACGGTACTGTGTCCTTTATAGTCCGACTCAAATGATTAAATGTAGATTTACACTTAAACCACCTTCACCAATTTTAGCATGAAATAGCTCGTGATTTGCAAAGTCTACACTGTTGTAGGTGGTTTTATATAGTTATACCATGTTTGTCCACCTGTATGTAAGATAATCCACTGGCTTAAGCTCGTGGATTATCTCCAAACACAGGCGGACAACCCATGGTATAACAATTACATATGTAAGGCCCTGTCACGCTATAACGTTTTAGCCAATGTACGCCGACGTATGTAAAATATATCCAGTACGCTGGCATACGCTGAAATCGAATTAAAAAAACAGAGAAAGCCTCTCTCTAAAATTATACAAAGCGTATGTTTAACGAACAAAGAACGTGTGTCTAACGTATGAGTAACTTCTTCATAACTTATTCCTGGCGTAACACAACTTAAACTTATACTAGCGTATAACAGCGTATGCTCAGCGTATCACTAGCATTCTTGACTTACAAGGAACTTATGACAACGATCGTCTAACTTATGCCGAACGTGTACATGCAACGTACGTTAACTTACGCATAACTTACATGTAGCGTACGTCTAACTTATGTCTAACGTATAAGCATGTACAAAATTTCGGGACCCCTTCGTCGTGTGACAACGTATACCGACGTACTGTAGCGTGTTCGTAACGTATTTGAAACTTATCTCTAACTTATTCAGCGTACACCAACGTACTTGGTGATTTCTCATACGTCGGTATACGTTGGTGCTAAAAGTACCTTAACCTATACATAACTTAAACGTAGCGTACATGTAACTTATGTCTAGCGTATAAGCAATACGTCGGCATACTCTGAACATTTTTTATGCATGCACAAAATTTGTTGTTGTTTTTTCGCCGTATGACAACGTATACCAACGTACTGTAGCGTGTTCGCAATGTGTTTAACACTTTATAACTTATTCGGCGTACAGCAACGTACTTGCTGAAATCTCATACGTCCGCATACGTTGGTGCTACACGTACCATAACGTATGCATAACTTACAGGTAGCGTACATCTAACTTATGTCTAACGTATAATACAATACGTCGGCATACGTTGTACATTTTTATGCATGCACACATTTCTGGACCTCTTCGCCGTATGGCAACGTATAACCAGCGTATTGTAGCGTATTTGTAACGTGTTTTAAAATTATCTCTAACTTAATCAGCTTACACCAACGTACTTGCTGAATTTCTCATACGTCGGCATACGTTGGTGCCATACGTCGTAGTCTGACAGGGCCTTAATGAACTTCAATAAGAATACTGAAAAGGAAATTCGTTTAGCACCAAAAAGGCTAGTCATTTATCCTTCTTGGTTGAAAACCGGCGTCTTTAAAACTGAAAAATAAATACTGTACTAAAAATGTTATACCTGATTGTGTAATGTCATCAGACACCGTAAAGTTAAACAAAATATTAGTATTTTCCAAATAGGAATACAAAAAACGGTTAGTACTGTCACAAACCCATTAGTAGCACAAACGTTTGTTTTTTTTAAATAAATTCCTACTTATACGAGTATACGGGTCATGTCGCGCGAAAATCAGACTTGCGGATTGCGAAGTGGTGGCAGTCAAAGGTACTGCCTTGCTACAAATACTATATAATGATTGAAAGCTTGTTAAAACGGTACAGTTACTTCTAGTAAAGGCATACATCAGACTGCGCAGATGTCGATTTATTGGTTGCACAAAAAAACCCAGATATTTTACAATGAAACTCGTAGTATAAATGACATGCAGGGTTTGACCACAATTAAAAGTCTGAACTCCTTGCCATTCAGCCACTTGCTAAGCTTGCGTCCAGTCATTTGACGATCAAGTGCCTCTAAAAGCGGAAGAAACAAAATCTTGTGCCAGCCTGAATGGCCCACAAAGATGCATAACCACATAGGCTGGCCTTTCCACAACGATTAAACCCATTTCTCAACAAAGTGCTCAAATACCCCACAAAACCCTATCTGGCGATTAAATTAAAATGAAAATAGGCTAGTATTGTTTGTTTGGCAAAGTTTCAGCTTAAGCGGGTAGTTTTAAGCTTCAATTTGAAAAGATTTGAATCGGACTGACAGATAATACGAACGATAACCAAAATACATATTTTTCTCACAGGTTAGGCTTCTGTTTGTCTAAAGCTTAATTTTCGATCTGCAAGAATATTATCTTGTCTCATTGCATGATAGGAAATTGTGCATGTTTTAATGTAGTTTGCTGATTTATTTTTCAAAATGATTAAAAAAATATTCTGGAATATTATCAGAGCGTCAAACAGCTTAGATCCAGGTCAGGCCTGGCGTTTGGGGCCTGATCTGGTTAAAACTGCTTGCATGCGCGGATCAAGAAATTTTTGTCAGAGGGGGTCCAACTCCGACAGTTTTTTTAGTTGACGAGGGGAGAGAGGAACCAAATACCACTAAAAGCGGGCCATCATCGGCCCACTAGCGAAACGCCATTTAAATGCCGTTTCGCTGGTGGACCGATGGTGCCCCAACATTGAAAGCTGTCTTGGTAACTTTGAGATTTTCGATGGGATCCAGACCAGTATTGATAAGGAACCCTATAGCCTTGTGATTTTCCAGGGGGGTCCGGACCCCCTGCCCCACCCCCTCTGGATCCGCGCATGGTTTGCATAGTTATCAGCAGATGACGCTAGCAGGTGAGTTGTTAAAATTTGGCTCTGTCAGACTTCCGAGCTATGTATTGAAATACATATTAACCCTTAAAGCGCCAAGAAAAAATGCATCTGAAAAATGATGTCTGCTGAAGTTTTCTGCTGCAAATAATTGCCTAACATTACTGACAAATTAAAGTATAGAAGCAAACAGGGTGTACCCAGATTAGACTGCTCCTATAGGAGCCTGATCCGGGTCCACACTGTTTGTCATAGAGGCTTCTTAAACATTTCAGCAGACGAGTAAAGCAGACGACTTTTGTTGCGATTGGCGCTTTAAGGGTTAATAAAATAAGAAAATTCGAAAAAGCTTAATCATAGTTTGTACGTAGGCTCAGATCACACATCAGTTTCAGGGGCGTAGCAGGGCTAATATTCAAAGTACGCACTTGTGGAAACAGAATTTATGCCTTAATGCTAATGATACCAAAACAAGCAAAGACCCGCACCAGGCTCTGTCCTGTGTGCCACGCTTAACACACTCTTAGAAGTGCTTGGTAAGTGGTATGCAGTGAACAGAATAAAATCATATAATCGAGTGCCATTTGTCGCCAGTTTTGATTGCCATTTGTCGCCAGTTTTCGATTGCCATTTGTCGTCCGTCGGGCGAAATTGCAATCGAAAACACTGTTTCCTGCGATGTTTGATCCGCGTTCGTCGATTGTTAAGAGCGTTTTCGATTGCCGCCTATCCGGTATGTTAACAATGCTTCTAACATACCGGTTTGTACATGTATCACAAAAAACTGAGATAGAAGCATCCCATAGGGTGGTTTTGCGTAAAGGGTAGCTACACCCCTGAGTTTGAACATAATCTGTTTTATTCGCACAATTATGCAGCAGATTACGCGCACGACATCAGAATAATTGAGCCGCGACATGTGATTTCCAACAATGTGGTATTTTGACAAGTGCAGACTCAGGCGAGCCTCTGAAGACTCCTTTTAAGGTTAAAAACTCCAAATGATTTTCAGTCTGTAGCTTAACTCTCATAGAATATTTGAGCGACCAGCAAAGGCTCTGATCAGACTGTACGTATGCGCAGGCTGATTCGAGGCTTTGCTGGTCGCACATGCCACGTTGTTGGAAATCTCATGTCATGGCTCAGATGTTTCTCTTTGAAAGAATATTTGAAATGTTTGGCGTTGGTCATTCTTGTCTGTTTGGGACACTGCTTGGAATGGGTGAAGATGTTACCTATTGCAGACATATTTTTAGTCCGAGTTTTCTCTGACGTTTCAGTGGCTTTTCTTTATTTTGATATTTGCCACTAGTGGCAAATATCAAAATATGGAAAAGCCACTTAAACATCAGTGAAGGCTCGGATTAACATATTGTGACTTATGCGTGCAATAGATAGCATATACTATGCAGTTGAATGCAGGACAGAAGAAAGTCAAAGAAATGCTTATTTTGCATAATTAATATACAATGCCGTTTACAATATGATAAATCAAATTGATTGTCAAAGGCATTTAAACACAAATATAAAGGTATATGAATGGAGTGTCTAATCGCACAGAAGGGCGTCTGTTCACGAGAAAACTGACTTGATGGGTTTTGATCAAGCTATACACAGACCAGCCATAACAGCTACATAGACTAGACAGCTTGTTTTTGGAAGTAACTAATGTAGGAATTATTCTAACAGGCCAGTAGATAATTTGGCTCTGATCAGATTGCCTAGGTTGATGAGTTTCTTCGATGTTCACACAAACCACCACCAACAACAACCAAAGATTTTGCTAATGACGTGTATACAACGGAATCAATCTCAGGATGCAATCACCACAAAAGGTTCTACGCTATAGTTAACACTGTTTTAAAAACAATTATCTCCAGTGCGTACATACATGTATATTGATGATGGAGATTTTAAGCTGGAATAGAAAAAAAGGTTTTTCTACAATTCCCCTTGGGCTACCTTGGATATGCCAATGTGACAGGGTATTGCTTGACTTTTCGCTTACTGTAAAGGCGGCGCCTCATGAATGCGTAATTAGGACTAGCCAACCTTAGACATAGGTAAAAGCTAAAAAGGAGGCGTGGTTTTTATCAAAGTAACTGTATCATCTTGTGCGACCACCTCAGTCATTATTTAGTCCTTAAGACGCCAGCAAAATAACTGCATCTGAAAAGTCTATTTAACATAAGCAGGGAGGCAAACATTGTGAACTCAGATCAGACTGCTCCTACAGGAGCAGTCTGATCTGGATTCACACTGTTTATCTATGAGGCTTCAAATAGTTTAGTGGACGACAAAAACATACATTTTGTGATTATGCGCTTTAAGGGTTAATAAATGTGAGTTCAGTGTGTATACGGTTAGGATTTTCATGAAATGCATGTACGTTTGCGCGGCTCAAAAAGCTTATTAACTTTTTACCAAATTATAAATAAAACCTGATTGAATAGCCGAACCACACCCAGATATGAATATTAAAGTTGCCGCCTTTACAGTAAGCGAAAAGTCAAGTAATATCCTAGTACCGAAATGTACACCACCTGACAATCACCGAATCATATAGTTTTACGTATTGATACTGCTTCAGTTTCACCCTGTCTGGACAGGCGACTAAATTGTTGACGCCAAATTTCAAGCACATTCAAATTAGCCAACATGTCAGATTTTGGTATTCATCGCGCCAGAGAGAAGCGAAAGCTCGGACGAGCCTGTCGCATCCACGCAGTCTCGCCACAGCGATAGCTGCGAGCAAACACGAGGTATGGATTCTATAAGTAGACGATATCCCAAACCAAGTTGTAGATTGAATTCTAACCCCACTGGATAGCTATACAAGTACTTTTTGAAAACTACATTGTATTTCCTTGCTAGCGGCGACTTTTTCATCTGCTGATATACTTTGCAAACAGTTTGGACCCTGATCTGGACACAAACCGTTTGACACTCTGAGTGTTCCTGAAAGAATAAAAAAAAACTGTCTTAAGCGGCCACTCAAAAAGGACACCAAAATTGACTTTCAATTCCGATTTTCGCTTAATGCAGGTCAAAAGTATTGCAGAATGCTCCAAGAGAGCATTCTGCAATGCTTTCGACCTTCATTACGCTACCATTTGTCTTTGTTTTGTCTATTTTTGGGTGGCCGTTTTAGACAGGTTTTACTGTAAATTGAAAACAAAATAAGCAGACGACAACAAAATAATGAATAAATACACAGGAGCAAAGAGTAAAATGATGACCCAGCGTATGTGGTAAGTGCCACTTTAACGACACGAAAAAATGTCCAAGCTATATACGGAGTTCGGTGAGAATCTCGTTGTTTGGAGTGTACGTATGACTTGAAAGAAGTACATACTCTGGAACCATGCCCGAAAAGTCGAGGCCCGTCTTTTAAACAATTTTATGCTCAGTGACTTTGTTAAAAGATTAAGCTACGTTGTCATTATAGGTCTAACCCTTACAGCTCTGAAGAGACAATGCAATCTTTCAAATAGTGTAGATCCAGTCGAGACGACTCGGTCTGAGTAGTCTCATCGGTATCGTTGCTGTTTGTCATTGCATATTTTTTATTGTCACAATACTGTCATTAATGAAGAAGCCCAAAGCCAAATTCAAATAGTTTAAGGGTGCAATGTTTAACCCTAAACTCTTTGCGTACTGAGTTTTTTTCTTTTCAAATGTGTTACCTGCTGATTCTATTCAAAATATAAATTTGGTTAATACTTTCCTGAATACCACCAGAGCGTCAAAGAGTTTGGATCCAGATCAAGTCCGACAAAATATTGGGCCTGATCTTGGTCCAAACTGTTTGCAAATGTTATCAGCAGACGGCAGTGGTAGACAAAGTGTTAATGGTAATCTAACTGTACGCATATTTTCTATTCATAAAACTGTGAGATTTAAAACTAATAACAATATAATTGTCATAATACTTTAAACGCTTAAAATATACTACAACAAGAGGGCGAAGACGGCTGTGTATCGCTCACCTGAGACTCAGAATACTGAAGAATTTGCGAAGCTCGGTGGTTTTGCAACATGTACTGGTGGACAATCACACTCAACTGACAGTAATATGTATGACCCATGTTTGTTTAGATTTTGTTTTTGTTTGATTTGATTCTTTACGTCTCATCAACAATCATTCAGTTATATAGGGACGGTTCTTCCTAGGTTGAACCAGTACTAAGCTAGGATAAATATGTCTTGCTCAAGGACCACAACGCAGTGACGCTTGTGAGGCTCGAACCCGCGGCCCTTCGGTCTCGAGTCAAGCACTCTACCACTGAGCCACTGCGCTCCCTATGTTTGTTTAGAGCTGTTCAAAAGCGGGTCACTATTGGCTCACCAGTGAAACGCCATTTAAATGGCGTTTCGCTGGCGGGCCAATAGTGGCCCGACACTGTTTATTAGCTGGGATGGTGTATTTATTTCACAAATTATTTTGTTTTAAAACGAGAGACTGCATTTTTAAGAAATAAAATTTTGACTCGTAAGTTCTAAAAACTTAAAAGTAAGGAAGAAGACAAAGACCGAGTATCGATACAATGAAGTACCACATCTGACCCTGGACACCACATGAGAAAGTGACAAAAATACAATAAAATATCACACACAAGAGAGCCAAGAGGTTAGCCCTTTCCAAGCATGTGACCACAAGGCTGCAATGAACAGACAAGACAGCATGACAGACACGTAAAAATAAATAACAAAAAGGATCCGCAAAAGAAGCACCGCCTTGGAACAGTGAGTAATATTTTTACTGGAGGGCTTAAACTAGTTTCATGGTACCAAACTCACCCTTATTTCTGATGTGAATCAAGACAAATAGATGTGTGGATTGCATGAAAGACCCTCAACCATCGATACAATGCATCATCTCTAACTTCGCAAAGCATTTATTAGGTTCTGTCACAGGCACAGGCACACAGAGTTGATTGTTGAATGTTTTGTTGGTTCAAACAACATGTCAATTAATAGAAATAAGATATAACTTGTATAGTAAACTGCAGCATTCATATCCAGTTATAAACCCATGCTTATTTGCAAAGTCGTTGTAGGTGAGCGGGTCTGTTTGGGAGTTACTTGGACGCAAACCGCACAGGGTAGACGTATTGTAGTACAGGTTATCTCGAAGCATGACTCACACATAAAAGTAATCAACTTTAGTTTAGCTTTGCCATTTCCTGCATCATATTAAGCAAAGGGATTGAATTAGCATGTATAATAGAAAAGAATATCGTATTACCTTATATTCTTAATATATTCTTTCTTTTGAAATCGTGCAAACAATATGTACACCAAACAACCCAATTACCCATAGTAGTATGGGGTTGGTGGTTTCTCAGAAGACACTAATAAAACCTACTTTGATTAATCAAAGATTAAAATAGATAACAGTATTTTATATGCTAGTAAAATGTCCTTACGCTTCATTTCTTTGTGAATTTCGGACAGACACCGCTAGTCATAACTCTCGCAAGACTAAACACAGTTTATTTCGTAACTTGAATATCTTTAGCCATATTTACCTGAAACTTACTGTGTTAAATGGACGCAATTTTAATACACAATCTATCTATATACATCCCGTTGATAAGCTCCATAGGTGGCTGATGCGAGACTACAATTAATTTTACATTATGATTTAATCATTCATAGCAACACCTCCTGTTATACATGGTGAATCTGGCTTTCTTCTGAAGCTTTTCCCCACCCATATATGCCTGGGTGTCAATCTAATGAGTGACTTGATAGGACAAAACCGGCTCTTTAACGAACCACACAAGTTTAGACAAACCCTATGTTGACACAGCAGCCGTGTGGGCTATCTTAACAGCATTTTACTCGGGTGTACAGAGGCCTCAATTTCCCAAAAATGACCAGCTACGGGGACAGAAATAACACTTTCTGAAAAGCTTATTCACTGGGCAGTTCAGACATATCCAATAACAAGGATACTCACATGAATTGGTAGATTTACAGCCCACTGAAAGGGGAACTATTTGTGTGAAATAACATCCTAATCATGCTCAACCAATCACGGGACATAATTGTGGTCTGATTCCAGGTTCAATGCGTATGCTGTCCGGCGTCCGTCTTGTGTCGTCAACAATTGCTTCAAAGGACATCTCCTAGATAACTGGCTGGATTGTGACCAAACTTGTAACTGACCTTGTCAGTTATACAATTACTTCGGGTATATTTTCGGAGAGATTAAAATTTGACCAAGTGACGCAAATATTTACGAAAGATGACCCCATTGACAGGGCAAACCAGAGGCCAGTGACTATTTTTCCAGTCATTTCAAATTTAATGGAAAAGTCTAACTTGATTGTATCGATTCTTGATCTTTGACTTCTTCCTTACTTAGCTGAGTAACTACCTGAATACCTCTGGGCCTTTTGAAAAGGCCATGGATACCAGACAACACTTTTGAGACTAATAGAGGACTGGAAGAGGGTCGCAGTAAAGGCCACTATGTGGCAGCAGTCCTAATGGACATGAAGGCATTTTACTGCCTGTAACATGATATTCTCCTGTGTAAGCTATCTGCTTATGGTCTGTCTAGCAGTGATGTACAATCATGGCAAGTTACTTATCCAGTAGAAAACAAAGAATAAAAATTGGTAATATTTTGAGCCCATGGACAGAAGTTCTAAGGTGTACCCAAGGGTCCATACTAGGTCACCTTTTATTTAACGTTCTTATTTCATTGTGAGAGGTACCTTATATAATTATGCGGATGACAACACCCTTTCATTTCATTCTTTCGATTATAATGAATTGATCAGCATCCTGCAAACTGAATGCGAAGTCTTAATTGATTGGTTCTTTTTTAACCAAATGAAAAAGCTAACCCTGATAAATTTGAAGAAGTTGTAGTTGGCTTGAAAACACACCAAAAGTCACCAGTTTTTAAAGTCGGAAATGTGGATATAGTAACCGAGGATGTTGTAAAATTACTGGATAGATCCACTGATTTTAACCTAAGTTTTGACTGTCAAATTAAAACAATTGCAAAAAAGCAGGCCAGTAACTAAATGTTCTGAGGGCAATTGGTAAACACATATGCAAATTAAGCAAAATGGCATTTTTCTATTTATTTATTCTTTCAAATTTTGTCCACTCTCATGGCATTTTTGCTCCGAAACAAATTAAAATAAATTCGTGAAAAAAAATCCAAAAAGAAGCACTCAGGTTTGTCAATGATGACAATACCATCTCCTACATGGAGTTGCTGACCAAAGCAAACTTGCCTAAAAGTAAGTGAGTAAGATCAGGAAATACCACAATCATAAGCTGCAGACTAACCCACGGCAACGCGAGGAAGAGCCACAAAACATTTACAGCAACGAGACACCCGAAAGACAATAAAAGCAAAGCAAACTGCAAAACTAGAAATGATGTTTATGAAACATTACGCCCCCAACCCTTTGCTTGTCAAGAAGGGTTCATAAGTTTTCAATGCCCAAATTTACAAAGGTCAATTACTTAAGACAATAAAATAACTTTTTTTTTCAATTTTCACCAGGTAATCTACTCATCGTCTTCTACGAATTGATTATGTTTGAAGCTCCTAGCTACAATAATTTCCGAGACATCTTGATGACAAGTTTTCAATGACCAAATTTGCAAAGGGCAATAACTCGAAAAAATAAAATAACTTTTTTTTTAATTTTCACCAGGATATCTACTCATTATCTTCTATCAGCTGACTAAGATTGAAGCTACTTGCTATAATAGTTTTTGAGATATCTTTACTACAAGTTTTCAATGCCACAATTTGCAAAGGGCAATAACCCAAAAATATATTTTTTTTAATTTTCACCTGGTTATCTACTCATTATCTTCTATCAGCTGACCAAGTTTGAAGCTGTTTGCTGTAATAGTTTTTGATATATCTTAATTACAAATTTTCAATGCCAAAAGTTTGCAAAGGGCAATAACTCTAAAAAAATAAAATGACTTTTTTAAAATTTTCACCAGATTATCTACTCATTATCCACTATCACTTGACCAAGGTAGAAGCTCATAGCTGTTAAAGTTTTTGAGATATCAAATTTTCTATGTCCAAATTTCCAAAGGGCAATTACTAAAAAAATAACTTTTTTTTAAATTTTCACCAGGTTATCTACTCATTATGCTCTGTTAGCTGACCAGGTGTGAAGCTCATAGCTGTTATAGTTTTTGAGATATCTTAATTACAAAATTTAATTATGACCCTTTAAAAGGGGCATAGCTCCACAAAGGGGGATAATCCAGACTTAAAAAAATACGTGTCGTTCATGTATGAAATTTCAAAATTGTAGCTTGATAAATTTTTAACGGAAGCACGGATGGACGGACGCACGCACGCACGGACAAGCCGAAAGCAATATGCCCCTTCAGCTTTTCCAAAGTAATGAACACCAAACAAAAACCAACACAGGATACCCACAAATAATGGGAGGTACATTACACAATCGATCAACAACAACAGAAGCACCACCTTAGAACGGACAGCAGCCTAAGCTTAAATGCATTTACTGGCGCCAAATCTTCCCTCTAGGGTCTATTGTTGTTAAAACACAAAAACACAACCCTGGAAATCCGAAGATCGAGAACAATGGCCATAGTTTTCAAGATTTTAAATGAACTCGCACCCTCTGTACTTTCAGATCTCTTAATCAAGAGGGACAACAAAAATAATTTTACATACAGTCAAATCTCGTAAATTCGAAGTCCAAGGGACTAGAGATTTTATTTCGAAGTATTGAAAGTTCGAATTATAGGGAAGATAACATAAGAATATATAGGCCCCAAAAATGATTATTATCATTTTTCCCCTATCAAACATATGTTCTGGATGCGTAAAATAACGTCTCAGGGAGACGTTTCTTAACGAATTTATTATACAGTTATTAAATAGTTCATAAATCGGCCCTCTTATATAAATTCAGTATGTACCAAATTAATTTCGAATAAACGAGTATTTCGAAAAATTGGTGGTGGAATTTTCGAGATTTGACATATATTCTAATATATTGCAGATCTCACAAATGAGGACCTCCATGCAGGCCACTCAAAAAAAACCAAATTGGTTTTCAAGACAGATAATCGCTTAGTGCAGGTCAAAAGTATTGGAGAATGCACCAAGAGAGCATACTGCAATACTTCCAGCCTTCATTAAGCTAACATTTGTTGTTAAGACCTGTGTTTTGTCTATTTTTATTGGCAGTTTTAGACAGCCTGAGGTTTAACTGTACTTTGTTGCTATTGCTCTCTGTTTTGTAACTGTCCTACCGTGTAATGCTTTCTCAGTATTTTTACGCATTTGTGTTATTTGTTGTATGATTTTTTTTTTCAGTTTTCTTGTTCCTGTTTTTTAATTTTATCTACCGGTCTTTCATGTGCTTCTAATATCGTATACGTGCTATTGTAGGAAACCTTAAAGGAGCTCTAGCGATAAGGCGTATTTTTTCCCTAGTTGACATGATTACAAAACCTAAATTTTCAAATTGCCCTAATGTTTTTAAAATTGGTCTGTTTCGGTAGTAAAATATGCATAGAAAGCATCAAAATAGGTTTCAAAGCGATTCATCATTTGCAAAGCCGTGAAAACTTGCGCCTTCTACTCCCACCCCTCATTTTACGTCTTTAGACTGGGTGCCGTTTAGACAAGAGTTTTAGTAAATCCTTAGCAGGTTTTCAAAAAGTAAAAGTGCTAAAATATTAAGGATATAAGTGCCCTTCATTTCCAAAACTTTGCGGTATTCCTTCTGCGCATGCGTACGAAATATACTTAAAATTGTGACGTTTGTCATTGAAAAGATGAAACTGGCGTCTTTCAGTTTGTTTCTAGATACTTTCCCCCTAGACCTAAGATGCCCCTTGGACAATTAATTGTCGCTATACAAATATATAACATATGTAAAGGGCATCTTGGGTCTATGGGGGGAAAGGGGTTGTATAAGCGAAAGAAGACATCAAATATTGCCAAAAATAGACCACTTTGCAAGATGGTCGTTTTTATTGTACATCAACTGTAAAAATAGTTTAACTGTACATAGCGTGATAGGACGATTGTTTACCCTTGCTTAACGATCAGGGCCCGGAATTACAATGCCTCCTTAAGTTAAGTAGACTTTTACGAACTTAACTCCAATATTTCTTAAAGTTAAGATTCTATCTTAAATGTGCATTTATTATGCACCGTTTTTGTGAACCTAACTTAAGTATAAATCCTCGGATAAAATCGTTAATTTGACGGAAAGGCTTACGAGGACATACGAAAAATATAGAGTTTTAATGACTGTAAGCGACCCAAATGTTTCGCGCGTCCTGTAAATTAATCAGCGGACTCGAAAAATACTACAAAATAGAGTAATTCCTGCTCATTAAAACCCTCCCCACGACGCAGAATTACTTGTGTTAATATTTTCCATTTCATAAAAGAGTGTAGGCGTCATTTTAGAGGAGACGGGGAGGGAGGGCAGGTGGGGGTGATCTGCGGCGGGGGGGGATAGGGGGGAGTACACACGAACTCGTTCGCGATGATCATGTTTTTGTGTGTTTGTGGGAGCAGTGAACATGCATCACTATTTATGGGCTAACCAATGATACTGTGTTGCTTATCTAACATAAATGATGCATGATCAGCTATCCAGTGGGGGTCATAAATGATGCATGATCAGCTATCCAGTGGGGGTTAAGTTTTTTTATCTTTTTTTCTGAACCATCACACGCGTGCATATTTTAAGTTGATGTGGATTGGCAGGTTATGTGGATCCTTGAGCAATCCATGGTTGCTCGCCTATGCGATAAGTACCATAATATCGTGCTGGCTCGGTTGCAGTTTGCTCATACGAATGTTTAAAGTTAAGGTAAACAGTACAATATCAGTTTTGTTTGTTTGTTTGATTTGATTATTTACGTCCCATCAACAATCTTTCAGTTATAAAGGGACGGGGCCTCCTGGGTTGAACTAGTACTAATACTAAGCTAGGATAAATGTTCTTGCTCAGAGACACAACGCAGTTACGCGTGTGATGATCGAATCCGCGGCTCCTCGGTCTCGAGTAAAGCACTCTACCACTGAAGCACTGCGCTCCCAAGCAATATCAGTAATTTGTGAGTCTTCGAGGTCTACGTAAATTCGGGATATTCATCCGACTTGAGCTGTACAACACTGATGCCATGCTATAAGCTACAAATATCTCTGCCAAAGTGGCACCCAGTTACCCATCTTTTTCGCGAGCCCTGTCGAGTCATAACTAATGACTTACATGGCGGACATGTACTCATTTTGGACACATAAATTCCCAATGGCAAGCCAGAAATTGGCTGACTATCTGATACTTAGCTAGTTTATTTTAATTTAAAGGCGCCAATTGAGCCACAACGCGCTACAATGCATACGTGATAATTCCAAATGAAAAAAAAAAAACACTTCCATATTGGTAAAACAAATGTGTTTCAATAAAAAGCCAAAGTTGACCTTGACCTATCTTAATTTAATCAATGAGATCAGGTAAGCGCTACATGACCTTCAGATCCTCTAGTTTGTTCATATGCTTAACAGGGGGGGGGGGGGGGGGGGGGCGGTGTGGGGGTAGTTATAGAATACTCGCAGACTTCTTGATGTGGTGAACCCTTCAACCTTAATACTAAAATCTTACCTGATAGGCAGCGATACGCATTTTTTTTAATACAAAGCAGCGTTTCTAGCAATTCAGTTCATTTGTGATCGCCGCATACAGTGTGGGACAAAGCATGTAGGTAATTCGGTTTTTTATATGTAGAGACTCCCTTCACATCCGACGTTGGGAATAATACAATATCCCATAGCACAAAACGCCTTTGATACACGGTGCACTACCCTACTCATGGCATTTTTTGATACATTTGTACCCCAATCGTATCTCCAATCACTAAACAGTAGGACCCTGTCGTTGTTTACCACAGCCGCACAGAACTTGCATCAATGGAGTGAGTGTCATGCTAAGTCTTTTGGCCAAGACGATGTGTCAATGAACCCAGTTAACGATGCCGCCACGCGCGGATCCAGAGGAGGTGGCAGGGGTCCGGACCCCAGCCCCCTGGAAAATCACAAATTCTATAGGTTTATATAGAAATATGCAATAGGACCCCCTCCACCTGGGAAAATTTGACCCCCCTGGAAATGTTAGAGCGCCCTTCTCCATGGATATATCGGAAAGTTATAGTTTAATGATAGTTTTCTTTAAAAAAGCCATGATCACTGGACTCCCTCCGCAAAATAAGCTGAAGACTTACAGAAAAAGAAGAGAAAAAAACAACGTCAGAGCCTTTTTTAGTCAGTCGGGCTTGGACCCCCCCCCCCCTTCCACCGCCAAACCCGACGAAAAATTCCTGGATATGCGTTATCGTGGTGGTATAGAAACGATATCGCTCCTTAAAACCATCTATAGTGCTGCCAAGATGTAATGACCATGTTTACATTTGCTTGTTTGTAAACATTGAAATCAAAACAGTACTGTAAGCCCAATGTTTACTGTCGTCGCCCTGGGCCCTGTCACCTGTTAAACTAATGGTACCGGGAGCCAACTCACGACGGTTAACATTGAAGGCATTTTTTTTATAGGCTGGCATATCCAGCAGTCAGTTGTAGTTTTGAAAACTGTTTGATATCATCTTGTATAACTCAGAAGATAGAGTCGCTGGCAGCAGAACATACATTTATTTTTTCCATTATGCGCGGGTTCGAATCCCATCAATGCTTTCATGTCTTTTTCTTCATTTTTATTGTATCATATTTTCACATGAGTCCTTTAAGTATCATTGGAAAACAGTTTTAACAGTTATACAAAGTGCAGAGCCTCAGATCAGCCTGCGCATACGCGCAGTTTGATCAGAGCCTTTGCTAGTCGTTTGAATATTCTATGAATATTTAGCTACTGCCCAAGCAGCATTTTGACTGTCTAGGCTTTAAAGGCGGCTTCACAGGCTCGTCTTAGTCTACACATGTCAAAATGCCACATTGTTTGAAATCACATGCCACGGTTCAATAAATAATTGATAAAAAAATAAAAATAAAAAAAAAATAACATGGTACTGTGACGGGGTTCGAACTCGCAACCCCGTCAAAAAGTTAAATCTTAAATTTACGGTAGCCTCGCTGCTACCTTAAATATTTAAGTATTTTGTCGAGATAAGGAGACATTTGATTGTAATGCACTTTTCGTGAAATTTAAGTAAGTTCGTCAATTTAAGTCTACCTTAACTTTAAGGAGGCATTGTAATTCCGGGCCCTGGTTCCCATGTAGGTTACTGAATAACAAGCACAGTTGATGATCGAAATAAATTATCATTCAATAAGAAGTAGAGTTATTACATGCATTTAGGAAACCTCATTTTAAATATACAAATTCGGGGGGGGGGGGGGGGCAATGTTGCATCGCCGGCTCTTCTATATATATTTGTTGAATGTGCCCAGTTTCTCCAGTCGTTATTTCAACAAAATAAAACGAACGTCTCGTTTAGGGAGATTGCTCGCTTTATCGCTAGAAATTCTTAGAATGGGCAGCAGGGAGGGTCTCTCTCCAACCAGGCGTATACCTTGTCTAACTTGGCTGCCTATCTGGCATTCGTGTTTCTTAGGGTGAACGAACAGCAAGGAGTTATTGTTTTCCTTCACCCATTGGAACCTCCCACTTTCAATTTTCGACCCCTTAGATAGCAAAGAAAGACAGGCCGGAGTTTAACTGTCAAAATTTTACATAACAGTCATAGCTATACGAGAGCAGCGCAATAAGCTGCACCGTGCCTTCATGCTCGTCGTCATTCTTCTAGGGCAGCGGCAAGGCTGTTTTGGCATTGCTTTCCGCCACATGGTCGCTGTCTCTCTGGGTGCATTTGAAACAGAATGAATGAACTGGTGCAGACACAGGATCTCAGGTGACAAAGTGATTGTTTCAATATATGTCTGGTTCTAGTGTTTTAAGGTTTCTTGTTAGGTAATCATGCTGCTGTAAGTAATCTTATGAGTGAACGATTTTTTAATGTACAATGTGTGCCTATTTTTATATACTTTCAGTCATGCATTTAATTTGTAGCTTTAATGTCAAATACATTTTTTGTTTTCATCGTCGGTTCAAAAGCTCATTAAAAGCTACGTTATATTGTTTTGCTGACTCAAAATAAAGCATACCTTATCTTATTTTGTGATCCTTCTCTGACTCTCTGACTCTCTTTAAAAGTTGTTCAAATGGTTTTGGTCTGGTGAAAATCTAGGTCACACAGGGCGACAATAGATTTCCGAGATGAAAACTTTCAAAACCTTCTTGTCTGAAAACACAAGGCTTTGCGCTTAGATATTTGGTTTGTAGCACCATCTAGTGGGACTCTACCAAGTTTATGAAATCATTCCCCCAGGGACAAAAATGGACTGTCCCAGGGCTCTTATCTTCTACATAGACCTATACAGGGAAACATTCAAATTATTCATCTCTGAAACCAAAAGGCCTTTAGCCTTGATATTTGGTATGTAGCATAATCTAGTAGAACTCTGCTAAGTTTGTTCAAATTGTACCTCTAGGGCAAAAATGGACGATCCCAGGGGCACATGTATTATATAGGTTTATTTAAGAAATGAAATCAATTTTTCGGATGTTCATGGAATCATGAATACTTCGGGCCTCGTGCAAAGTAAGTGAAGCCCTAAGGGCTTCACGTTAACTTTGCAAGAGACCCGAAGTATTCATGATTCCATGAACATTCCAAAAATTGAATTCATTGCTTATATTTACATTTTCAATTATCAGTCAAGTATCATTTTTTCAATTTTCACCTCACTTGGCTGGTTTTCCAGATATTTTGAATTAAATCAGACATAACGTAGGGTTTGGAATAGCCAAAACGCCAAATTTCCGCGCTTAATGTCATGGCGATACGTGTTCAACGTCACGCAAACGCCAGTAAACAAGCAACGTTATTGGATGGACTTGACGTTAGCCCGCTCAAATGGCGCGTATGTGGATGTGGCTTAAATCGAGTTGTTCATGAAGGTATGAACCACATCTCAAATGTAAAGGTTCATTTAAAGACTAGCAGTGGAAATGTAAATATTATCCCCACGCTTTCTTAAAAAAGCGAAGGGGATATTGCAATCGTCTCCGTCTGTCCGTCCGTCTGTCCGTTATGCTATCACCTCCAAACCATTGGACGAAATTCAACCAAATTTGGTGTGTGAGCTACTCACATGAATGGGGCGTGCAACAGCAAACTTTTTCTTTTGGTCCCACCCCCTGGGGCCCAGGGGAGGGGTCTAAAGGTCAAATATCATTTAATTTCAATTACAAAGTCAATCTTAAAGATTTTTATACCAAACTTTGTGTGTGTTCTCACAAATGAAAGATACAAAACATATCAGACGGGATTTTTATTCTGTCGCCTGGGCCATGCCCAGGGTGGGACTTAGGGACGCTGGGGGTGCACAGGGGGTCACATTTTTTTTTCATACATGGTCATGTGGCATATTAAATCGACGGGGATGACGAGCAGAACAGAATGCAATTAAAAAAAATTATCCTAGGGTCAAACTGGTGACCTTGGGGTGAGGTCAAAAGGTTAAATATCATTTAATTTCAAATACAAAGGCAATTTTAAAGATTTTTTTATACCAAACTTAGTGTGTGTTCTCACAAATGAAAGATACAAAACATATCAGATCGGATTTTTATTCTGTTGCCTGGGTCATGCCCCAGCGGTGGGACTAAGGGGCGCTGGGGGTGCCCAGGGGTCAAAAAAAAATTTTTTTTCCAAACATGGTCATGTGGCATATCAAATCGACGGGGATGCAGGACAGAATGCAAGTAAAATTTTCATCCTAGGGTCTAATTGGTGACCTTGGGGTGAGGTCAAAAGGTCAAATATCATTAAATTTTGGTTACCATATCACTTTTCAAAGATTTTTTACACCAAACCTTGTGCGTGTTCTCACAAATAGAAGAAAATATATTGAACAGAATTTTCATTCTATTGCTGGGGTCATGCCCCAGGGATGGGACTTGGGGGTGCTGGGGGTCAAAAACTTAAGCGTGGGGATTTGCGATGGCGCCCCATCGACTGCGCATTCTAGTTGTGATTTTATTACTTTTCCATTTGGTATCCTGGGTCAGGTGTGGTGCTTGATTTTGTGGATTCAATATCTTTCTTACTTGTATATCGATGAAAAATGAAAAATCTTCTTGTCTGAAACTACAATGCCTAGAGCCTTTATATTTGGTATGTAGCGTCATCTAGTAGATTCCTACCAAGTTTGTTCAAATTATGTCCGCGCCCCAGAGATCGCATATTTTACAAAGGTTTTGTTTTTGTTGTGCTATCTTGTCTGTTCTTTGCAGAAAGGGTTTGGCCTCTTGGCTCTCTTTTGTGTGATTTTTTCCTTGTGTTTTGTCACTTTCCCATATGGTGCCTCGGGTCATGTGTGGTACTAGATTGTATCAATTCCTGATCTTTGCCTTCTTTTTTATTTTTATATAGGGAATACATGAAGAAATTTTCTTCTCTGAAACCAAAAGGGATAGAGCCTGGGTATTTGTTATGCAGCATCATCTAGTAGACCTTAATCCGTTTAGTTCAAATCATAACACTGGGGCAAAAAAAAACGCTCCAGGGTTTGCATCTTTTACATAGGCTTATATAGGAAAAACCTGAAAAATATTCTTGGCTGAGACCATAAGGCACCCAGCCTTAATAATTTGTATACTATCATCTAGTAGAGCCCTACCAAGTTCTGTTCAAATTATGCCAATAGGGTAAGAACGGCTCCACCCCTGGGTCACACGTTTTATATAGGCTTATATATGGAAAACATGAAAAAAAATATTCTTGTCTATAACCACAATAACTAGAGCATAAGTATTTTGTATGTAGCGTAATCTTGTAGACTTGTCCCAAGTTTGTTCAAATTATAACCATTGGGTCAAAACTGGCAAGTTAACGAGCTTTAACATTATGCAATGTATAGTTATTTTATTGTAGCAATGATTCCAGTGCAAGGGACAGCTGCTTGACCTATGGATTCTAAGCCTAAGAAGCTAGTCCAGATTGCCATGGATGAGACAGTCAATGCAAAACGTTATGAACAGACGAGTGAGTGTTTTCAGAGAAAGATCACCAGTCAAGGTAAAGTAAAATGTCTCAATATATAACTTATAATGCCTTATCTTTGTTTTATCTCCTTGTTGTATCTTGATTTATGTGTTCTGGGAGAGCATACATTGACAAGTTAGGGGCTTTCATGCAAACCAAATATCAATGTGTTTTGATCTACATCTGAATTAAGGGTGATGTTGGCGCCGTAAAACTAGTTTAAGCCCTCCAGTATTTTTTTACTGACCGTTCCGAGGCGGTGCTTCTTTTGTGGATCTTTTATGTTTTTTTTTCTGTCTTGTGTTTGCTATGCCTTTGTGCGTGTCTGTTTGTATGTGCCTTGTGGTCATCTGCTGGGAAAGGGCTGACCTCTTGGCCCTCGTTTGTGGTGTTTTACTGTGAGTTTGTCAATTTCCCATTGGTTTCCTGGGTCAGGTGTGGTACTTGATTGTATCGATTCCTGATCTTCGCACCCTTACTTTTATGGATTTCTGAAGACCTGAAAAAATATTTGGATTTTCTCTTAGTTTTGAAGAATTTTAGTGTAAGAATGAATCGTAACAACAACAGAATCTATAGCGAAGATTTGGCTCCAATACAATACATTTGAGCCCACACCCCACCCAGTGGCTTAGGCTGCTGTAAGTAAATATGATAAGGAAATACAACAATCGTACACCGCGGACCAACCCACGGCAACGTGAGGAAGAGCCACAAAACAATTACAGTAGCAAAAAGTAATATCAGGAAATACCACAATCACACATCGCAGACCAACCCACGGCAGGAAGAGTCACAGAACATTTACAGTAACAAGATATCCGTAAGACTATAAAAGCAAAGCAACCAACTCTCTCTTCCACTTCAAGATGATTGCAAAACTAGAAAGGACATAAAGTAATGCACAACAAAACAAAGACAAACACAGCACCCTTACAACCAATGGGAAACACACCAAACAACAAATCAACAACAACAGAATCACCGCCTTATAACGGACATCAGCCTAAGCCACATGGGGGCCTAAATGCATTTTACTGGTACCAAACCTTCGCCCTAGATTATATTGTATACTAACCCAAATAACTTTCTTTGCCTTATCTTATTGGGCGATCGTGGAGGTTTACAACAGTACATGTGGTTTTATAAATTACAGTCAGTGCTGCACGTGCAGCACGAAATAAGGTATTGAACCCTGGACTCAGTGTTCAGCGAATCGCAACTGACCTCGACATTTGTTTAAACGGACTTCAAAATCACCGTGTAGGAAGCAAATATCCGGAGTTTTATGATATTATCTTGTCACATTAAAAAGTTACAACACAAAACGTTGCTGCGTTGGCAATTTGGGTTAGTATAGTTAATACACAAAATCGTTTAGCTCGCATGGAGGCTTCCGAACTAATACAGAGTATCATCACAGGGAAACACTCGAACCAAATTACATACTATGATGAAACAACGAAAAGGGCTCATGACTCACAGATAGTCAGAGCTAAAGAAAACCACAAGTTGAGCTATGGTGACCAAGCCAATGGCAAGGCAAGACGTAAGACAATTAAAGCAAAACATGATTTTTAAAATATAGCAAGAAGTGAGCAAAGCTCACATACCCCCTAATGCGACGTCATATAACATAGATTATTAGTGTTAGAATTGTATTTAATCATCTTGTTGACTAGTGCCTTGATAAATTTTGTTCATTAAGCAATGCATACTTATTGTAATTTCTTGTAGAAATGAAGAAATGATTCCACTGCAATTGAGAACACAATGAGTGATAGAATTGAGCCAGCACAGGAAGTCCATATTGTCATTGGTGTGACAGTCGAGGCAAATAGTGATAATATAGACGGACCCGTCATGGTCAATTTAGACTACTCAGTAATCTATGGTTACAGTTGATTTGATGACCTGTAAATATAAATGCACTTTCTAGTTTTATAAACTTTACTTTAGTGCTTGGTTTTAACAATCTTTATGACTAGTACCTTAATATATTTAGTCCACTATGTAGTGTATAATTCTGGACTTTACTTTAACACTGATCCTAGTGCGTGGATAACGGCTAGTCTGAAAAAACTGAGGAGACAGACGAAGCAAAATCGTAAGTGAAATACCATAATCAGACACAGCAGACCAACCCAAGGCTATGTGAGGAAAAGCCATTGAACAATTACAGTAAGAAGATATCAAGAAACCATTTATAGTAAACATTTCCCTCTTCCACATCAAGATGAATGCAAAAGAAGAAGGACATAAAGTACTGAATACCAAACTAATGGCAAAGCACACACACCAACAGACAATGGGAGCACACTAAACGATGAATAAACATCAGAACCACCACCTTAGAACGCATTTCAATGGAACCAACTATTTGACCATTGTTTAAAAAACTAACTAGGTTTGAAACAGGATCCTATGTGTGAGTGAAGCACACTTTACACTCCAACATAGTCCACAGTGGTGGAAGACCTTTACGCAACCCTGGATAAAGTCCGATTTTCAAGGGACCTTCTTTTTGGAATGTTGTTAATTTCTTTTCCATTGTTATTTTAGTGCTAGTGTTTTTGCAATATTTTTGAACTTTGTGCCCTTTGTTCCATCTCTGTGGATAATGGGTTTATTTGTGTATTGTGAAAGATTCTTTATTTATATCTTATTGCTTTTTAATTGTGCCTAGAAAAAAAATTCTGGATTAGTTCTGGGACCCAAAGGTCATTCTTCAGTACCTTAGCAAAAAATCGAAACACAATTAAGTGATTTCTTTATAACCAATACATTTATAAATTGGTCTATTAGTCTTAGTATTATAAAAGTAAGAAAGTCATCAAGGATCAGGAATCGATACAATCAAGTACCACATCTGTCCCAGGATACAAAATGGGAAAGCAATAAAATCACAACAAACATCACAAACAAGAGCCAAGAGGTCAGTCACCATCCCCCCCCCCCCAGGCGACCACAAGGCAGTAACGAACAGACGCGAAAACACGACAAACACGAGACATAAATAACACAAACAATCCACAAAAGAAGTACCGCCCTGGAACAGTCAGCAAAAATATTGCACTGGAGGGTCCAAACCAGCCTCACGGAGTGCCAACCCCACCCCCATTTCAGATGGGGATCAAGGCACATAGATGTCTGGTCCGCACGAAGACACCCCCAACCCATCAACATTTAGATAAAATGAGACCACTGGTCAATGCATAAAAGAATATTGATTTTTCTGCTTCATTGGATGTCCACTACTCAGTGCACGTCAGTGTACTTGGCGTTCACTTGTAGATAACTTTGCAGTCTAGATGAAGTTTATTTGAAGTGAACACAGCGTAAAATTACCTTATGGTGGTACACAACTACTTTATCTGCCAAATGAATACCCAAAACAAAATTCACTGTTTTCACACAGAAATGTATAGAGCTTGCCTGATATTTCATAGCTTGACCAGATATCGGAAAGAACAAAAATCAAAACTGGAATCAGTAGGCTGATTTAACGTCGAGGTCAATTTGCTATTACGCAAGTGTAATATCAAAATCTACTAGAATTGTCTTTCTACGAAAAACAGATGTCTCCCCCTTTTAAAGAATAAAAAGTCTAAAATGACACTATTTTGAATCGGAATGGCATTGTATTGTGCGCCAATGTGCTTGCTACCAATGATGGAACCGACTTTTCATACTGGTGCGCCAGGTCGCGCGATCTGACGTCGCAATGACGTCGTTTAAAATGACGTCATTAAACTTATATAAATTTAAAGGCCAAATTTCAAATCGGCATAAATTTTGCTTGCTTGTGTACAAAAATAATGTACTTCGCATTAAAATTGTGGAAATAATGGCACTTTTCCGCGTGTTTCTGGATCCCGCCTCGTATTAAGTTATAATTATTGAGGTGCGTTCGAGTAAAACCTGGCTTATTGACATTGTGGCCTGTGTATATCTAGATTAATCTGCACACTGACAGTCACCTCAGGATGCTAACTGACCTATATAATAGTACCAGAAGTCTGAATGACTGAATGTCAAAGATAATAGACCATGAACGGTATGCAACAATGCAGAGCGATCTAAATCAGAATTATATAATCAGATGCTTAGTTGAAGCACTGTAAATCCATATTATTAAAACTCGTAGGGTGTTTTAAATAACTGAAACGAGTGTATAGTGTTTTATTATGGGACCTTCTGATAGTTTAATAATAAAACTCGACTATTTTCTATTTTTATAAAAAAAAGTAACCCTTTTAAAAGCCATCGATGATTTTAAGTGTGCCAATTTTTTTTTCTTTGCAATGCAGCGATATATATAGTCAGAGGGCCCGCAATAGGTTTTATCAAGTGGTTGAGGCCAAAATACTCGAAGGTGTGTTATATGTAGAAAAGTGTGCTGAATTCAAAAATCAAATTCTTAAAAAATCGGCTGGTACACAAAAGTTCAAAGTGCAACGGAATACCCGCGGTTAGGCAATATCTCAAAATAGCGCTAAATGGGGGCATCCTTGTAGGTTTATAATTAAAACTATGTAATATTAGTTGTTATATGCACATTTTGACAGCAAACAATATATAATGATCAATGGCCAATATAAAAATGAAAAAGACATGCCAATGAAGTTTCTAACACTAAAATATAGCAAATCATCAAGTCCACGAAAACTAATGACTTTTGTCTCTGGTTATCAAATGATTTTTAATTTGTTGAAGCTAGAGCAGCTTTATAGTTCAATCTTTTGTAATACAATGGTATTGTCATCAACAATTATTATAGTTTTAAAAAATGATGGAGTATGGCAAAGTAATGCCACAATCACAGACTTCAGGCCAACCCAGCATGGCATCGCGAGGAAGGGACACAAAGTAGGCATAGAGCAGCTTCATGACTCAATCTTATGTAATACAATGGTGTTGTCATCAACAGTTATTATAGTTTCAAAGAATGATAGAGTATGGCCAAGAAATGCCACAATCACAGATACCAGGCCAACCCAGCATGGCGGAAGGGACACAAAGTGGGCATAATCCAAGCTCTTAAAGTACAATATAGGTATATTTCAAGTACCTTTTCCTTTCAATGTGAATAAATTATACTCAGATAGGACTAAGATTTGCCTGGATATTGGCCCAGCCATATTAGTTTCTTAGCTGTAAACTCTATGTACAGCTATCACTAAATGGCCAGCCACGACTGACCAGATTGTGCTGGGTCATATTCCACATGACTTATATTCTATGTTCTTGGAATAGCATGATAGCCCCCCTCCCCTCACCCCCACGGATAACCCCTATCCCACCCTTTTGCTGAGTCTTAATTAAAATAATGGATAATACAAAAAAGTAAGTGAATATGATCAGGAAAGACCACAATCACTTGCTGCAGATCAACCCACAGCATCGTGTGGAAGAGCCGTAGAACACCAAAAGTCACAAGACATCTTTGGAATAGTATGAGCATTACACAGATCTTACTAGGTCAGGGAACACGATAAAACATCAGCCTTCTGGATTATGTACATTGACCTTGTAGAGATCTATCTTCTTTTCAACAAATCTTGCAACACAAATGATTTAAATCTTCACTTTCTGTCTATGTAAATTGTGTGCAATTATAGTTTTTGCTACAAGTTGTCCTAATTATGCTCAATGGATGACGAGGTATTACCTAGAGCTTCTTTACAGCAATGAGGCACGCCCAGCTGCGTGTGCAATGTTAGAGGCAGGGGCTATGTCCATCCAACGAACGAACAAACCATTCTTTAGGACCCCGGTGGATTGGAATTTAGAGCAGATAATGTCAAATTCTGATGATCCATGCAGACTTAAGGGGATATCATTCAGTAAATCGGTGTATGCATTCAGAAGCTATAATGAGCCCAAAGGTACATACTATGGTAGTCTTATCATCCAATCATTTCAAGCGATAATACAAAAGCATGATTTATCACATGACGTTGCGTCAGGGAGTGAAATTACACCATTCAATAAAAGCGATAAACCACTAGTGGTTTACAGACTTGGTGTATAAGTTGAAGAGGATTGTTGGCTCTAATAATTTTACAGCGCAGTTCATTAAAATAATTTCCCATTATAAAAAGATTGGCTATAACATTAATGTATTGCAACAGACTGCATGCTTGGTAGTCAACCCAATCACGGTTGGCAACTTTGCTTTCCTCTTTAATTGCACGCCGGTGGGTCGGACTTCAGACTCTATGATGGTTCCGACTTAAAGACTTATCTATTGATGAGATGATAGGGGCCTGATGCTTTGGCTGTTTGTCGGGCCCACCGGGGTTTACCTGTTGGATTTCTTTTGCTCCGGTATTCAGTTTAATTTACTGTTGAGTCCTTATCCTTGCTTTATCTCCTTGTTATATCTTGATTTATATGTTTTAGGAGATGATGCATTGATAAGTTAGGGGTCTTTCATGCAAACCAAATATTTATGTGTCTTGATCCACATCTGAATTAAGGGTGAGGTTGGCGCCGTTAAACCAGTTTAAGCCCTCCAGTAAAATATTTTACTGACCGTTCCAAGGTGGTACTTCTTTTGTGGATCTTTTATGTTTTTGTTCTGTCTTGTGTTTGCTATGTTTTGTGCGCGTCTGTTTATATGTGCTTTGTGGTCACCTGCTGGGAAAGGGCTGACCTCTTGGCTCTTGTTTGTGGTGTCTTCTGTGAGTTTGTCACTTTCCCATTGGTACCCTGGGTCAGGTGTGGTACTTGATTGTATCGATTCCTGATCTTTGCAACCTTACTTACTTTAATAACGTTACGTAGTGACGTCCATTTTAACGTTGCGTAAAAAATGACAAAATCTTGACCTTTTTGCGATAAAATACAATTTTTAAGTTCTTTTAATGTCATGAGATAAATAGAATCATGTGTTATCGAATTTATTAAACTCGTTGCGAAAAAGTGATTAAGTGATTGGCAAGCCTCGTATTTTACCCTTTTCCTCAACTTGTTTGATAAATTCAATACAACATGCGCACTCATGTAAGATCTTCTATTTATGGGATGAGAGATGGAATAATGATTTGGGGAAGTCTCAGTAACCAAATAAGCGAACTGTTGTTATTTAATTCATCATATGTTAGTATGGAGACTACCCCAATGTGCAATGGGGAAAGCTTGGCACAATTCGAGAATCGAATCAAGCCTCGGGTGTACGTTAGGCGCATTTCGTGTAGTACTATGTATGAAAAAAAAGCTCCGTTTTGTTAGCCAGAACTGGCGTAAGAAAAATTAGTTCTGTAGCATGTGGGTATAGCCCTATCAATATCAATTTTTCTGATTACGCGAAATTTAATCACCAGAATAAATGAAGTTTATGTATATTTCAATAAAATATCGCTATAGTGATATTTTAGTGAAAAAACATAATCTTTATTTATAACCGCTTGTTTTGCTGCAATCACACTTGTTATTGTACTGGTATGGCTTCTGTGACGTCAGCATCACACGTCATGTTATCAATGTTGATCCTCGATGTACATCCGTGGTCTGATTCCACAGAATTGGCAGACGCAGTTTCGATTGCCATACAATGATGTGCGAACCGTCTACTCTTGGACTATGTTACTAGCAACATATCATGTCTATAGATAGCTTATAGGCTAAAGGCGATATACTGTTGATTATCTACTCACTGAAATGGTTAGGTTTACATAGAGCACAAAAACATATAGTCTAGAAAAAAGCACACAAAAAATGATGTACTACTAGGGTACTGTACATCTCTGCAGATACAACAAAAATGAGTACCTTATTATATAGATATTTTTTTTATTTGAGGAAAGCATTAAAACTGTCCAACTCCTTTATTACAACTTAAAGAGTAGTGAAATATATCAGCCATTCCACCAAATTTGACACATATTTGAAAATACCATGTCTCCACTATTTCCATTCCTAGTCCTGCTTAAATATGCTTAAATTATCTAAAAAATCATACAATTCTACAGTCCCAAAGTATTGGTTGGTAATTTAAAATAAATTTGAATAGCATCAAAGTATTTGTTTTAAAAACATGTTTTGATCAATGTTTGAAAATAGCCAAAATTGCAATGTCGCCAAGCTATTTTTGTAGATATTTGGTAAATTTATTTAATGAATCTAAAGGGCGTCTCATATTTCCCCAGAAATCCTTTTTGTTCCTTTCAAATGAATTCTAGAAACAGCCTTATTATTGGGTCATAAGGTTTACATTAGTTATAATCATCAACAATGTATGTGTCTCCAAATATGCCTATGCATCCGTAACTATTTTTAAATGGGATACTGAAAACATATATATTTCATTTACAGGTACTTGATGCTGTCAAATAAACCTGAAAATGATTAAGGATAAACAATATAATTAACGGAGATAGCTTGCTATTCACTGTTCCTCAAAATCATTGTAGACAGGGCAATAACCAAAATGGCGCATTTCAAAATATATGCTTCCATAACGCTTATATTTAGAAAACAAGCACCCCTGAACGTAGATAACGGCCATATTTCTTTGTATGGTGGTTTCTTCGTAATAAATAAAAATGAATAACAATCAAAATCAATTGTGTATGGCTTGTGGTAAGTAAATTGTTCTCATGTCGCTATGCCTCCGTAACATCTATTTTCCATAACAAAACTTTAAATGCTAAATGAAAGGACACAGAGCAGTATATTTCATGATAATGATACTTTGATGGACTATTTTAATTGTGTTTTTACAAAAATACGTCTGCTAGCAGGATAAAAAACATGAATAATTTGAAAATTTTGTTTTGAAATATGTAATTATATACACCTGTCTCGTCAATTTACTCCAAAAGCAACATTGATATCAGATTAGGATCTTTTTTATGGATGTTTAATCGCATTATATACAAGTTGTTAAAATGCAAATGTATTTGCAGCAAATATTAGTGAAGATACATTGTAATCCGTCAACATTCGGTCCGTTACGGATTATAGAGCTTTTCTGATGCCATGTTGTTTGTCAATTTCATTTGATGAAGAATAAAGAACAATTCCTCAAATCATGATTTAATGGTATATTTAGTATGAATTTGACATAAGGTGCATCCTGGACACTGATTTAATCAAACTACATTTAAAAACGTTGGAAACTTGTTATGGGAGCATAGATTTTGATGTTTATAATGATCACACATTTCCATGTAATATACATATGTTAGGGTTAAACTTGAACGAAGTACCATGAAGTTACTATCTAGACAATTATAATATATCATTATCAGAAAAATATTTACAATGCTGGATCTACAAAGAATACCTAAAGATGTTAAGGAACATTGATGTTGTAATACGGAACATATATCTTTGAAAATCTGTTGGTTATTTCCATTTTTTGTTAAAATATGTTTAAAAAATGTTCAATCATCAATGACCAGATTATGCAATAACTTAATATTACTATTTGAATTCATTTTTGCTGCGTTTTATAGCTAATATTTATATAGTTTGGAAGAGTTCATAGCAGTAGGCCAAACAATGAGAAGTTACAGGCTCGAACACAAAGTTAAAATGTTGATTAATCAACATTATGATATATGGCTTTATAAAAGCCAGAATATATAGTAATTTAATCATGTTTTGAAGCTTAAGTGTTAAATTTGCATGTAAAGATTTTTACACATGTGTCTATGCTCCATCACAAAGACAAATTCCTGCCACTTGATTTAGTTAAACTAAAATGGGTGGTGAAACATACCTAAAGATCATAATTGATGTTGGTAAAGCAGGATTCGTGAAGATTAAATAACACTGAGTCATTTCTATATACTGTTTCTTGCAATAATGACATCGTTGAGTGTTTATTTTTTTATTGAGAAAGGGATTCCGCCCAATAAGCATGCTTTTTTTGTCTTTTATCATTTTTTTTTTTGCTCTAAATATTCAAATAGTTCATACACAAGTTTCTGTTGATGTTTCATTACAACCATGTTTCAAAAGGCACTTTTTAAATGATGGTTAAAGAAAAAAAAACTTGCATCTATTTTCCGTAACAAATGTGAAATCTAAATAACTCGCAAAAGTTTCCATTTTGAAACACCAGAGGCAGTGTTTTTAAGTACCATGTAATACCACTAGCCAATATGATAATGATTTTTTTCTTTTGATTAACACTCGATGAAATAATAAATAAGATATTACATGGTCTAAGCAGTTTCATTTAATCGCAAACTGATGATGAATCCAATGTTTAATTATTTGTAACACGATTGATTCTAATAAAATGAATATAGTTTATAAGTACCTTTAAACCTTATTTTATAAGATCAAACAGTAGTTTGACTGCAGAATACGAAGATAATCATAACAATGCCTATGCAAATCTAACTAACCACGACATATGCTCCGTAACTCTCATAAACAGGTTCAATTTTTGAACTTCTGTTACTCATCAACGATACAAATGGTAGGGTCATATTTTTACATGTTATTATAGAGGTAATAGACATTTCCCTGGAATCAAAAGCATGCTTATCAAGACAAGTTCATTTTTCCTTATTTTTTATTTTAAAATGGTATCAATTTTGGTGGAATGGCTGATTTTATAACAAGTAGCCCAATAGGCAACGATCGCTCACATAACGTTTGAAGACACTATACTTTACAATGCTCAAAGGCAGGTCATTCTTAACTTGAAACAGTGGTCATAACTACATTCAAACACTCAAGATATTATGCCAGTTTACGTCATCTGCAAGTACTAAAAAGATCTGAATAAAAATTGCAGAGTTTACCTTGTGAAACTACACGTATAATTTTCAGATGCTCCAGAGCAACTAACTTCGCAGTCAGTGATGGGATCTGGCCGAAATTCAACCTCGTCCTTGCTTTTAAGTATGTCCTGGCTTTCTACAAGAATGAAGAAGATCAAATGAAAGATGAATGCTCTTTATACAGCTATATATTAGACGCCCAAGGGCAGCCACCTCTGCAGTTGGTGGTCGGGTGTGGCCGAAAATCAAACTCATTCAATCGTTTATGTTTGTCCTTGTTACCGGCAAAAATGAGAACTTTTATTCAAAAATGAAGGCGCTAGAGTGGTAGATCACCCATTGTAAGCTTGTGTGATTATTCCTGACACTCAACTGCAATTAACTCCACAGTCTAAGGTTGGTTCTGCTTGAAATTCAAACTCGTTCAAGCCTTGATGTATGTCCTTGTTGCCTGCAAGAATGAAGAAAATCCATACAAAATGATGTCGCTAAAGTCGTCACAACATTATCCACCACTTTTTAAGACGCTCAAGGGCGGCTAACTCCATAATAGGTGATGGGATCTGGCAGAAATTCAAATTCATTCAAGCGTTTATGGTTGTCCTTGTAAGCTGCAAGAATACGAAAGATCCATCCAAAAATACAGGCACTAAATTCATTGGAGTTGTCATAACATTTCTCCCATTATAATTCAATGGTGATTTTTCCAGATGCTCAAGGGCAGCTGTATCCGCTGTCCGAAGTTTGATCTGGTAAAATTTCCTACCCATTCGAGCCTTTATGGTTTTCCTTATTACCTGCTTGAATGAAGAAGATCCAATCAAAACAAAAGGTGCTAGAGTGGTCACATTCGAGCCTTTATGATTGTCCTTGTTACCTGCATGAATGAAGAAGATTCAATCAAAACAAAGGTGCTAGAGTGGTCACAACATTATCCATTGATTTTTAGACGCTCAGGGGCAGCTAACTCAGTAAACAGTCATGGGATCTTGACGAAATTCAAACTCAACCAAGCTTTTATAGTAGTTCATGTAAATTGCAAGAACCAAGAAGATTCATTTAAAAATGAAGGCACTAGAGTGGTCACAACATTCCTCCCATTATTAGTCTACGGGGATTTTTCCAAACGCTGAAGGGCAGCTAACTCCACAGTCCCACCTCTGATCTGGTCGAATTTCGAACAAATCCGAGACTTTATGGCTGTCCTTGTTGCCTGCAAGAATGAAGAAGATCCAATCAAAAATAAAAATGCTAGAGTAGTCACAATAGTGTTCATTGAGTTTTCAGATGCTCAAGAGCAGCTAACTCCGAAGTGGGTAATGGAATCTTGCCAAAATTCAAATATGTCCAAGCTTTTATTATTGCCCTTGTTACCAGAAATAATGAAGAAAATCCATTTAAAAATGAAGGCACTAGAGTGGTCACAACATTTTTTCCATTATAAGTCTATGGGGATTTTTCCAAACGCTCAAGGGCAGCTAACTCCTTATTGTTTTATTGGATCTTGCCGAATTTCAAACCCCTTCAAGATCTTATAGCTGTCCTTGTTACCTGCAAGAATAAAGAAGAACCAATTAAAAATGAAGGAGCTAGAGTGGTCACAAGATTTTCCCAATTAAAACCCTATGGGATCTATCTATTGCCATGGAAACCAGAGTTCTAATCCGATCTGGCCAAAAAACCTATTAAAGACAATCCCCTACCCCAATAATGCTCCAAATAAAATTTGATTACAATCGGCCAGCTGGTCTCAGAGATATTCATGTTTGAAAGTGTGGACGTATGCACGGACAGACGCCGGCTCGAGTCCATCATATTAGCTCACCGATAGCCTTCGGCTCAGGTGAGCTAAAGTAGATGCAATAAAAAGTTTATAATAACACAATAATTAATTAATCTTTTCTCTTAGGGAAAAACTAGGTGTTGTGTCACTAATTTATTGTCAAATGCTTAAAGTACACTCTACTCCTAAGTATTGCGATAACTAATATTTACTATATACCACGTATGCTCTTGGGCCGAAATATCGAGGTAACAGTACAATTACCATAGTTCTGACGTCGTGTGGGATAACTGTAGGCAATACGAGGCAAATGAATTAGAGAAAAATACAACATGAAGCTGCACGTATTGTCAGTGGTGCCACTAAGCTAGTTTCAATAGAAAAATTATTAAAAGAAGTTGGATGGGAAACTCTCTTTTGCCGAAGAAAAAACCCTAAACAAATACTATTTTACAAAATGATAAATGGACTATGTCCTGACTACTTGTCTTCACTTGTCCCCCCTACTGTTGGAAATAATACAGCATATAGCCTTCGTTATGCATCTGATTACAAATACATACGCTCAAATACTCAGTTGAATTACAATTCCTTTCTTCCTTCAGTAGTACGCGATTGGAATGAACTACCCCATACTACTAGAAATGCACCAAGTATTAGCGCTTTTAAATGCAGTCTTAATTCTACCCTAATCAGTGCCCCTCTCTTCTATCTGGATGGCAAGCACATTGGTCAAACTTATCATTCTCGACTGAGAATGGATTGTAGCTCTCTTAATCACCACCTCTTTTCAAAAAAACATCATTGACAGTCCGCTTTGCATTTGTGGTAGACCAGAAACTACCAAACATTACTTAATAACTTGCGCCAGGTAATGATGCAATAAATATCTCAATTATGCGAACCAACCTTGAATGCTCTTTTAAACGGAGTCACAGATCTGTCCGACGAGACAAATAGGCAGCTCTTCATCATCGTACAGGAGTATATTTTTAGGACTACACGATTCCAATCAATTGCCTTTAAGTAACTACTCTTTGACCTTGAGATTTACCAACTTTAGAAAATAAAATGTTCCATCCCCGTGGAGCCTCTTGCTTTATAACATATCATTGAAAAGTTTCCAAACTCTCGTAGTACATTTGAGTACCAAAATTAGCATTGATACAGAAATGGATTTCTCTTCAAATCTCGACAAAATGAGTAAAATGATATTTTAAATGGGATACAGATTCGTATAAGTCTGAAGACGTTCTTCTGAACCCATTTGTATACTGTATATTATTGTTTGTCTTTATATTTTGTTCTATGTACAAAGTATACAAATAAAATATGTTTAAGGACATATGCTACTAAATACTTCCCATATTGAAATATTTTCAATACTTTGCATACAGTTTGTTTTATGCATGGGCTATCCATTTATGAAATAAAAAGGATATGTCACCGTGCTAATTTTTTCAGAATCTCATATTGAAGTTTACGGCATTTGACCAATTTTCTAGAAATATAAAATAATAACACTAGTCCTAATTATCGAGCTAAAACGGTTGTTATCTACAGTCAGCTTCTTTCTTTTAACTTAAATTACTGCCCATGACCTCAAACTTTTAAGAAAATGTGCATGTTAACTTGTTATCCCATGCTGTGACAAGATACCGCATGATATATTTTGGCAATTCGTCGAAAAATGGAATTTGTTTTTAGAATAAATCATGTATTAAAAAATCTGATATTGAAAATCTTGAAAATTTATTTTTAATTCATGGACTATCATAATACCTTTCAGAAAAAAGAATAAAAATCTGGGGTCACCGAACTAATTCTCTTTCTAGAGGGCCAAATTTAACCCGACTCCCATAGGTTTCATGAGGAATTCAATATAAAAAGTTCGGGATGACGATTTCGGTCGTTTTGATGATGCCATTTTACTAGTATATGAAGTAACTAAGCATTAAAATGTTAAAAAAGAAAGAAAAAACACACTGAAAATATGTGCGCATCCGGGAATCGATCCTGGTCCTCTGGCTTTGTAGCCAGACACGCTAACCACTAGGCCACGAGGTCAGGTCGTGCGCCGCTCTAAATAACCATACAAATAGTAGAGACTCGGCCACTATCGTATTCGTAACCAGGGTTATTGTGTACGTCGTTTGATTTCGACTGAGCTACATTTATCTGTCTTTAGTGCTGAGACGATCAGTTCTGAAAAGATGTCAATAGATATTTCGAATACACTTTAATTAGTTATTTTGTGAAGAAAATGTCGGAACACCGATATGACATAAGAATATCGGAAGCTGTGTTGATCCGAATCCATTAAGGGTCGAAAGACAGGACCCAGACAACTTTCCCCGTTTGCAGACGCGGGAAAGGTGCGCATTGGAAATAGCCGCATATGTCTTTAAACCAACCACCATATTTGAGTTTAATATTTATGTCTAGCTTTAAATATTGCAATAAACATTAGAAATAAAAGTGGAAAAAGTAAAATATGTGACTATAACACTGATATTTTGGGTGCGGACTATAGTTAGGATGTCCATTGATTAAACCGTTTTCAGTTAGCTTGGGGAGGAAATAATTCTTTGCTTATACTTTAAGCTTAGACGAGACACAAAAACAGGTGTACCATCCATTACTTTTTAATCATATCTCTCAATTCATAAACTGTATGGAATAGTTCAAGAAAAAATTTGGGTATTTTTCGTCGAAGGCATGTGTCTTATATAAGTAGGAAAATCTCATGTCCCTCTGGCTATCTGATAGCAAAATCTCTATCACTCAGAAACTAATTTAAATATTTGGTAGCTTTTTTCCAAATAGATTAACACTAACAGGATCTAATAATTTTTCTGATAACCCGTAATTTTTCTGATTCCAAGAACGTTGCTTTTGAGCTTCTTGTGTGGTGCATGTAGTATCAGTGAAATAGGTGAATCTAATCGCAAGGACCAGCTAGCAAAATATTTTCAAAATTCCTACGTACTCCAGAGTTATGGCGGGTAGAAAGGGGAGGGGGTCTGAAATTTCATGAAAATAAAAAGTGATTTCTGCACGTTTACTTGATTTATTTGGTAGGCATGGTGATATCTATAAAAAAAAATACCATATGCAGAGTATCAACGGCTCATGATAATTGATGAAATTGTTTTAAAAACAAAATATGTTTTGTAATAAAATGATTTTGGGGAGATAAATAAGATTTTATCTGTACATTTTTGACTACATGTACCGTAAATAATACAAAAATGAAAGCTCAACAAAAGAAATAAATATTTTTGAAGGAAAGAAAGTGTCCCATTTAGCATTGGAAAGTAAAACTGATTCTAACTAGACCCTTTGAATATTACTTATGCTTTGTTTAAAGGGCATAGTATGTTAAATATATTAAAAGTGTCCGAATATTTATGGTATATATATACATGTATATCCCTATATGAGACAATATATTGAACACTAAAGTATTTACCTGTTATAACTCTTTGCATGTCAGTGGATAATTTTGTCGTCTGCCAATAGCCTTTTGCAAACAGTTTAAACCCAGATGAAGACCAACAGAATGTCGGTCTTCATCTTGATCCAAACTAATTGATACTCCGATTGTGGTCCTGGGTGGTTTATTTTTAAAAACTTAATTATGAAGAAAGTCAGCAGACGAAAATAAAAACATGAAAATTTCCCTAGCATGCAAATAGATAAGTACAGGACGTTTGCAAAAAAAGTGTTAAATAATAACAGTGAGATTTTTTCTTATGAAAAAATGCATAAAACCTTGCTAATTCTTCTTTTAATCTTTAAGTGCTTTATATTAAACTAGCACAGAATACAAAGCAATTTAGGAGGTTGATTCTAGAGAACTTCATTACTGTCAGTGATTTCTTATTTGGTAGAAAAGGCATTTTATGGGCTTAGCCGGGTTTTTGGGCTGCTGAACATCTTTCCCCCCCCGTGTGCCAGCAAGCCAATTCCATACAATGTGTAAAATACGGTATTACATATACATGCCAAAGCTTTTGCTGGCACATGGGGGGAATGATATTTTAAAAAATGTTTTCGGATTTCTATATATTATAATGTAAAACTGATTGTTCTACTAAAAATTTTACATCTTTGAAGCATTTAATATCGAAAACGGATTTCACAGCCATAAAGTACTCAGGTCAGGGTAGCTTTAAGGTGAAGAAAGGGACGATTGACAAACTTTTATTTTTACTGAAAACCATAGGCATTTACCCATAGCAAGTGTCAATGATCCTTTATGTATTTTTTAATAAAATATCGCTATAGTGATATTTCTTGACAAAACAAAGTAACTAAAACGTGTCCGAAACATCTATTGACCATTTATCAGAACGGATCGTCTCAGTCCCAACACAGATCATGCGAAATCAACCAATGTGCATGGTGTCCCAAAATTTAACCCTGGTTACAAATACAAAAGTGGCCGAGACTCGGGTTGTCTCTACTATATGTATGGTGATTTCGAGCAGCGCACCGCTTGTCCTAGTGGTAAGCGTGTCGAGGGGCCACACCTTAAAATTTCCAAATAATATTGTATTTCTTTCTCATAAGATCGTTTTGATTTTACAAACAGTGCAGACCCTGATGGAATGACACACTATGCGGCATTTCATCAGGGTCTCCACGGTTTGCCAATGTTCTCCAGTATACAAAAGGTAAAGAAATACTACCTCCAAATTTACTTCGAAGGGGTCATGAGCTACACGAAGTACAGATCATAGTATTTTTTTCAAAGCTGTTATGGAATGTAAGAATCTATCTTGAATGTGTGAGGGTAGGATAGAAAAATCCGTCCAGAGAATCGCCGTTTGGCATCACGAGGCTTACCGAGTGATGACAAACGATGATCCTGAGAGACGTATTGTTCTATCGTACCCTCACACGGATAATGGATTCTTTTTCTTGTTAACCACTGTTTTTATTTATTTATTTTAAAATAAGCTTCCAGAAGTCCCTGAATTTGCTAAGATGCAATTTCACATGTCATCACTTTAACATAACAATGACGTCCTGGGTAAGATAAAAAAATTATCCTAGGGTAAAATCTCAGATATCCTTATCCGGTGTGCAAGAATACCAAGATGTTGAGGATTGACCCTTGGCTGACTTTGAGTTGTTTACTTACAAATGCCCAGAGAGGCGAGTTTTAGCGTACTCTTGTAGCTATAGTTTTACCTATCTGTTTAAACATATGTTTTTTGGGTGCTCGTACTGTAACACACTTAATGCTCGCGGCATCAACATTTGGCAATTTTGAAAATCTGACTTATTGCCGTAGTTTAATTTTGGCGGTTTCCTAACTTAACGCCATTTAAAGTTATTTTCTAATCTGATAGGAACTTACTTTATACAGTGAGCCACTTTAGTTACGCACCACTTTTTCAGGGCCCATATTTTTTGACACAAATGCTGGAATCGAGCATTCTCTATGATAATTTACTAATTGACATTTTATCTGTTTGATGACACCGAAAAAATATCGGAATCACTCATGCGAATCATTCTGCTACGTCAAAAGCAATTTTGACAAAAATGCACGTGCAAACTGAGCGTCTAACTTTTCTATTTGCGTTTTGCGCTAGGCATTATCGATGGTGATCGTTGTGACGGAAAAACACCAAAAACAATTATTTTATTCAACTAAAGCCCCCTTTTTTGTCGTTCAATTTAGTAACACCGTTAATTTTTGATTAAATGCTCGTTTTGACGTCATATTACCGTCAGTTACATTATTCAAACATGTTTTCCTTCGCAAATTGTTTTGTTATGAGTCACTTGTTGACATAGAAGTATCAACGCCCTAATACATCTTACCATTGACACGTCTTATAGCCTTGGTAGCAGTGACGTCATCACTAACCTTGGTAGCAGTGACGTCATCACTAATGTCAACACCATGACGTCAATAAATTTATTATTTTATAAGCGGCGGATATATGGCTGTTTAAAATGAAATTACAAAATAAGTTTTTTGATAACGTGTTTGCTCAGAATGAAACGAAATTTTAACTAACTTTTAAAAAAAGTCCTAAAACCAACTTTTTTGAAACCTTTGCCAGCTGGGAACCAAAACAGTAAAACGTTTAAACATGACGAAGTCAACTAACACATTCCAGTCTTAGATATTGCAAAGAATAAACCGGCTGTCATCCCTGGCATAGCAGACATTCGACCCTGAAAAAGTACATTGTGATCTGAGTTTTATTCGAAATTATGCAATGTGAAATGGTGTTTTGAGGGTAGTGCCCTTCAGGATACATTTTCGCTTTCATTTCTAATCTGATCACAATGAAATTTCAAAGGCTAATGCAAATATAAATGCGCTTTACGCTGGTATTCTCAGAATTAAAATATGATATTTCTTTTCCGTGCAATTGTACATTTTATAAGTGGTGCGTAACTAAAGTGGCTCACTGTATAAAAGAATACAGACTCCCTATGGTGAGCGTATTCTTTCCTTAAATTATTTGTAGCCGTTTGACGTTGTTCCTCTACGCTGAAACAAACACTAACGTTCAAAAGTTGGTTTTTGATGATACGGACACAAGGGAAGTGTGTAACTGAATTCTAAACTGTGTTTCGTGGTCTCATATTTTGTTTTTACCACGAAATAGAATTACTCACCTAATATAAGTATTTTACAGTGCCCATAACTTATGTTTTGGTTGAGGTATAAAAAATATTTTTCAATTAAGCACTCTTATTTGGAGGCCAGAATAACATACAAATTAGAAAAATGTAATTTCCTGGGCTGGCTCTTTGACTAATGTTCCACGCCTCGATATTAATAATGCTACCTTTTAATCTAATCACGACAAATCACGATCACCAGTAGGCGCTATGTGAAAAATAATGACTGATTTATCTGAAATAAGTAAATTGAGTATATCTTTATACATGTTTATATGTTTTTTATGCCTAGAACCGACTGGAACCGAGGAATACAAGCAAACAACTCGATATGAATGGAAGAGAAGGAGGTACTGTCATCTAAAGAGGAATGAAACCATGTAGGTGTCGAGTGTTTTCGTGTTTCTCTTAACGCAGGTAAAACCTTTTGTTAAAGTTAAAATGAACATGTTTCATCATTCAGGTTGACCTTAAAGCTGCATAGTCTGTTACTATGAACATTTTTCGAAAAATAATATTTTCTTTCAATCATTTGTAAAAGTAGAATTAAGTTATGTTGTCACAATAAATCTAATTTCTACAGCTGAAAACTGCATGGAAAAGTGAATTATCTTATAAAAACAGGTGTTTTTTCTCTTGTTTGTAATTATTTGCGTCCCTCCAATAATTCTAGACAGTTAATTTTTAACACAAATGCTGTTGTTTTGGCACTAATAATTTGTTAATTATTACGAAAAAGGTAAAATGTATACCTGAATTGTAGTATTTTTTACTGTATTCTTGAAAAATAGAAACATTATTTCTAAAATAAAAAGATCAAAAGTTACAGACTATGCAGTATAAACAGTTTTTGTTGTTTGCCGTCAGCTACCTTCTCAATTAATTTTTGCTATTCATGAAGATTAAGACTTGTTTGAATTTCAATTTTCCCAGTATGAAATTCTTATTTTTTGCTCATTTTCCTGTCTACAACACCAAAAGATAGCCAAATTAGGAGTCCTAAAACATAAAAAAGCTTGCCATTCTTTGTTAAATGCAAATCGTTCGCTTTTATATCAGATTGATAAAAAAAGTACTAACCTACATTAAAATGTGTGAGTCGATTGACGGCAAACAACTTTTAAGGATAACCTCACAAATAATCTATGAATAAGAATTTTCGGGTTTAGTAATCACCCGTTTTTGTGTTGATACACTGCACGGAAAAATAATAAACTACATGGCATTGTGTTAAAATGGGCGGATCTTCGAAGCGGTGGAGAGCTGTTTTCTCTCTGTTCTGGTAATCATAGCCATTATATTATATCAATCCATTCCACTTTTGTCCAGACCAAATTATCCCATACATTTTACATAAAAATGCCCTAGTTTAGGCAAATCCCTTGTGACAAAATTTTGAGTGACGAATGCAACGGTGGTGGATAAACTGCACAGAGAGGCTCGCTGAACATTTTGTGACGTGACGTTGTGCTTGCTCTAAGATTTTTATAGATCTATATAGGATTAATTAATCCGGTAAAAGGGCTTGAAATTTATATACGGTAGTCAACAATTTAGAAAAGTATTTTTGTCGGAAAAACTGTCCGTGCAGTGTATCAACACCAAAGCCATGTGCTTTGATTAATCTGTACTTTGTTTAATTTGTACATGTACAGTCGCAGGGAATGTACAAAATATGAAACCTGTGCAATGTAATAATCATATGACGTCGTGTCTTGGAGTGAAATACATGTAACGCCATGCAATAAAATCGATAAACCACTAGCGGTTTACAGATTTAAGGGAAAGGTTATGACGTCCATAACAACGTTGCGAATATAACGTTTTTTTACGCCAGAAATGAGATTTCAAAGTATTCTTAATAGAATCTAACATTCGTGCTCTTGTATAATTGAATTTATTAAACTCGTTCCCCAACTCGTTTAATAAAATCAATAAAACATGAGCACTCATGTAAAATCCTCTATTTACAAAAACTTTCAAAAATGAGCCGATATTACTGTTAAAATACTTTCTGAAAAAACATAATCGCCATGCACAGCCTGATTATCTTAAATGAGCCGTGAGATGAGATTTCTAACGATGTGGCATTTTGACAAGTGTAGACTGAGAAGAGCCTGTGCAGCCTCCTTTTGAGCTTAGAAACTCCAAATGCTGTTAGGTCAGTAGCTTAACAGTCATAGAATATTCAAGCGACTAGCAAATGCTCTGATCAGACTGCGCGTATGCACAGGCGCGTCTGAGCCTTTGCTGGTTGCACATACCACATTGTTGGAAATCTCTTGTCACGGCTCAAATCACATTTTGTTCAATTTTAAGTACGCATACTACATAACATGTCAGTGATCCATCGTAACCCTTTCAGGATTGGAGCGAAGATACAGAGTTTATTCAGGTAGCATGAAGTTTCCCGCTCAACTCAGCAGTCTTCGTGCCTCACGAAGCCCTGGATTACGAAGCCCTGTTTTCCCCTGACGAATTGTCTGACAACATACACAGAACTATGAAGTTTCCAGCTCAACTCAGCAGTCTCCGTGCCTCACGAAGCCCTGGATTCTGAAGACCTGTTTTTACTTGGCGAATTGTCTGACAACATGCACAGAAATATGAAGTTTCCAGCTCAACTCAGCAGTCTCCGTGCCTCACGAAGCCCTGGATTCTGAAGACCTGTTTTTACTTGGCGAATTGTCTGACAACATACACAGAAATATGAAGTTTCCAGCTCAACTCAGCAGGTCCCGTGCATCACCAAGTACTGTTTTCTCCTGACGAATTGTCTGAAAGAATTCACAAGTATAGTTACAGTATTGAGATACACAGAATTCAAGATGGAAATTTCGCCTGTCTTACCATTAAACATGCTAATTGCTTATTCAGTGATTTCCGCATTTGCTTTGCTCTTGTGTCTTTGGGCGTTTCCTGCTATTTTACGGACAAAGAAAACACCTTATCCAACCAAACTCTTGTCTCTTGGACTTCTCATGTATGACAGCTTATTCATTGTATCTGCAAACGTCGGAAAGCTTTTTCGCCACGAAGAAAACTTTGTTTTTCGACAGTTGTCACGCGGATTTCAACTCGCTGCGATCCTCATCGTTGTTTTTATGGCGTTTGAACGCCTATATGTTCTCAACTGGCCGTATAGGTTTCTCCGAGTTGGAACCCGGGGACGTATCAGGAAAGTGTGTATACCAATCATTATCCTCAGCTTTCTCCAATATGGTTTATTTCAAGGACTCGTTTGTTATACACGAGGTAAATTTTATGGCTGTGGTGTTGAACTTGCCGTTTATTATTTGGTGGTAATTGTCGTTGGATATTCCTGCGCGATCGCATCGTATATAAAGATTTTCAATATTATTCGAAACAAGTCCCTGGGTCTTGGTATGGTGAGCCAGAGAGAAAACAAAGGAACGTATACTTCTTTTGTATATCTAGTCAGTAATGTTGTTCTAGGCTGTTCTTATGTAGCTATAATATCATACTTTACCTTCATGGCTACTAGTGGGAACCTAACTGGACAAGTTGCGAATATATTTGACGCTGTCTATTTGTTAAACTCAATTATTGACCCACTTATATATGTCCTGTGGTTCAAGGAGGTCCGTATGGAAATGCTGCAACCGATAAGCGTGATATGCCATTGTTTTAAACCAACTGTTGAGAAGATGCGCTCAGAGGTGTTTAATATTAATCAAAGCCTTGAAAATGTCCACATAGATGCACCAAAGAAAGGACAATGATCTAAAATAGTTGTTTCAAAGTGTATTTTGGCCGAATATTAATATCCTATTCGAACTTACAAACACATTTATCTGTGTATGACTGACCCTTAGTTCTTTCCCCTCTTTTGATATCAGTGTAGATCCAAATCAGCCACATCCAGGTGTTTAAGATTCACAAGTTTTCATACACATAATGAACCTATAATCAGGCCTCTAGATAAGAGTGCGTATACTTGAAACTTAGTTTTCTTAAACTACAAGAGGTGTTTCATATTTGAAAATGCCGTTACTCATTTATTTCTCATTATACTGGGTAACAATTGATTTCCATGGGTTAGTCTGATCTCCATAAATACGCAGTCATCAAGAAAATAGTTCTTAATTGTTATTTTCTGGTTTGAAACAGTCGCTGAAGATGAGTAATCAAATTTTAAGCGTTTAAAAATGCTGTCTGAAACAAAATGTACTAAATCTTTCTCGAACAATTTTTCTAAAAGATATGAAGTTTTTTTCTCTTGGAACCTTTAATATATTGTACATAGATAATTAAAGTATGTTCTGTTAGAAAATAAAGAATTCCAGTTGAATATTTACTTTTTGGAAGCGACTTGAAGATCAAATTTTAGGGTTTACAGTTTCCATAGCAACTCTAAATTGTATGCAAAATATTCAATGACTGGTGATTAGTTTTATCGGCAATAGATACTTGAAATATCGAAGAAATTGAGTTGACTGTGAGTTTTGAGAATTTGTTTTTCAAACTTCTTCCAAGACACATTTCATACATGAGATACCCATGTGGGCACTTGTATGGAAGAACTTATTAAGCCCAGTTTCCAAGCAAAAACAGGCACACATATGTTGTGTCTCATTTTAATAATATACTGAGTGTTCCTCTAAACCTAAAAGAAAATTTCACACTTAAATACTTTTTTTTTAGAGGAAACACCCGTTTTAGCTCTTAAAATCAGTTAAAGGGGGTGGGGACGTATTTAGGGCCGCCGTGTAATGGCTATGCTTTATATTGGCATCTTGTCTATGAGGCAATACCTGGGACACGTCCGTTATGATGAAAAAGCAAAATGTGTTTGTTTTATTCATATGCAACAGCAAAAAGTGAAAATCAAATCGGTTCAAATAAACATGAAACAGGTCTCGTATTTTGTGGGTACCCAACATAACCGACTGGCTGATGGCTAAGATAAAGTTAAATGGTCATTATACGCTGGCGGGGGATATTTACTAACGGACAACAACTAAGAAGAATTCTTTGCCATTTTAATCAGTTGGTCGTCCGTTAGCATAGTGTGACTGGTACTTTAGAGACAATAGGCAAGTTTCACTTGATAACCATGTGTTCTATCTTAAGTTGGAAATATTTAGAAAATGGTCAAGACTGGCAGCGTGACTGTGAGTCATCATTTACATAGGGTTGAAACTAGTTTTATTCATAAAAAATGCTTGTTCACTTTATTTTGATTCTTTATGTCAACCATTTTTCGGTCATGTTGGGATGGGTTAAGTGTCTTGCTCAAGGGCACAATGCAGCGCCTCCAACGAGGGTAAAACTATTTGAGTACATAGAGGTAAAATTGCATTACAAAAAGTTGTTCTTTCTATATATTTGAATATCGTCCAGTAGATTATGTGAGATATCTTCGGTTTACTTGTTGTTTGGAACAAACTTGTTTTGCTTTGCTTGGTTGTACTAAATCAGGGGATCATCGCATGGCACCATCCCTTTAGGGACTGGCATGTGCTATTCATCAAATTTCAAGACAACCGAACAGGGCGAAGCAAAGTGTGTATGTTATAACTCTTAATTTGTTTGTAGTAGACGTTTTATGAACAAAAAGTTAAAGTTTCCATTGGCAGTTGCATGCATTATTTTCCCTTGAAGCAAAGTCTGTGTTTCCGAATTAGTCAACACTTTTGATTCTCCCTCTTTCAGCCAAATGTTTTAGTTTTTATTGTATTTTATGTACCCATGTTGTTATGCAAAAAATGAAAATAAAAGATTAAACGAATAGTACTGACATTTTGGTCATTGGCGTGTCAAGATTATTTGGATTATAAAATGCTTTTGAAATGGACGTAGACAATGGAATAACAAAAGGGGAATGAAAATATATTTTAACTACCATCATCTAATATGTTTAAGCTTCATTTAATACAGGTAGCACCAGTTAAGTTATAAAAATGCTGTACTCTTATCAATGTTAAGCAAAAGATTGCATCAAAGTCTGGCACAAAATCTTAGCATTCACGTTTAAAAACTTACATTGCCCTGGAAAAACAACACTCTCCTTGCATTAGAGTATACCATGCCATATTTCTCTGTTCAAAATAATACAGTAGTGCAAACCAGAGAGGGGTGCGTTTGGCGTGAACTGAGAATAAACTTTTAAAAAACATAGGGAATGGAGCTAGACCTAGATATTTAGAAGGCAAAACAACAAAATAAATGTGTATGATAGTTTTCTTGGAAATTAAAGGTCCTATCTTTGGCAATCAGTTAATTAACTAACTATACTGTTCGCGGGCAGTTTACTATTATTTGGTCCTCGGCGTGAGAAAACGTGTCTTCGGGGATTTGTGAACAACACAGGCGCAGACCAGCCTGCGCATCCGCGCAGTCTGATCAGCATCTTTGTTTTTCGCTTTTTTGAAATGATCAAATGTAAACTTGCTACAGATGAAATTTCATTTTTCTAGCTAATCTCTGTAGCTAAGGATACTGGTTTGAAACTCGCTTTGTCGGAAACCCCGAAGACAGATTTTCTCGCGACGAGGCCCATTTAATATCCATTATTTTAATAAAATATTCTATATATTGTCAAACGAGAGGTAATTGAAAACAGTAGGTCATAGGAAATTCGTCTTCTTTGCTATTCTATCGCTGAAACAAATGCTATGGTATTGTGTTGCTTAGCCATCATCATAAAAATTATTCCAAATGTTGGCAGCATCGGCGCTATTGGAATGCTTAAGTGGTCGCTGTAATAGATTTTTAAATCTTTAATTAAAAAAGCCAACAACCCAGCTAATTTCTCAAGCTGAGCATGCCAATTTCGGTTATACTGTATGACCACTAACAACTATAGGGAATCTCATAATGTGGCTCAATTACTTAAGTAATGATTTGTCAAACATGTGTATAGTATATATGTATAGCGTTTTATGTTAACATGCCCATGTTAAACCACACTCTTATATTGTAAAAAAAGGGTTTAATTGGAAAAATAAGTTTTTTCTTACTTTTGTTCAAAACATAACTTTTGTGTACTTGTTAGAAACGCCTCATCATTAAGGCAGTTATTACAAGTACACACAATCTATGCTTTGAGCAGAAATATTAAAATATTTTCATCTGATAGATGTCAATTTACAACTTCAATAACCACAATATTGTTCTTTTTTAAAAAAACGTGTTTACATAATGATATCCCTTACCTTTCATTTGAGCCGTGGCATGTGATTTCCAACAATATGACATTTTGACAAGAGTAGACTCAGACGTGCCTGTGCAGCCTCCTTTTAAGCTTAAAAACTCCAAATGGTGTTCAGTCAGTATAATACTCAATCGACTAGCAAAGGCTCTGATCAGACTGTGCGTATGCGCAGGCTGATCTGAGGCTTTGCTGTTATCGCTAAATAGGAGACCGCAAAATATAGTTAGAATTCAGTTACACAATAAGCAATAAATGGACACTTTTACATCACATACCATTAGTATGCATCAAAAACATTTTTTAACTGTAAAAATAGAGAATACTAGGTGAGTATCTTTTGATATCAAGTTTACCAGGCAAGGCTTTGAGAACGCTTGTTGACATCGCGAGGCTTGCCGAGCGATTCAACATGCGTTCTCAAAGCCGAGCCTGGTAAACTTGATATCAAAAGACGCGAACCTGGTATTCTATTTATCAGTTTACCCATTGTTGAACACTCTTCAAACTAGCGATTATTACGTATTTTTTTATTTTTGTGTTGATTCAGCGTCATTAGCGACGTCATTCAAAAAGTGCAACGTCATCATGACCTGATAAAGGCAACATGCCGTGAGATAGACAACGTTTATCAGGCAACGCGCAACAATGCATTTGATATGAGAGGTGGCTGATAATATGTTTTACCAGGTCTTAAAAATGACTACTATTAAAGGAAATACTATGCTCTCCATAGCATATTCTTTCCTTTAAAGTAGCCCCTTTGAGAATAGAAATACCTTTAAAAGGCATAAAATTGAGAAAGTGCCGTAAATAAACTACGCCAATAAGTCAATATTTAAAAATCACCAAGATTTGATGCAGCGAATATTTAGTAGTTTACAGTACGTAGTGTGGAAAGAGTCCTAACGCATATGATCCCCCAAAGGTAACATGTACAAACAGCACAGACCCAGACGCAGCGTCTATTTAGGTTCTTTTGATATCAAGTTTACCAGGCAAGACTTTGAGAACGCGTGTTGACATCGCAAGGCATCGCTTGCTCGCGTTCTCAAAGCCGAGCCTGGTAAACTTGATATAAAAAGACGCGAACCTGGTATTCTATTTATTCGTTTACCCGTTGTTTCACTGTTCAAACTAATGATTATGACGTAATTTTCGTTTTTTGTTGATTCAGCGTCATTAGCGACGTCATTTAAAAAGTGCAACGTCATCATGACCTGATAAAGGCAACATGCCGTGAGATAGACAACGTTTATCAGGCAACGCGCAACAATGCATTTGATATGAGAGGTGGCTGATAATATGTTTTACCAGGTCTTAAAAATGACTACTATTAAAGGAAGTACTATGCTCTCCATAGCATATTCTTTCCTTTAAAGTAGTCCCTTTGAGAATAGAAATACCTTTAAATGGCATAAAATTGAGAAAGTGCAGTAAATAAACTACGCCAATAAGTCAATATTTAAAAATCACCAAGATTTGATGCAGCGAATATTTAGTGGTTTACAGTACGTAGTGTGGAAAGAGTCCTAGGTAGGAACGCATATGATCCCCCAAAGGTTACATGTACAAACAGCAAAGACCCAGATGCACCGTCTATTCAGAATCTCTGCTGTTTGTCATGATAAGCACACTTTTGGGGATGATAGATAGATTATACTTGGCGAGCAACGTTTGATATCAAGTTTACCAGGCAAGACTTTGAGAACGCTTGTTGACATCGCGAGACATCGCTTGCTTGCGTTCTCAAAGCCGAGCCTGGTGAACTTGATATCAAAAGACGCGATCCTGGTATTCTATTTATTCGTTTACCCGTTGTTTCACTCTTCAAACTAGTGATTATGACGTAATTTTCGACTTTTTGTTGATTCAGCGTCATTAGCGACGTCATTCAAAAAGTGCTATATCATCATGACCTGATAAAGGCCCATGCCGTGTGATAGACCATGTTTATCAGACAATGCGCAGCAATGCAATTAATATGAGAGGCAACTGATAAATAATAAATCATGGACGTTATAAAAACATTTATCAGTTACCATTCATATTAACTGCAGCGTTGCACGTTGCCTGATAAACGTTGTCTATCTCACGGCATGTGCCTTTATCAGATCATGATGACGTTGCACTTTTTGAATTAGGTCGCCAATGGCGCTGACTTGACACAAAATAGGTCATTACGCCTTATTCGCTATTTTGAAGAGTGGTGAATTAACTTGGTAAGCTGATAAATAGAATACCAGAGGCGAGTTCAGCAATGCGAGCGCTCGATAGAGCGCAACGCTTGTCAGTGTGATCATTACACTGTTGAACGATAGCGATCGCTTGCTCAATAAAAAGGGTTGCGCCCTGTAACAAACAAATTAAACGCCCCCCCCCACCCCCCATTGGTTGGAAAGCAAAGCGAAACACATTCCTACCTTCAGTTTAAATTATTCCATTTCATATATCCACGTAAAGAAACATACAGCGTCATTCCAAAAATCGAATCTGAAAATATTGCGTGCCAAGAGCCTCATGAAAACCTATTACTGTTTTAGTAGCAATCTTGGAATTTTGGGCGAAACACCTACCGAGTTGAATCGCGAGTGCTCAAAAGCGCCTTGGCGAGCACGTGCAACCAGAGAGAACTCTGAGCGCTCGCATTGTTGAACACGATTCTGGTTTGCATCTTTTGATATCAAGTTTACCAGACTCGGCTTCGAGAATGCATGTTGAATCGCTCAGCAAGCCTCGCGATGCTACATTAGCTGGCATTTCATCAGGGTCATCAGAGAAAGTAGAAAACTTTCATTTACATTTGAAAAGTAATTTAACAAAACAATTATTGACTTCAATTTTGGTAGACTTAAGGATTTATTTCTCGATTTATTTACTCTTAAAAGTGATATTCATCTCGGCCTTGCAGCCTCAGTGAATATCATTTTTTCAGGTAGATAAAAACTCACGCCTACATCGTTTAAGTCAATAATTGTATATTATCAAAATATATGTGTTGTATTGGGTATTTTAAAGAGACGTCTCACTGAATGATCCTTCAGAGAAGGGGATAAGCTACAAACAGCAGACTTGGTTTTGCTGGGTCCATGTTTGAATTTAATAATGTGAGCAATAAACTTTCGAAGCACAGATTATTCTACAATTACCTTATATTACTGTTTATGCAGAAAACGAAATCAAACTACAGGGAAAATTTCTACCAACTCCAGCACAATGACAGCTTGGTTTGTATGTACCAGCATACGATTTTGAACTTGTCGCAATATCCCTCACAGTTTCGCCAGACCTTACTTACTCGCCGGACAGTTCACGAGATTTTGGTACTTATCGTGTGCAAGTCTTCTTTAACACTTCACTCCATCCTTTGAAATAGCATGTATGTGAAAATATTATGGAAAATTGAGCATATCCTCTTTTGCTCAATTTTCCAGAGTATTTTCAAAGTATTATAAACTTAACTCAATTTTTTCTAGTTTTTTTTCAATGTTGTCTAAAATTAGAAAATAATGTCATGATCTTAATATATCACATGGAGTAAAGGGTTAAACGACCAAACTGACGTATCCACGGTGGCTGGGAGTCTAACTTTTCAGTCGGAGCCTCTACTTCTATCCTTTGCATTTACGAGAAGTGAATGCCTAAGCCTTTGCTACTCGACCAAATAAGCGTGTGCTGGGCGTTATAGATAAAAGTAAAGAAGAATGCAAAGCTCAGGAATTGATACAATCAAGCACTAGACCTGACCCGAGACACCATATGGGAAAAGGACAAAAACACAAGAAAACATCACACACAAGAGAGTGAAGAGGTCAGTCAGCCCTTTCCCGGTAGGTGATCACAGGGCTGCATGAAATATCTTTATTTAAAGTTCAACTCCAGTAAGCTCAAACTACCGATAACTCAAAGTGAAAACGCTGGTCCCATGAACTTCGAGTTCCTCAGGATCAACTGTATTTCACAGATACAGAGTATAAGTTACTCAAAAGTTAAGTCAGTGTCACTAAATTCTCGATGCAACATTTCATCAACCCGTTTACTCATTTCTTCTGTAAGTACGTCTTTCCATCCCCCAACGATACCTAAAATGCAGAACACAAAAGTTATAACCTCACACTAGTAAATGATACTTTATTTATTCAAGCGTGCACTTAAATAAAAATAAATAGTGAAGTGCACCTGTAATTCAACCAATTATGCACTGTAGTTTAAATGTAATGAAAACCCAGGTAACCCTGGGATGTGCCAACGAATTACACATAATTGAGCCGCGACATATGATTTCCAACAATCTGGTTTGTGCGACCAGCAAAAGCTCAGATCAGCCTGCGCATACGCACAGTCTGATCAGAGCCTGTGCTAGTCGCTTGGATATTCTATGACTCTTAGGCTACCGACCTAACCTCATTTGGAGTTTCAAAGTTTAACAGGAGGTTGCACAGGCTCGTCTGAGTCTACACTTGTCAAAATGTCACATTGTTGGAAATCACGTGTCGCGACTCGTATTAAAAGTTTATGCATATTTTATTGCCACAGATTACAGCAATGGGGCTGTGGTTGGAAGTTCTTGCAACGCTAGTGACACCCCTTAAGCATGCAAACATGGTTACAAGACATATCTTCAACAGTAGATTGATAAATAACAACATTTATAAAGCGGAGTAAAATATATTAGCAATCAAATCATTAACAGACTGACACCGACTCTCTGGACGAATGGTCCGATATGTATCATGCTTTAGCGGTTTCTTAAAACAAATCATGTTTCCCTTGTTCGCTTAGTACCGGTATATACTAAACACCGGTGTGTCCCGTTTCCTCCAAATGACTGTCGTGTGCACTATTATCATTTGGAATTTTCCACCCAAAATTGTTAAATAGGTAAATCTCTCGTCATCAAAAATATAGTAAAGATGTAGTTTCTGAGAGTAAGTGAATTCCTTCTTGTTTGTAAACTCCTAAATCATGATGCGTATTCACCGCTATATCATTAAAAATGATATTTTCATTGAATATAAATGAGAAAATGCCGTTTGTCTAGTGAGATTTTGAATGCCTGGTTCCCTGCTGACAGACTTAAAATGACGTCAAACTTTGTCTCAGCATATGGGTCACATTATGCCCCAATATGGATGAAAGGGGTACCTACTATTGGGGGCATTATAAAGAAAATAAGGCAGTACAAAAAGTAAGTGAGTATGATCAGGAAATACCACAATCACACACCACAGAACAACCCACGGCACCGTGAGGAAAAGTCACAGAACATTTACAGCAACAAGACACCCGCAAGACAATGAAAGCAAAGCAGCCAGCTCTCTCTTCCTCTTCAAGATGATTGCAAAACTAGAAAGGACACAAGTAATGCACAACAAAACAAAGACAAACACAGAACCCGCACAACCAATGGAAAGCACACCAAACAACAGCAACAGAACCACTGCCTTAGAGCGGACAGCAGCCTAAGCCACCCTCAGCTCATTGCAATGGCCTATCATGATGTCACTGAAAAGGGCGTGTCAGTCTACAAAGCAGCACGTATGTCTGGCATACCAGAGAGTACCCTAGGTGACCGAACTCTAGAAGAGTGCAGCATGTTGTGGAAGACATAGAGAATATGCCTCGCCCAGGCCCAGCAGCAACACTTTCCAGAAATGAGGAAAGGCAGTTAGTAGACCATTTGACCTACATGGCTAGTATAGGGTATGGATATTCACGACAGGAATTTTTTAGATTAGCAACAGATTTTGCTTTTAGATTGGGGAAAACTGACAGTGACCCCTTCTTTGCTGCATCATGGTATACAGGTTTTAAATCAAGGCATCCCGATGTTACTCTAGCAAAGCCTAAAACATTATCACCTGTTAGAGCTAAATGCACATCCAATGAGGTGTTAGATAGATACTTTGATAAACGTGTTTGGTTTGATGCTTAGCGACATATCAACCCTTATGGGTCCTTAGCGTCAAGCGGTATTAAACTAAACATGATTTGGATGGAAAAAGTAAAAATTTGTAATAAATAAAATGGATGATAATAATGAATTTTAAAATGACATTGAGTTGTAGTACGATTGTTGACAGGAAAGATCATGTACAATATCTGACAGTTTCAAATAGCTCCTCCAGACGACTGTACATGTTCTTTGACTGAACAGAATATAGCGATAAACGATCATAATGATGCTATGATACTAAATATAGGTTATTTAGGTAAATACAAATTTAAAACAAAACAGCGATTAGATTTTGTTAAAAATAGTTATTTCTTTTAAAAATGTCATAATACTATCAATATGTATATCTTGAAATAACTGTTTTATGTTATCAACATGGAAGCAATAATTTCTTACTTGTGCAAAATTGCCGCATTTCAAAAGGAAGTGATGTACAGTGAATGGTGCATCGCAACCAAAACATTGTGGCTGCTCTTCACCTTGTAGTAAGTATGAATGAGTGACTTTTGTATGACCTAAGCGGAGTAAAGCTAAACAACTTTTTTCTTTTCTAATGTTTCGAACAACTGATTGGTGTTCACCAATAGTTGGTCCTATCTCAAGAAGTTTACTTCCAATACAGTTATTCCATGAAGTTTGCCATTGATCCAAGACATCTTTATTGATAGATGGCTTAAAATTAGAAAATGGAATCTTTAAAGAAGACGGTTCTAATGAAAGTGATGTTTTTGCTTGCTGATCTACCATCTCATTCCCTAGGATACTTGGATCGGTGATTTTCACTAGTGATTTGATTGATAAAACATCAAATATCTGGAACATGGACGATATTGGCAATGTGATGGAACATTCAACAAGCAATGTTTCATGTTTGAAGAGCTATACACCACAAGCGGTCACAACTAATAGGGGTAAAATAAAATGTGACAATTATTGCAGCAGGTAATGCAGCTGCTACAAGGATTCTACCTTATCAAGTTTTCCCAGGAAAACTCTGGAAAGGCGATCTTCAATGTATGAACAATCATTATGCAAAGTTTGAATATAAAGGAATGAAAACTGTTGGAGTTACTGATTATATAAACCAGACACCCCTTACCCATTTCAGATGGAAAAATGCCCAAGTTCAACATCCGTAAAAATGTGAAAATATTTATCAAATGTGCACAAAATAGGAGATGAAAATCTTCAATGTGTGAATATTCATAATGCAAAGTTTGAATATAAAGGAATGAAAACTATTTTAGTAACAGATTACACAAACCTGACACCCCCTACACATTAAACACCCGTAAAAAATAAGAAAATATTTATCAAATGTGCACAAAATAGGAGGTGCGCAACTTCAATGTATGAACAATCATTAGGCAAAGTTTGAATATAAAGGAATGAAAACTGTGGGAGTTACAGATTACACAAACTAGGCACCCCAAAAGTGTTGCACACAGACAAACGGACGGACGGAGTGGACCAACTACTAGACCTGCTTTTGCTAAAGCGATGCAGGTAAAAAGATTTGAATAAAAATTGCAAAGGAAACCTTGTGAAAGTGTAGTTTTCAGATGCTCAAGGAAAGCTAACCCGTAGTCGTGATGGGATCTGACTGAAATTCAAACTCATCCAGGATGAAGAAAATCAAACGAAAAATGAAGGTTCTAGAGTGGTCACAACATTATACAGTTATATTTTAGACGCTCAAGGGCAGTTAACTCTGTAGCTGGTGGATGGGTGTGGCAGAAAATCAAACTCATTCAAACTTTTATGGAAGTCCTTGTTACCTGCAAGAATGAGGAAGATCCATTGAAAAATGAAGGTACTAGAGAGGTCACAACAGATCTTGCATTGTAAGTCTGTGCAGATTTTTTATGATGCTCAAGGGAAGTTAACTCCACAGTCTAAGGTCTTATCTAGCGGCATTTCAAACCCATTTAAGCTTTTACAGTTGACCTAGTTACCTGCAAGAATGAAAAAGATCTAATCAAAAGTGAATGCGTTCAAGTGGTCACAACATTATCCATATTTTAAGATGTTCAAGGGCAGCTAACTCCATAATAGGTAATGAGATCTTGAAGAAATACATACTTATTCAAGCTTTTATAGTTGTCCTTCTTATCTGTAAGTATGAAGAAGATCCATTTAAAATTGAAAGCACTAGTGAGGTCACAACATTTCTCCCATTATAAGTCATGGGGATTTTTTCAGACGCTCAAGGGCAGGCAACTCATAAGTCCCTGCTTGGATCCTGGCAAATTTCGAACCCATCCGAGATTTAATAGGTGTCCTTGTTGCCTGCAAGAATGGAGAAAATCCAATCAAAAATGAAGGCGCTAGAGTGGTCACAACATTATTCATTGATTTTTCAGACGCTCAAGGGCAGCTAATTCCGAAGTCAATGATGGAATCTTGCCGAAATTCAAACCCATCCAAGCTTTTATAGTGGACGTTGTTACTTGCAAGAATGAAGAAGATCCATTGGAAAATGAAGGCTCTAGAGTGGTCACAACGTTTCTCCCATTATAAGTCTAGGGGGATTTTTCCAAACGCTCAAGGGCAGCCAACTCATAAGTCTTTCGTCAGATACTGCCAAATTTCGAACCCATCGAAGATTTTATGGTTGTCCTCGTTACCTGCAAGAATAAAGAAGAACCAATCGAAAATGAAGGAGCTAGAGTGGTCACAAGGCTTTCCCCATTATAACCCTATGGGAGCTATCTGTTGCCATGGAAACCAGAGTTCTGATTCGATCTAGCCCAAAACATAATGCAGTCAATCCCCTACCCCAATGATGCTACAGATGAAATTTGATAACGATCGGCCGGCTGGTCTCAGAGATATTCATGGTAGGAAGTGTCGACGGATGGACACACGGACGGACCGACGCCTGCTGGAGTCCCATACTGTAAGCTCACCCTGAGCCTTTGGCTCTGGTGAGCTAAAAATGCAATCTAGAAAGATGAGTCAAAACCCATCATTTTGCCAGAGAAATGAAGCCGACAAAGTCATTGGGTAAACCAAATATTAGTTCACAAAGGCCTAGCACCTCATGAATTCAGAAGTGATTAGCCACAGAGGACTTATTCTGAGTTGACGGTGGTGAACTTTGCTGTGTATGTCAAAAGTACCAGCCTGATGACTTGAACCGAGTTTATATTCTCGAAAGTGTGTCATGGGGACAGTGCAGTCGCACCTGATATTTGCTCAGAAGCGAGATGTCTGAGGAGAGGCAGTGTCTGCCTTTGCCCTCATTGTGAATAAACAAGTGTTTAACTATTCAAATACATCAGATTCTTCAGCAGAAGTTTTTAAGCGACAATTTTCTAATCTGTAGTAAAAATAATTATAATAAAAATATGCAAATGCTACAATTTGTATGTTACATACAAATTGTAGCATTGACTTATATATTTTCACCTTCATTAAAAACTGGTTTCAAAACCAGGAAAAGAAAACATAAGACGTATTAAAACAGGCTCTTTACTGCTATCAGCTTTAAGGCCACTAATCAATTCAATATAAAAACCCAGATAATTTTCTAGAGCATTTGTTTACATATACACCGGTAATAAATAACAATGGAGCTAGGGTAGCCCAACATAAATAAAGTGTTCAGCAAGTTAGAATTTTTTAAGCATATTTCATTTGTTTCCATTGTAGGAATGAATGAATAGTTGAACAAAGTAAGAAAGGCGACAAAGATACAATCAAGTACCACACCTGACACAATTTATTAGTTTCTGTAAAAGAATTGTTTAAAACAGTAAGTACCCCCGGTATAAAGTAACACCAGTCTATACTTTAGAGCAAATCATTATTTATCAAGAATAAAAAGTATCCATTTTATGGCTGCGCATCCGCAGTAAACACTGAGAAAAATGTACTAAAAATTAATGATACATGTAATTTAATGATGAAAATTCCATGCATTTCAATGATTTATCACTCAATTGGGTCTACCGGTTCAGAGGAGCAGACCAAGAACCCTGATTCAGATTTGATCAGTTACCTCTCATATTTATTGCATTGATGCATAACGACCTGATAAACGGTGCCTTCTCATGACATGTGTCTTCATACGGTCATGATGACGTTACACTTTTTGAATGACGTCGTCAATGACGTTGAATCAGCAGGGAAATCTATAATTACGTCATAATCGCTAGTTTGAAGAGTACAGCAACTTATTAACTAATAAATAGAATACCAGCAGGGTTCCCACAGGCTCTGAAAACCTGGAAAATCACAAAAGTTCCATGCATTGAAAAATCAGAAATAACTGAAAAATATGGAATTTTGTGAAAGAATTTGTTTTTCTGACTGCTAGATTTCTGGATGCTGTTGTTTACAAATTTCAAGTATTTCAAAATGCATGTATCAGCCACAAACATACTTATTTAGATACATAACTGTTTATGCATTCTGCAAACACAATTTAGACTTTGGATATTACCATGAGGAACATGTATAAAAGGTAATTGTCATCTTTGGTGATTTTAGAGATAGATTTGAAATCAGTGGAATGCGCAAGAACTTCATTCAAAACTGATGCAATGAACACATTTTTCTAAAAGAATTTGACACAAATGCAATCGAAGTAAGTAAGGGTGCAAAGATAAGGAATCGATACAATCATCTGACCCAGAATACCAATGGGAAAGTGACAAACTCACAGTTAGACACCACAAACGAAAGCCATGAAGTAAGCCCTTTCCCAGCAGGTGACCACACCGCACAGAGGCATAGCAAACACAAGACAGAAAAAAAACCATAAAATATCCACAAAAGAAGTACTGCCTTGAAACGGTCAGTAAAATATTTTACTGGAGGGCTTAAGGTAGTACGGGACTCACCGGCATATGTCCAAAAGTGTTTTATCTTTAAATATATTATAATATAGACTTATACTTATAATCTAAGACAAAAAAAAAACAATACCTCACCGTTCTTTTTAAAAAGTTATTTGATGTCAAAAACTGCAAAATCGCAGGTTTTTGAAATAAACAAACACAGATCTTGTTAACAAATTAACAAGAAACGCAATACAGTTTTTTCAGAACAAATACTACTCACACCAGAGATATAAATAAAAAACAAAAAATAGTGAAATAACATGTATTTACACAATTTATTAAGCAAAATCCTAATTTAGTCAAACAAATAAATGCCAAAAAAACATTAATATTCCAAATAAACATATCAAAGAATGTAACTGGAACAACAATAAAACATATTTTTACAATGATATTTTCATGAAGAATCTAATGATTGAATAAAAAATATGTGTCACCGTGCTCGTTTTTTTGTTTTGGTGACTTTTCTGAAAAATCCTGAAAAAAAGACTATAATAAGTGTTGTCTCCCCTTTCAACCAATTTTTTTGTTTGTCTACGCCCTATGTATATCACTGGGCGGAGACATAGCTATTAATTATTAAGCACTGACAAATGGGCGTAGAAAATGACAAAAAAGATTTTTACCTAGCATATGTGACCCAGCACATTACATTATGATTCTCATTAAATCATGGCTATAGCATGTCTTGATACTTTGATGCTTTCTTACACGTAGGATTTATGTAAATAAAAGCTAAAAATTATAGCTTTATTCCTGATGCATAGATCTAAATGTCATTTAAAGAATAAACTTACAAATATGCAATAAGAGGATAAAACATTCTTTTCCTTGTATTAATGTTTGGCAAGCCTGAATGTGATGTGTTGCAACCAGAACCACACAGTGGTGAGGCCTGCAACACATTATCGCACAAGGGCTTGACAAACGTTAATATACAGAAAGGAATGTTATATTGTCGTTGTTATATATTGCAGGACTTTTTGGGTACTGTAAAGGTGGCAACTTTAATTTTCATATCTGGGCGTGGTTCGGTTATTTCAACTGCTCAAGAATCGAAATCAGGTTCTATCCATTGGTTAAGCGTTTAAAAGTTGTTTGAGCCGCGCAGGTCTGCGTGCATTTCATGAAAGTCCTGTCCGTTAATGCACTGAACCCACATTTATTAACCCTTAAAGCGTATATTACAACACAATCGTATGTTTTTATCGTCTATTGAAATATTAAGAAGCCTCTTAAACAAACAGTGTAGATCTAGAGCAGACTGCTCACCTTGAGCAGTCTGATCTGGGTCCACACTGTTTGCCCATATACTAATGTTAAACAATAAACAAACACTTTCGAATGTAGTTATAACGCCTCATTTTCAGATTTTACCTATGTCTAAAGTAGACTAATAAGGCAGTCATGAGGTGCCGCCTTTACAGTATCCAAAAAGTTCTAGAATACTTTCCTTTCAATCAAAAGCATTTCCAAAATAAATGTCCACTGTAACATTGTGAAGCATACAACAAAACCACACCTTATAGGCGCAATCGAAAACATCAATACTGTCGACGATTATAGACCAAAATAGTTAGAATCATAGTTTTTTATTACCATCACTCATCGAACAGGCGACACTTTGCAATCAAAACACTGTTTCTAGCGAGTTTTGATCCGCGTTCGTCAATGGTTAAGAGTGTTTTCGATTGCTCACTATCTGGTATGGAAACAAACTTTTTTTCAACAGAAACATGACTGAAAAATGTAGATAGCTCCTAGCACTTGTTTCAGATTGTTTTGGTTACGTATTCATTGTATCAATACACATACCGGATAGGTGGCAATCGAAAACGTTGATGCTATCGACGAACGTAGATCAAATACCGTCAGAAACAGACTTTTTGGATTGCAGTTTGTTTGCCTGACTGGCGACAATGGAAAATTCTAGCGATTTGCGATCCACGTTCATCGATTGTTCAGAGCCTTCTCGATTGTCGCCTATCCGATGTAATAAAGTAGCGTATCTTATGATAATTGAATATTTTGGTCATTTCTCAATAAAGCATAAGCGACGGTATCTTAACTCGCAGCGGATATCCGTGAGCAGGTTGAAATGGCAATTAAGCCCTCTGCAGTCATGTTATATCGGAAATAAAGCCTGCGGTCAGTGATTGGTCAACGATCAACCAAAATATGACACATTATTAAATAAAATGTACAATTGTCAGCGATAGAAACACCTCAAGTTTCTATAGTAAACACTTATTATAAGGTATATAACAATAAAAGGATGATAAATTCTTCTGTCTATTAACGTTTGCCAAGCCCAAATGAGATAATGTATTGTAGCCTTAACCATGAAGCTGTGAGGGCTGCACCAAGTGCGGATCCAGAGGGGGGTGGGGCAAGGTGTTCGGACCCCCTCTGGAAAATCACAAATTAAATGGGTTTCTATAGGGATTAAGCAATTGGACACCCCCTGGAAAAAAGTTGGACCCCCTGGAAAAAATTGGACCCCGTCTGGAGCCTTGAAAACGATAGATTTCTTTGAAATTGACCATTTGACTTCTGTAAAATAAGCTGAGGACTAAACAAAATCGTTGTAAGAGCTTTTTTGTCAGACTGACATGGACCCTCCCCCCCCCCCTGATGTAAATTCCTGGATCCGAGCATCTGTACCATGCTTGCCAACCGTTAATATACTGAAAAGAATGTTATATTGTCATATATCTTTCTTTCAGGCACATGCAGTTCCAATTAATTTTATTAAAATGTATGCAGAAATGTCCATTTTATCATCATGAAACATGCAACGAAACAAAATAATTTTTTCAACAGAAACATGAAATAACTCCTAGCCCTTGTATCAGATTGTTTTGGCTACGTCTTCAGTATATCAAAAACACACTAGATAGGCGGCAATCGAAAACGTTAATGCTATCGACGAACGTAGTTAAACATTAGTGACCATGTACCTCCATGGGACCTAAAACATGAGAATGTCACATACAAGGCATGTGCACGTCTACAACCCCCCCCCCCCCTTTTAGGGGTGGGGGTGGGTCTTAGGTTAGTGGCAGCATGCAGAAATAGCAACCGAGACATGTATATAGTATGTATATTTATACGGTCCGCAACTTTTAACCATCAAAATACTGAATGACTTCATACTCTGGGTGATGTTTTTAAAAGCTAATTCTTGCATTCCTTCTTTTTGTGAAAGCAAAATACTTACAGAATTACGTTTCAAGCATCAAAGAGTTGTCAGGGGAGAATAATAACTACCGTCTTACAAATAAGTATTCTCTTTTAAAAACAAGATTCAGGAACAATAACTCATACACTCTTACTTTTAAGTAAAAGTAAGGTTATCTTTTGTCATGGGTCCCGTACTACCTTAATCTGGTTTCACGGTTTCAACTCAGTTATCAATGTAGATGAGCTAGTTGAATTTGTGTTATTCATTTTCATGTGGAAAGCGTCTGCACTTGCTGTGCTTGATGTTGTAGCCTTAAAATGAATTTTGACCTGTCAGAAGTCTTCTTTAATTTTTTATATCACATCTAACCGAAACATATGCATACTTTTAAAACTGAATGTAAAAGCTCCATGGAATCATTTGAATTATATAAGATTCTTAGAAAGGGTGAACCAATTAAAAGTTAAACAGGCTTTCAAATGAGGCCTATTCTTCTTACTTTTTCCTAATTTTTATCACCAACTGAAGGCGGAGGGATATTGATTTGGCGTTGTCCCTCCTTCCTCAGAAATTACTAAGTAACCAATGGATGGAATTGCATGAAACTTATACTGAATATATACGGCCATGGTGAAATTAATTTATGCATATGAGGATTTATTGGTATGGCATCAGTTATCCCAAAGTTATTGCCCTTTGCTTGCCTAAATCCGTTTGTCTGTCCATCATCCATCCTTGGTCATAAATAAGTATCCAATGGATAAAATTTCATGACTCTTAAACTGAAAGTAAATATGGTTATAGTGAAATTATGCACGTTCAGTTTTATTGGAGTGTCTTCAGTTTTATCAGAGTTATTGCCCTTTGATTGCCTAAATTTCTATGATTTTTTCCGTCCTCAGATATAAAAAGGTAACCCATGGATGTAATTTGATGAAACTTTTACTGAATATATATAACTATAGTCAGTTTATGCACGTGAAGACATTGGGATCTCATCAGTTAAAGCAGAGTAATTGCCCAGTTGATTACCTTAATTTAAATGATTTTCCCGTCCTCAGCCATAACTTGGTAACCAATGGATGGAATTTTATAAACTTATACTGAATATATATGTCTATCCTGAAGTAATGCACGTGAGATTTTATCAGGGTATCATCAGCTATAGCAGAGTTATTGCCCTTTGATTACCCAAATTACAATGAGTTTTCGTCCTCAGCCATAACTAGGTAACTAATAGATGGAATTTCATGAAACCTGTATTGCATATATATTACCATTGTAAGGTTATGCACGTAAAGTTTTGTTAGGCTGCCATCAGGTATAGCGGAGTGATTACCCTTCGTTTGCCTAAAATTCAATGATTTTTTGCCTTCCTCACCCATTACTAGGTAACCCATGGGTAGAATTTCATGAAATTTATACTGAATATATATGACCATGGTATGGTTATGCATGTGCATTTTCAGGTTTTCATCAGTTATAGATGAGCTATTGCCCTTTGATTGCCTAGATATATAAAACCATAATGTGGTTTTGCATATTAAGTTTCATCAAGGTGTAATTAGTTATAGAGGAGTAATTGCCCTTTGATTGCCCATATTTTAATGATTTTTTCGATCCCAGCCATAACTTAGTAAGCATTTGATAAAATCTCATGAAACGTATACTGAGTATATATGAACATGGTTTTGCTATTTATATGAAGGTTTGCTGTGATTGCTTAAATTTAAATAATGTATGCTATCCTCAACTACATAACGAACTAAGTAATTGATTGAAGTTCATGAATTTTATTTTGAGTATATATGACCCTAATATGGTAATGCACATGATGTTTTGTCAGGATATCCTAGGTAATAGAGGAGTTATTGTCCTTTGATTTCAAAATGTCATTATTTTTTTCTGTTCTCAGCCATAAATTACATATACCAAAGCAATAGTTCTAAGAAAGAATTTCATGAAACGTATACTGAGTATATATTACCATAGAATGATAAGGCATGTGAAGTTTTGTGAGGATGTCATCAGGTTTAGAGAAGTCATTGCCCTTCGATTATATCAGATTCTTATCAATTTAAAGTTAAACAGGCTTTCAAATGAGGCATATTCTTCTTACCTTTTCCTAATTTTTATCACCAACTGAAGGCGGAGGGATATTGATTTGGCGTTGTCCCTCCTTCCTCAGAAATTACTAAGTAACCAATGGATGGAATTGCATGAAACTTATACTGAATATATATGGCCATGGTGAAATTAATTTATGCACATGAGGATTTATTTGTATGGCATCAGTTATCACAAAGTTATTGCCCTTTGACTGCCTAAATCCGTCTGTCTGTCCACCTTTCCATCCTCGGCCATAACTAAGTAACCGATGGATGGAATTTCATGACTCTTATACTGGATATATATGGTTATAGTGAAACTATGCATGTTCAGTTTTATAAGGGTGTCGTCAGTTATATCAGAGTTATTGCCCTTTGACTGCCTAAATTTCAAAGATTTTCAGTCCTCAGATATAACAAGGTAACCCATGGATGGAATTCGATGAAACTTTTACTGAATATATATAACTAGAGTGAGGTTATGCACGTGAAGATTCATTGGGGTCTCATCAGTAAAAGCAGAGTAATTGCCCTTTGATTACCTAAATTTAAATGATTTTCCCAACCTCAACCATAACTAGGTAACCAATGTATGGAATTTCATAAACTTATACTGAATATATATGACTATCATGAAGTTATGCACGTGAAGTTTTATCAGGGTATCATCAGCTATAGCAGAGTTATTGCCCTTTGATTACCCAAATTACAATGAGTTTTCGTCCTCAGCCATAACTAGGTAACTAATAGATGGAATTTCATGAAACCTGTATTGCATATATATTACCATTGTGAGGTTATGCACGTAAAGTTTTGTTAGGCTGCCATCAGGTATGGCGGAGTGATTACCCTTCGTTTGCCTAAAATTCAATGATTTTTTGCTGTCCTCACCCATAACTAGGTAACCCATGGGTAGAATTTCATGAAATTTATATTGAATATATATGACCATGGTGTGGTTATGCATGTGCATTTTCAGGTTTTCATCAGTTATAGATGAGCTATTGCCCTTTGATTGCCTAGATATATAAAACCATAATGTGGTTTTGCATATTAAGTTTCATCAAGGTGTAATTAGTTATAGAGGAGTAATTGTCCTTTGATTGCCCATATTTTAATGATTTTTTCGATCCCAGCCATAACTTAGTAAGCATTTGATAAAATCTCATGAAACGTATACTGAGTATATATGAACATTGTTTTGTTATTTATATGAAGGTTTGCTGTGATTGTTTAATTTAAATAATGTATGCTATCCTCAACTACATAACAAACTAAGTAATTGATCGAAGTTCATGAATTTTATTTTGAGTATATATGACCCTAATATGGTAATGCACATGATGTTTTGTCAGGATATCCTAGGTAATAGAGGAGTTGTTGTCCTTTGATTTCAAAATGTCATTTTTTTCTGTTCTCAGCCATAAATTACATATACCAAAGCAATAGTTCTAAGAAGGAATTTCATGAAACGTATACTGAGTATATATTACCATAGAATGATAAGGCATGTGAAGTTTTGTGAGGATGTCATCAGGTTTAGAGAAGTTATTGCCCTTCGATTGCCTACATATACATGCATTTGGGCGATGCACATGAATATTCATTAGAATGTCCTTAGATATACAGGAGTTATTGCTCTTTTATTGACCTAACTTCAATGAAAACATCACTCATAATTTCGGCGGCAGATACCAATTTGTTGTCGAATTCGCTTGTTTTTCTTGTACTCCTACTTTTTCATGAATACTATCCTTTCTTTTTCTCTCTAAAATGTCATATACACGATAGAATTATAGAATTATTTCCTCCCTCTCTTTGCTTGATCGGGTTTTACAAAATTATTAATATACTCTTGACTGTATGCCACAACTAAACTGACCGAAAATGAAAACTTAACACTTTATTTCTTTGAATAACTGTTTTGTTAGCATACAACATGTATGTTGTAAGATATATGAATGACTATTGAGATTCAACCGTGGATAAAAAATATGCAATTTATATTCAAATCCAGGGTCCATTCAAGCGTCAAGGCCTTAAAACGTCTTCCTTACGTCGCAAGTGCTCAGTAACAGGCGGTTCACTTACCTATTTGAAACCGACAAGAAGAAATTTGCAGCAAAGAAATGATAATGAAAAATTAATTTGTTGTTACAATAAGTGCATTAGGTGATACCACGTCTTTTGGAAGAACAAAGAAACCACGCTATTTGTGTGCTCAATGAGTGGTCTACGGTAAATAATATTGTGCATCATTTTGAATGCTCTAGACAGACTATTCATAATCTTGTGAACCCGTACAACTTTACTGGGTCTGTCAGAGAGCGTGCAAGACCAGGTCACGTGCGTGTAACAACGTTACGTACTTATCGCTTTAATACATTATGGTAATCATAATCTTTTTACCAGCAATCATTATTGCTCGGCATTTACTGGGTTGATGCACAAACGATCATTAATCTTTTCATGCAAAATAACGAACCTGGCATTTTCGAGCATGACAATGCAATGCTATACATAATGGGTATAACCACACAATTCCTTTTACAAAATAACGTCAACTCCTCGCCTTGGCCTGCTTTACCCCCTGTCACGAACCCCACAGAATACGTATGAGACTAATTGGGTTGGAGGGCCAGGTCTAATCATCAAATGAATACATTGACTCCAATATGCACTTCTGTTTGAATGACAAACTTATTCCTGACGTGCTCATACAACGTTACGTAAATTCAATGAGGCCACGAATTCTGCTATGCATGCATAAAATGGAGGTCACACTGGTTACTGATGATCTTTTTAACATCACCTAACGTATGGAGTCAGTAATTTCTTGGTTGAAAATACTGTGTGACAGTGTAATTTTTTTCAGAAATTTTCATTTCGACCCCTCTCTGACTGAATAATTCATGAAAATTGTGCAATTTCTGAGTTTCATTCAATACATTATTCAGAGACATCAATTAGGAATTGAAGATTCGATGACAGAAAAAGAACCCCGAACACAGATTTATCAACAAAATATATACCTTTGAATACTATGTCTTTCCAAGTTTTCATTTTTGGTTGGTGTATATACATGTATCACAATTAGATGATTTATCAACTCTGAAAAAACATTCCAGGAAGAAGATAAAGTCTTTATGAGGTTAGCAACATTTATCACACGTACATGGTGGTATTATTGTTCTTATAATTTACTGAATAACACTTATGCAAACTGTTTTTTTAATGACTCATTGTTATGAAATCTTGTTCTCTGAAAAGCACTATTATCACTTCTTTTTACATCGGTGCTTCCTAGTTTTCCATTACTTTTTACAATTTTTAATTACTTTTTGGATGAAGGGCAGGTATTTGAAATACTGTTTAATGAAAATTTATCATCATAAAACTTAGCTTTTGGAGTTATATCAATTCAGTCTTTAAGTTACATGTATACGATGTTTCTGGCCATATAAGTGCCCTTTTTCTGATTAGATATTTGTAAATTATATAGAATGATAACAAAATGAAAAATATACAATAACAAACATTCTTATAAACTTACAGTTAAGCTCAGCAGGGTGAAGATGCTGCTGAAAGGGGTGGAGGGTGGAGACTGCCCGTCAAATGACTACGGAAATTCCATCCTTGATCATGGAAAAGTCATGGAAATATCATGGAAATTTGTTTTTGAATTTCTCTGGGAACCATGTACCAGATTTGCGATATTTGATATCAAGTTTACCAGGCTCATATTTGAGAATGCTTGTTGATTTGTGATTCAACAAGCGTTCTTGAAACATCGCATTAAAAACTTGTGGGGTTTCTGTGTTTGTTTTTGTTTTGGTATGCATAACTTGGTGTCCTTTCTAATTTAGCGAGGAAGAGAGAGCTGATTGCTTTGCTTTTATTGTTTTTCTGATGTATTGTAACTGTTTGTATTCTGTGGCTCTTCCTCATGGTGCCTAGGGGTTGATCGGCAGCACGTGATTGTGGTATTTCCTGATCCTACTCACTTACTTTTTGATATAAAAAGACCTTTCCTAGTATTCTCTATTTACTGTACCTTTATTGATAAATCCTCCTAAAGTATCATCAATAGCTGCATAATCTCTCTGATAGTCTAAATTTAGCATCTTATTTGAGCGCATGTTTTCCAAACTACAATGGTCTGCAATTCTAGATACAACTTCCTCCGAGAGACTCTTTCCAAGGAATTTGGCTATCTTCCGTATAGTGCCAGGCAAGTCCTGAAGTATAGCACATATCATGACAAAAAGAAAATAACTACATACATGTATATTTGTTAACCTTTTCTAAAAAATAGTTATGAACCTCCCATGATGGATCCTTGAATCATATAGGTTACTTTTTTATGAAAGCTCCCTGACTTTTCTCAAGAGTCACGCGATGAGAAAGCGTGAGTTTAAATTACACCAGCAAGAATTACATTAAGGTTACAATACCCATTAACAAAATCTAGGAAAATCAGGCATTTGTATAGCAGTTACCCAATGAGTACATGTTCATATAAGAGGAGCGTGGTGGCTCAGTGGTAGATTGCTTGACTCGAGACCAAGGAGTACAGGTTCGAGCCCTACGGGAGACAATGTGTTGCTGAGCGAGACACTTTATCCTCTACTTAGTACTGGTTCAACCCAGGAAGACCAACCCGAACATGATTGAAAAATGTTGACTGGGACGTAACGAATCAATCAAATCATGTTTATATAAATATGACATATTACTACAGCAGGAAAAAAGTAAGTGTGTATGACTAGGAAATGATACTATCACACACTGCAAACCAATCCACGGTACCGTGAGGAAGAGTTCACAGAACAAACGCAGTCACAAAGCATATAAAGTAAAGCAATCTGCTCTCTTTCTCACCAAGATGCTTGTGAAGCTATAGAGGGAATCAATAATCACACCACCAAACAAAACACAACACAAAAATGACCCACACGCAATGGGAGCAACAACAAACAATGACTGAACAAAATCATCACCTTGGAACGGACAGAGGCCTCTACCACCATGGCCTTAGACATATGAGCTGCAACATGAGATTTCCAATAATGTGGTATGTGCGACCAGCAAAGGCTCAGACCAGCCTGCGCAACCCGCAGTCTGGTCAGAGCCTTTGCTGGTCGCTTGAATATTATAAGACTGGTAATCTACTGACTGAGCAGCATTTTGAGTTTCTAAGCTTTAAATGAGGCTGCTCAGGCTTGTCTGAGTCTATTCATGTCAAAATACCACATTGTTGGAAATCTCATGTCACAGCTCATATTTTACAGGCCAAAATCTCAGCCTAGATTCCGTTGTTGTTTACACATGATACCAGAACACAAACAAATACACTCATCACAGCAGCAAGACCACAGATAAAGTAAACCGACAATCTCCTTTCATTTATACGATAGCTGCAAGACCTAAATGGCCACATTCACACCACAAAAATCAAACTATTAAACAATGGAAGCAGTAGCAAACAATGAATCAACGACAACAGATTCACCACTAAAGTAAGAAAGGCGAAATCTATACAATCAAGTACAACCTGATCCAGGAGACCACATGGGAAAGTGACAAAATCACAATTAAACATCACAAACAAGAGCCAAGTGGTCAGTCACAAGGCAGCAATGAACATGTGCGAAAGCACGACAAACACAAGGCATAAATAACACAAATTTTCCACAAAAGAAGTACCGCCTTGGAACGATCAGTAAAAATAGTTTACTGGATGTCTTATACCAGTTTCACGGCGCCAACCTCACCCTTAGTTCTGATGTCAACCAGGACATTTGGGTCTTCCCTTCGCTGGACTCATACATTCGGCAAACCTCGTATGACTACGAGAGCCTTCGTCATTGACTCTGCTGTATATCGGTAGTCGCCATATTGGAACTACTTTCGCTTTTAAAGATGGCGGCCACAACAACAGCGGTCTCGCTTCGCAAAAATTATGGCAAATTACTCGCTATCAATAGCTGCAACTACTATACTGTTGGTGTTTGCAATATTGTCATGTAGTGAGTAACAGTTTTTTCAAGGTTTAAACGCCAACAAATATTTGTGCTGCCAAATATCGAGTGAAATAGATTTCACGTTTCCCTTGCATTGACAGATAAGGAGATTCACAAGAAGACAGCCCGCACATACCAAATTAACCAATGATTATAACATTATCCCCCGGGCTGTACAGGCTATCGGAAACGTTGACTTTGAGGGTGGTTAGTATTTTATTGATTTACATTATAAATGTGACATTTGTCCAGGAAATGGATCCTTACCCACATTCACACTGGTCAATGTAAAAGCACCGGTGGTTGCTACAACGAACTGGTGGTGGCTTATTTCGGCACTGGTGGTGGCGTTATATGGCGGAAAAGGTAACCAAAATCTATACCTGTTGACTTTATGATTTATTTATAAGCTTGCATTTATTTTATTTGTGATGACACCAGGCGCACAGACCGTCGGTAAGATTACAGTTTATGGCGCTGCCAAGCAATTGGTTATTTAATTCTTGGTTTGAACGGCAAATCCAACACAGTTCTGGAGTTTTGCCGAGACAGGTGCTTTTTTCTAGTGTAACTGCCTAAATTGAGTGAAATCTGTATGTCTAAGCGCAGCTGTTGTCATATTCCAGTGAAATAACATCCAAAAAACGATTACTACTTTGTTTTTTTTTTCTTGGTAAACTAGCAAATGTTTTATTGAGGAATTTTTATTACAACGCACTGGGAGCATTTTTTGACGCATTGATACAACGCACTGATGGTTGCACAAAATTCCTGTGGTTGCTGGTGCAGACTCACCACATCATTCGCTGTTCACATAAACGTTGCAAGAATTGCCATTTCAACCAGCACATGATATTTCGATACTGTATAGAAGAATCAGGCGAGCCTGTGCAAACGTGCATACTCCCAAGAGCCTTTGCTGCCAGCACAAGAGATCTTGATGTTTATTACATTGTCCAGTGACTGCCTGTGCAAATGTGCAGACTCACCAGAGTATTCGCTGCTAGCGTGAGTAGCACACAAAACGCCATTTAAGGCAGCACAAGAGATTTTGTACAGTGACGAAGGCTAAGGTAAGCCTGTGCAAATGTGCAGACTCGCCAGATCCTTCGCTGCTCGCACAAAATGGCATTCAATCGCCATTTGAGTCACCACATGAGAATTTTAAACTGTGACGAAGGCTCAGACTAGACCAAGCAAATGTGGCCAAAGCCATCGCTGTTCGCATGAATGACACCCAAAAATAGTGAGTATCACAATCACAAACTGCAAACAAACCCATGGCACTGAGAGGAATAGCCACACCACAATCAAGAGACACCAGGAAGACAAACTAAGCAAAGCAGCCAGCTCTCTCTTCCCTATCAAGATGATTGTAAAACAAGAATGGACATAAAGTAACAAAATATAGAACAATTACAGAATCCTGTAATGGGAGTAACAATCAACAATGAATCAACAACAACAGAATCACCGCCTAAGAACAGACACCAGCCATATCCTCTGGGGTGCTAAAATTGCATTTTACTGGTACCAAATCTTCGCCAGAATCTGCTGTTGTTGGAGCACAAAAATTTTAAGCTCGCGTGGAGGCTTATTAACTATTGTAATGTATCATAACGGACAAACAATCTCATTATATTAAAAGTTTTGGGGCCAATCTGAAAAATAGGCGGAAACACTCTCAAAGTGCGAACAGGGCTAGCTCTGGAGCATCTCTGGTGAGTCTGCACATTCGCAGAGTCACGCTTGAGCCTTCATCAGTGTACAAAACCACAAAATCTATGCCTATTGACTGTATGATTTCTTTATAAGCTTGCTTTATTTTACTTTTGATGACCCAATGCGCACAAACCGTCAGAAACATTGCAGTTTATGGCTCTGCCATGCAATTGGCGTTTTAAATGGTTTGACCGATTAATCCCACACAGTTGTGGAGTTTGACAGTGACAGGTGCTTTTTTCTATTGTGACTGCCTAACTTCAGGAAATTCTGCATGTCTAAGCACAGCTGCAGCTATGTTATCATAGTCCCATGAAATAAAATCCAAAAACGATTACTACTCTCTATTTTTTCTTTGCAAAGAAGGCTCTGGCGAGTCTGTACATTTGCATAGGCTCACCTGAGTCTTCATCCTGGTACTGATATATCATGTGATTTAATAACGATTTATGTACCATTTATAAGCCGTGGTGAGGCTGCACCAGCAACCACAGGAATTCTGTGCAACCATCAGTGCGTTGTATCAATGCGTCAAAAAATGCACCCAGTGCGTTGTAATAAAAATTCCTCAATAAAACATTTGCTAGTTTACCAAGTAGTAATCGTTTTTTGGATGTTATTTCATGGGAATATGACAACAGCTGCGCTTAGACGTGCAGATTTCACTCAATTTAGGCAGTTACACTAGAAAAAACACCTGTCACGACAAAACTCCAGAACTTCGTTGGATTTGCAGTCCAAAAAACACCTGTCACGACAAAACTCCAGAACTTTGTTGGATTTGCAGTCCAAACCATGAATTAAATCACCAATTGCTTGGCAGAGCCATAAACTGCAATGTAACCGGTGGTCTGTGCGCCAGGTGTCATCACAAATAAAATAAATGCAAGTTTATAAATTAATAATAAAGTCAACAGGTATAGATTCTTTTACATTTTACGCCACCACCGGTGCTGTAAAATGCAACCACCAGCTCGTTGTAGCAACCACCGGTGCGTTTACATTGACCAGTGTGACATTTGAAACTGCCTCTTACTCTTAGATAGTATTTCAGTTTGAAAGTGAGTGTTTAACATCCCACCAGCACTGTGCCATGTGTGGCAGTTGAGAAGGTCAGGTCAGTAAACTGTGTTGTTTTAATGCTATGTTTTATGTTACGCTTTTTATGCTATGCTTTTTAACTGTATGTGCTATGGTTTTCTGCTTGATTTTATTGCATGACTTGTTGCTTTAGTTTTAGCTGATGCAGGCCGCTGGTTGGCAGCACCCTTTTATCTCTATTGGGCCCCTAGTTTACCCTTTTTTATATTCTAATTCTTATTTTGTTTTTTTCTTAGAAATTACTTCCGGTGACCCTTAGTATGTCATTGAAACACTTTTGTTTTCGAATACAAGACCATTGAGGCCATTGATTGACATCACTGTCTTGTGTTATTTTTTTCGACTTTTTTCGGTTTCAAGGGCTACAATCTGGGTATTGCAGATGTAAATATGTGTACATAAAGTCAAATAGTGACCCATATTGTATTTTTTATGTGCTTAAATACAGATGCTAGATTTCTAATATACTTTTTTTATCATCATTTTTTTCCTTTTTCTTACACATGTGACTAGTTTAAATGAAATGCTTGTGATATAATTAACTGTGACCTCATTTTACAGCTGTTTTACATTTGTTATTTTTTATACTCTTGTTTGTCGGAAAATAGCTCTTGTAGGTAATGTTATTTGTTTATGGAAACCGACGTTAAATAAAGTTTCTTGTATCTTGTATCTTAGCAGGCAGCAGAGCTCTAAGGTCATGGAGACACGGTCACAGCTCAGTATCATCCTAGGATCGAACTCAAGGACCCCTGGATAAGTCACCAGTGTTACATTACATGTTTTGTTTGATTCTCTACGACACATTCAACAATTTTTTCAGTCGCTTGACGGCTCTAGCCATCTTCGAGGATAAAGCTTGCTCAAAGATGCAAGGCAGTGTCCCCAAGGCAGTGTCCCTGGTGAGGCCCAAACCAGCAACCCCTCGATCTCGAGTCAAGCACTCTACCACTGAGCTCCTAATTTTATCTGTCTGCAAGGGTTTGGTCCCATTCATCTCCCCACAGGCCCTTCCAGGTGTTGGTTAGGGGGCCGTTTCCTTATTTCCCTGAATGAAATTACTTATCCCCGCTGACCGCTCCTGTACCCCAAACCAAAATTTCACCTTGTTCCTCCATTTCCCAAACTCAAGAATGTTCAGTAAAATACATGTAGCTGATTCCATAGCATGAAGTCAAATTTTGAGAAAACTTAATTTTGTTCCTCGACCCCTTCTGATGATGGAAATAAAAGAATAAGTGCCATAGGTCCAGTTAAGCAAATATTTTGAGCATAAAATTTCTTATCCATCAATTCTAACATTTAAAGAACCATCTCATTGAGACAGTTCCTTTGGTAATAATTTTTAATCACTGAGACTCTTATCTGGAGGCCTACATGTTCATAGGTGTCAAAATTTGGAGAATTTTACTTTTAATTTTCTGAAAAGATGACATTTCATTCAAATTTTTCTTGAGAAAAAGTATTTTGCCATTTGAACCTTTTTCCACTACATTGAATGAAAATATTGAATGAAGGTTAAAAATAAATGACAAAGCTGTTATTTTTTTCTTCTTCCACTTTTAAAGTACATTTATGATTATTTTCTTTATGCTTTAGATACACTATTTACACACAATGTGCTTTAAATCATTTGGCAAAGATTTGAAAATATTCACATAATTTAATTTTATATTATAGAAAATAATTTTGACAATTAATTCATTCAAATTTTCTCCAGCAAGAGAGTATGAATGGAAATTTAAAATGGCACTTTTTTCTGTAATTAATGAAATTCAATGCATATTAAATATTGAATAAAATAAAAGCCATTTTTCATTATCAAAATCATAAAAATTTCACATTTTTATTTATAGACCTATGTTGAATTTTACAATTAAGAGCTGAACTCATTGTTAATGTAACAAATTATCTTTTAATTCAGAGCACTGTGATGGAATGAAAGCCTTAATGCTGACACTGCTTTAATGAAAGTCTAGCCATTTCAACACAATTAGCTTCCATGGTGTAATAGGAAACATACTCACTCTTGGAGTGAGGGGCTCCAGGTTCAAATCCTGGTGGAAGTACAAAGTTAGGCAGCTGGTAACTTATTTCGATTAAATTCAATTATAGTAACAAAAATAGAAATCTAGCCAGTACAACAAAATTAGCTTCCATGGTGTAATAGAAAACATACTCACTCTTGGAGTGAGGGGTTCCAGGTTCAAATCCTGGTGGAAGTAAAGAAAAGTTGGCAGCTGAAAACTGATTTTGATGCTTCAATTATATCAACAAAATTTATTAGAAATCTAGCCAGTACAACAGAATTAGCTTCCATGGTGTAATAGAAAACATACTCACTCTTGGAGTGAGGGTTCCAGGTTCAAATCCTGGTGGAAGTAAAAAAAAAAGTTGGCAGCTATTAGCAAAATTTAATAGAAATCTAGCCAGTACAACAAAATTAGCTTCCATAGTGTAATAGAAAACATACTCACTATTGGAGTGAGTGTACCAGATTCAAATCTTTGTGGAAGTAAAATGTTTTAACACAAATAAGAAATAGTTACAATTTTACGCATAAAAAGTTCCTTAATCTGGACCTATGATAATTTTGTTTTTTTGTTTGATTTGATTCTTTATCTCATCAACAATCTTTCAGTTAAACAGGGAAGGTCTTCCTGGGTTGAAGTTGAACCAGTACTAAGCTAGGATAAATGTGTCTTGCTCAAGGACCACAATGCAATGGCCCTGGTGAGGCTCAACCCCGTGGCCTCTTGGTCTTGAGTCAAGCACTCTACCACTGAGCTCCCTAGGACCTATGATAATGAATGAAGAGAAAAGGTGAGGATTAAGGAGAGAAATGGGCTCAGATGTGATATCTGGCTAGTGCTTGATCTGGAAGAGACCAGTGTTAGCCCTGTTTACGAGATATTGAGGCTGACTTTCCATAGAAAATCGACCTAAAAATACTGAATTTTGATACTCAAAAGAAGCGTCTGGGTGAGATTTTTTTTCGAATACACCAAACATATATTTCAACTTAATATGAACTTAGGCACTACCTAGATGCAGACATTTCATCTTTATTTCAGGAATTAATTATGGGATTTAAATTGTTAAGATTTTGGCAAGATCACAAATTTAACATACAAGGGAGGACCTTTCTTTAAGGCAAACCCATTGAGAAGGGAGAAAGATACAAGCTGTGTCTTATTTCAAATCTTGCAAACTTTTCATAAAAAGCTCAGATTCTGACAAGTAAGTATAGTTCAATTGGCAGAACAGCCTGGGGTTATGATATGTAAGCACCTGGAGGTATGTCTGGGTTCGAACCCCAGTGCTAGCAGTCTGATCTAATGCTTTGTTAAATTCAAAAATATGAAAAACATAAAAATGATTAAAAAATCAGTCAAAATATAACATTTTTGAAAAGCATTTAGGAAGTATAAAAAGTTGTCTCCCTTGTAAATTAAGGTTTAGAATTAAAAGTCAATCTCTGAGTTAACATCATTTATAACCTTTGATTTGATCAAAATGCAAGAGGTTTTATACATGTAACCCTATAAAAACAGTAATATTCTGTATATAAAGTGGCTTTAAAAGTCTTTTTCTCGGAAAAAGTCTGATCTGTTGATTGTATATCAAAATATGATAATCTTTCTTCAAAATATTTTCAAACAGAACGAAATTATCTCAAAAAGCCACTAAACTAGAGCCCTAAAACTCATGATATTAAATAGGCCCATATGTGATAACTGTCTAGTGCTAGATCTGAAAATGAAAAAGGGATCAGTGCTAGCCATGTTACTGTGTAAAGCCATACATCAGCAGATGCTTAAATACATCATTGAGTTTTCAGGATTATTCCTGAATTCAGGATTTTGAGGCTTACTTTCCATAGAAAGTCAACTTAAAACACTGAATTAGGCAGATTAAAGTAGCTTATCCGATTTCAGTTCAGTTTAAAAAGATAATTAATTACTGACCATTTAATATTTTGTAGGTAGATTGCAAATTTTGAGATTTTAATTTCTTAAGTTCAGGATTTTGAAAGTTTGTAACTTTCACACATGTAAATAAAATCTGCCTGTAGTCCTGGACCAGTAGAAACTAGATACGTGTTCCCTAACAAATTTAGTCATTTTGTTGAATGGAAAACTTCTATGGCAATATTGGTGAATGGTCCAACTTTATTCCGATGGCAAAACTATATCACTCTACAATATCTTGTTGATATGCATGCTTATTAGGGTAAAGTATAGGCCTGCTGACTAAACTGATATCGGTCCAATAGTTGACAGATGTATGTCCAACAAGATATCTGTCCAACTTTCACCCTATGGGCAAAATGATATTGCTCCAATAACTAACTGATATCCAAACAATATCCATCTCATGATGGTTAGATATTGGTTTACTAACTAGGGGTAGAGACTGTGGCATGCTTGAGGGGTCATCTCTTGTCAGGTCATTAGGGATCATCATCTTGGCTTCTCTTCAAAAAGACTCTGACTCTCTGTTGACAAGTAATTGAACTCTGCTTACAGCAAAAAAAGTTAGCAGGTCATCACATAGTGCCATTTTTTGTATATTTTTCGACCCAGGGGTTGGGAGGGAAACATTCCCTTAAAAATCATGTAATGACATTATAAGCTTTTGATGCTACAGAAGTGACATAAGGACCAAACTTAAAGCTTATGAGTGCAGTGGCTGCCCAAACCACAGATTTGATGGCTGTCATTTAGGCCTAAAATAAATAAAGAAAAATCTTTCAGGTCACCAGACTGCCTAATTTTTAGTGTTCATTCTTGGCAGGGGGATTTCCCCCAGTTTTTGAAAGATCCCTCCACCCCCAACCCCCTAAATTTAAGGAGGGTGGGTGTGATATTTTTATATAAACCGAGAAAAAATATTCTAAAGTTTAAGTAAACTACTCATTTTACATGTATTTGATACAAGCAACTTTTCTTTAAAATATGTTAAGCAAATATTGGGCCTTTTTACAAGGCTTTGCATTTTCTGCAATTTGATATTTTAAATATGGAGTAAATACTCATTAAATTAAAAAGTAGGGTGTGGAAAACCCATTGGTCCAAATCCTTATCTAGACCAGTGCAGTCTCCCCATGTAAACACTTTTAACAAAATAAAAATATTTTTGTAGATCTACCTGAGATGTCCCTATTTCAAAAATTCATGTAATTAGAAACACACATACTCTCTTCTATGGCCTAAGTAAAACACAGTTAAACATTTTCTTTTTAATTACAACTGACATGATATTGTTCAAAATGGAGCTAGAGAGATAGATACATATACATGCATGGATTGGTGGATGAATAGACCGTCAAAGAGGGAGAGAAACTTCAAAAGAGCTCATGTCCGCATATAGGTAGTGCCTTAGTTCATATTAGTATCCCCTGTCTTGGTTTTCCCTGATGGGCAGGCTATTGAATTCAGTCTCCCAAGACTTTAACTGGGACCTGATGTGAAACGGGACACAGATGCTCCCCTTGGGTCATTGTATGAGAGAGAAAGTCTCCCTGAGATCTTGTTATATCAATACATTATGCAAATTCTGGTCTAATTCCATCATTATATTCTTAAGATATTGAGCTGAAATTAAATTGCATGACCCTTGGATATGCACTATAATCACTATGTGAGGCCATCCATTCTCAGTTAATGAATTTATGCTCATAACTCTTGAACCACATGTTATATTCAAATCAAATTTTGCATACAAATGCATGTCAACATTATCTGTAATAGCCCTTTTTGATTGACGAGGGTTTACTGAGCATAGGTAATGTCAGTCAGTATGTCCATCTTCAGTTAGTAAATATATGCTCATAACACAGGAAACACATGATATATTCTGATCAAATTTTGCATACAAATGCATGTCAACATTATCTCTAACCACTGGCATGTGTATCAGCCTTTTTTGATGGACGAGGGTTTGCTGAGCATCATTTTAGCAGGTTGTAGTCAGTAAGTGAAAATGCTCATAACTCTGGAACCACATGCATATAGGTCACTGCCACATGGTATATTTGGATCAAATTTTGCTTATTATTTATTTTACCAGTCACTGGTAGGCAAAGGATCATTGACACTTGCTATGGGTAAATGCCTATGGTTTTCAGTATAGATAAAAGTTTGTCAATGGTCCCTTTCTTCACCCTGAAGCTACCCTGACCTGAGTACTTTATGACAGTGAAATCCATTTTCCATATTAAATACTTCAAAGATGTAAAATTTTGGGTAGAACAATCAGTTTTACATTAAAATATATAGAAACCAGAAAACATTTTTTAAAATATCCTAAATTGTTTTGTATTCTGTGCTAGTTTAATATAAAGTACATAAAGATTAAAAGTAGAATTAGCAAGTTTTATGCATTTTTTCATAAGAAAAAAGCTCAATGTAATTCAATGACACAGTCTTTTGCAAACGTTCTGTACTTATCTATTTGCATGCTAGGGAATTGTTCATGTTTTTATTTTCGTCTGCTGACTTTCTTCAAAATTCTAACTTTCTTCAAAATTAAGTTTTTACAAATATACCACCTGGGATCACAATCGGAGTGTCAAAAAGTTTGGATCCAGATCAAGACAGACGTTCTGTTGGTCTTCATCTGGGTTCAAACTGTTTGCAAAAGGCTATTGGCAGACGACAAAATTCTCCACTGGCATGCAAGAGTTATGACAGGTAAATACTTTAGTGTTCAATATATTATCATATATAGGATATACATGCATTTCGACATGCTATGCCCCTTAAACAAAGCAAAAGTAAAATTCAAAGGATCTAGTTAGAATCAGTTTTACTTTCCAATGCTAAATGGGACACTTTCATTCCTTCAAAAGTATTTATTTCTTTTGTTGAGTTTTCAGTTTTGTATTATGTACGGTACATGTAGTAAAAATGTACTGGTAACTTCTAAATTATCTCCCAAAATCATTTTATTACAAATCATATGTTGTTTTTTAAAAAAAAATCATCTATTATCGTGATTCGTTAATACTCTGTATATGATATATTCAATAGATATCACCATGCCTACCAAATAAATCAAGAAAACGTGCAGAAATAACTTTTTAAATCACTTTTCATTGTCTTAAAATTTCAGACACCCTCCCCTTTCTACCCGCCACACCTCTCGAGTGCGTAGGAATTTTGAAAATATTTTGCTAGCTGGCTCTTGCCATAAGATTCAACTATTACACTGGTACTACATGCATTACACCAGAAGCTCAAAAGCAGCGTTATGCGAATCAGAAAAATAGGCGAATAAGGCCCAAACCGTCAATGATCCTTGGTGATGAGGGTTTGCCAAGCATCATTTTGGCTGGTCATGGTCTTTCAGTGAAAATGCTCACAATTCTTGAACTACACACATATTTTGATCAAATTTTGCATACCGGTACTTCTACATTTTAACATTGTAAAGACCATCTCATTGAGACGGTTCCTTTCAGCACCCGCAACGAAAGCTTTGAGAAAGTGTGGTTACAAAAAATAATAATAGACAACAAAATTTATGTTTCTCCATACAATCTTATTTTTTTTTTATAAATTTCATGAAACCATTTACTATGGGTCGGTCTTATAAGCACGTAAATACATCAAGAGACATAACACATTTTGGTTAAAATAAGGATTGACAGCAGCGCCCCAGTAGCGCGGTCGATAAGGTCCAGGTCTCCTAAACCAATGTATTTTTCTCACGCTGGTTCCAACCCCGTCTCTCCCCACTTTTTTTAAAACAAAATTTACATATTAATAATATGGCCTTTCCCTGTCTCAAGTGTGTGTGGGGGGTAGCACGAACACACTCCGGATTGGCCACTGGATTGGTCCCCCGAGGTGGGTACTCTCATTTTTTCTTCATACGTAGGCTCTGGCTCAGCATCTACCGTTTACCAAAAAAAAAAATATTGGGAACATCAAGAAAATATTTGAAATTTTTGCGACCCCAAAAAATATCCTTATTCTGTACATAGATCTACCTTAAGAAAAGACCCAGAAATACATAGAAAAGACCCCTAAAACTAGTCCAAATTTGTGATGACGCCAAAAAAATATCCACAAAATATTCATATCCCAAATATTAATTTTTCTGAAACCCCCCAAAAATATTGATATTTAAAATTTTAGACCAAAAAAATGGCCGGAGCCTACGTTTGTATAAAAATACCCCTTGGAATTGTCCATAAGCTGATAAGGTTATACTATAAAGCAGTGAATTAAGCCAGTTTGCTGGCAATGTCTGCTGGCTAGTCTAAGAGAAATCCCTGGGCTATTCAGGCCAGACTGAGTGACGTTTCATTTAGTGGCCAACCAATGTTCCTACTTTTCCCAAGATTCTAGGGTGTCCAACTGTTTACAGAGGGAGGGGGGTCCAATAGCTGTTTACCTATTTAAACCAAAATAACTAGTCATTTTCCAGGGCGGTCCGGACTCTGCCCCCCACCCTTCCCATCACCACCACACATATCTGGATCAGCGATTTCTCATGAGCGACATATTAATCGCACTGCTGAAAGCATCAAAAGAACGTAGATATACATATTGGAATCGAGTGAAAGCTAATTGAAAATACTGTGCTTCAATTTTATGATCAAACAGGTGCGTGGGCTACTGACTTTGTTTGTGACGAAAATAACCAACATTTATTTCCTCCAAATTATCAAATTAAATTGTGAAGCTATGATAAAATATGCATATTTATCATTTTCCCGTCTGTTGATTGTCTTTTTTGCGACGGGGCAGACATTTTGAATACGACGTATCACGTCAACTTGTTGTGACGTACATACACACTCCCATTTTCGTACAAAGCCTAATTTTGCTCTTTGTCCATATTTTATATTTTAACCCTTAAATTAAGGTTTTTCTATCATTGAATTACTCAGAATTTTGTCTAATCTAGCGTTCACAAGATTTTGCTTTAGACGCGTGGAAGTGGTAAATCGCCGGACGAGAGCCTCTTTAGACTTGGTAGAGGAGTAGACGCATATCAACCTACTTCATACAGACGAGGTAATGTTAGAGTTACGGACGTGACGGAAACATCCGAGTTTTGACGAATGTGGACTCATACTACAAAGTGTTGGTTTTGTTACGCAACGGCTTATATTTAGAGAATACTAGGTGAGTGACTTCTGATATCAATTTTATCAGGCAAGGCTTCGGGAACGCGTGTTGAATCACGAGGCTTGTCGAGCGATTCACAGGTGCTCGAGATCAAAGCCGAGCTGGTAAACTTGATATCAAAAGATGGGAACCCAGTATTCTATTTGGTTCACTCTTCAAACTAGCGATTCTGACAAAATTATCGATTTTCGTGTCTATTCAACATCATTGAAGACAAAATTGATGATTCAAAAAAGTGCAACGTCATGATGACCTGCTTACGGCACATACCGTGAGATAGGCAACGTGAGATAGGCAACGTTAGTCAGGTCACCGTGCAACATTGCAGCTAATACGAATGGAAACTGAGTATTCAATGTATTTGTGCAGTGGAACAAATCGAAAGCAGTGATATTAATATTTATAACTTTTGACACATATACCTATTTACAATTGCAGTTTAATATAGTAATTCGAGTCTCAATTTATGCGAAGTATAGCCAGTTAACATTCTCAATAAATTAAAAAATATGGTATCAAAACTGCTGGCTAGTAAATATATTTTTTTAAATGGAACTTAACTCAACTTGAGGTTTTCTTTAGCCCTGACTATCTGTGAGCCCTTTTCTTTGTTTTATCATATTAGGTTGCAATAGTTAGGAGGCTTTCATGTGAGCTGAACATTTCTTGTACTTCAACAACAGCAGAATCTAGGGCAAAGATTAGGTAACAGTAAAATGCATCCCCCCCCCCCCCCCCCGGTGGCTTAGGCTACTGTCCGTTGTAAGGCGGTGATTCTGTTGTTGTTGTTGACAGGCTGTTTATTATTACTCCCATTGGAGGAGTCTGTAATTGTTCTATGTTTTGTTGTACGTTGCATTATGTCCATTCTAGTTTTGCAATCATCTTGATGGGGAAGAGAGAGCTGGTTGATTTGCTTAGTTTGTCTTCATTGCTGTATCATGATTATTGTGTGGCTTTTCCTCGCGATGCCATGGGTTTGTCTGCAGTTTGTGATTGTGGTATTTCCTGATCATACTCACCATTTTTAATCATGTTTAGATGTAATAGACGAAAAGGATAGTGCTCTCTTCTGCTTTTACCAAGACTGCCTACGTTTGCAAATTTCAGTACTTTCAGCAATTTAATTTCCTTAATTTATTGCTGTAAGAAACCACATTATTATTTAAATTGTATTTGCACATTGGCACAGTCTGGTCAACGCGTGTATTATTCGTTTATTGGAAGATATATCAAAACTTGCTACAAGCGAACTTTATCTGTAGCTGAGCAGGCTGGTTTTGGTATGCCTTTGTCGGATACCCCAAATACATATTTTCTCACGCTGTGGGGTGTATACTGTTCTTGGCAGCACAACTCTTTGGAAACTGGCGGAAACATAACCATCAAAGCAACTAAGATCTGTGAAGCAAGCAAGATACCTTTAAATAAAGCTTTGTGATTTTCAGCCTTATACACGTACACAATAAACAATACGCTGCAAGAAAACAAAGGCAATGATAAGTAACACATACCTTATTGGTATCCTCATACTTTAGAAACAAAATGTTTTCATCGTTTTTGTGATCCCAGTATTGCCGCACATGCGTCCACCATGGACCTGCATACACTGAAATATTACACATGTTCATGTAACTGTACTGTACGAAACTTATAAACCGCCAGTTAACAGAACACATTTTTTTAATATAGCTCATTTAGTATTAAACGGTTTGAAATGATATTTGACACAGTATGTTTGGGCACATGTATCCGTCGATTGAACATAACATAGTTTGATTCAATAAGGATGTTCATTTATGCGTAACGATAGAGTACTAATACCGTTTTTGCAAGTGGCACACGATGCTAAATGTTTTTCGTCTTGTGTATACTCGTATTTCCATCGACAACTATCGGACAAATTTTTTTTATCACAAAAATGCCAATGTTTGGGTTGTATGAGTATAAAGAGGAGGGGTCGGGCTGTGGTTTCAATCAAAAACGGGGCCTCGCTGAGACTGATTCGTAATTTATCATAAAGTTTGACATGTATTGATAGAGCCGAAGTTTACGCCACAACCTGTCTGTCATTTTTCATTTTTGCACTCGTATGACGAGAAAAATCGATACAAACTGAGTATTATGTATGCCATAAAATGTCCTGTATAGTCCACCATACTTTGGTGCGGTGATGCACAAATGCTGCATTGGAACGTCGGAAGTGTCGAGATTGATGTGCAGTACACTGTTAAGGGTTGACGGATGTTTCAATAATATTGAAGACAAAAACATTTCATCACCATAAACACATTTCTGTGTTCTTTAAGGCCATATGGGCCTCCATAGGAGCACTGAATAGCATGAAAACTGCTACTTCTCTTTGTAGTTTAGCTGCCGTTTTTGTCTCTGGGCTGCTAAAAACCCTGAAGACAGGTTTTCTTCCAACGAGGACCATTTTTACAAATTTATGCAGGCTGATCTGAAACATGACACATATCAGCATAGAGCGCAATAACTTTCTGTTCTAAAAACAAAATATTTGTCCTCTAGAAGAGTTTAGCACTGGTTAGGCCTAGATTCTCAACATTAAGAAGTATTGCGCTATTTCTGTTATTATCACTATTTTTATTATTATTATTTTTAGTAGTAATAGTAGTAGTATCTTGCTGAAGTTGGTGTTCTTTTAATGTTGATTGTTGCAGCGTTGATACTTACCTTTAAGAACATGTCCATAAAGCAAAAAATCTAATCTAATCTAAGGAATGCACACTAGCTTTATAAATATTCAAAATGAGAGCATAAAGCGCCTGCAAGTTTGTTACGCATGCCAGTGGTTAGGCAATGTTGACATAAATAATTATGCAAAATTTGATTAAAATATACCAAATGGTTCGAGAGCTATGAACGTTGCATTAAGTGCTAACGGGCGGAGGGGTGGACGGACAGAAGGTTGGACGAACTCACACAATGATTAAAGTGCACACTTGCGGGGGCAATTCTTACTTCCTTCGTCCTTCATAAACATTTCAAAGAATACTCCTAACGGACTTTCAACACCATCGAACTGTCGGAACCATTGCAACAATTTATAAGCTGAAACTATAGTGTCTTTGGGGTTCCTGCTTGTATAGATTATCTGCAAAATGTTAAAAGAGACAGTTTAGTCAATAGTTTACTATAGGAACGTATTTTATGCGCAAATTCAGAAACTGATATATATTTTCTAGTAAGAATGATGCAAACTAATAAAAATTTAGACACGACACGTGATTTCCATTAATGTGGCATTTTGACAAGTGTCTGTGCAGTCTCCTTTTAAACTTACAAACTCCAAATTATGTTTGGTCAGTAGCTTACTATTCATAGAATATTCAAGCGACTGGCAAAGGCTCTGATCAGACTGCGCGTATGCGCAGGCTGGTCTGAGCATTTGCTGGTCGCACATACCACATTGTTTGAAATCTGTGCCGTGGCTCAAATGACGATGAAAATAAGGAAATACATCCTGACAAACCCATTCAAGCCGAATGCAATTTCCCACTGATATCAATCGGACCAGTTCACTCCTGTTTTAAGGGTTCTTGGGTGGTATTTTCTTTTTTATTCGAATTTTCATCGAACATTCTGTAAGCAAACAGTGGAGATCCTGATCAGGCGCCATGTTCTGTGGCGTCTGATCTTGATCTGCACTGTTTGTCAATGTCCCACAAAAAGGTCGCTAGCCTTAGAAGGGTGAAAAAGCTGGTCCGAATTGCCTAACAGCTGATTTTAGTTATGTGTAGATGTGCCCTTCTTTACAATTATGAACATAAACTTCTGACTTTGCACGCGATACTCCATTTTCGCGTTTCGTTCGTGAGATTTGCACAAAACGTACGTAAAGGTATTCTAGCATTTATGTGTTATCTGTCTATGTTATAATGCATGTTCCTCTTTATACCATAAGTTAATCTGTAATCTTTGGTTAAAGCAATTTCTGGTAATAATTTTTTGGTTATCTATCTCCTCGCTGTCTGTGGGGGTGGCACTATGGATGAAGGTGTGCTTTTGTAACAGTGAAATATGTGGCTTAGATTGTTGAAACTTTTGGCAGGGGGGATGGTGGTCGCTTTGCTTTATTTATGAGAACATTTGTTCAGTAATAGTGTTTTAGACTAGGGATCAAGGTTCGCTAGGAAGGCAAGAAAACAACCTGCTTTAACCGAAAAAAATTGTTGACAGGGATGTAAAACATCAGCACATAATTTGTATGTGTCACAATGTCTCTTCCTGCAGTGCCGTTGGTTTACCTGGGATATCCGATTGTACCATTTGCTAGTCATACTCGTTGCTTTAACTCATCATTTCTATTGATATACGATTACAGTCTAAAGTTATAAATCAATTGATATTTTAATCAATTTGGCACAATACTTTCAATATTCTGATTGGTTTTACGTACCTTCCCCTTTCCTTCTCTCAGTTGTTCAGGCAGTAGAAAATAATGAAAATGTGTTTTCACAAATCTCTGAGATTTCATATTTTCAAAATGCTTCAGTCCTCTGTAAAATGGATAGTCATTGTTTATAACGTCAATAATCGGGAACCTGTCATCTAGCTCTACAGATGTAGCTGTCTCAAAATCTCCTGTAGATATCAAATATACCATCTCTTGTGTGAGTGTTGTACCTGTTGAGTAAACTAATATATTTAACCCATTTAAGCTGAATGAAATTTCCAACCCTTGTTCATTAGACAAGTCCATTTCCGTTTAGAGTGTTGTTGGGTGGTATTTTTTATTCAAAATTTAAGAGCCCATTCCATAAGCAAACAGTGTAGACCATGATATTTGGCGTCTGATCTTGGTCTGCACTGTTTGCCTATGTCTCACAAAAAGGACGCTTAGCATATATGGGTTAGGCATGGGTATTTTTTATTTTAGCCAGTCCCAATGGTTTGTAGGAAAACGGGGAATTCCAAACACACTCCTTTTAATTCTGTTAAACATGAATTGGCCTTGAAAGTGATATTTTTGATAGATATCAAAGAGTCCCGTATGCTACTCAAAAGTGGAGTTTACTGACGCCTTAAGATTGTGGAACGTTATTTTGTGTTTGTCAACTGCGCATCCTGACTCAAGTGGGGTCCTATATTAACGAAACCTTGACAATTATGTTGAGGTGTTTGTATACTCACAGTATGTAAACTGAAATAAACATCCTGTACCCGTTCCTCCTAGCTCTCGCCTTATACATATGAATTATGTAGCACTCGTGCGTAACCAGTTGTCGGAAATCGTGATGTGAGAGTTGTTGGTACAGCTGTAATTGCAAGGGCCCACCTATTAACATTCATTTTTCCATAGATCTTAGTAACTTTTACAGTTACAACCATGTAATCATGGTCACATGTGATTGCCAATTCCACTAAAACCATGCAAACTGGCATTTAAACTCGTTTTCGGCTCTGGTTGTGAGCAAGTCGTTTTTTAACAAAGCAAAATGCAAAGGAGGAAACCGTTAAAATCATGGAATAAAACGGAATAAAATAGATTAAATGGCTTTTCTTTCCTTGTTCGAATGTGTATTTTCTGTATCGCTAACAATATAAATCGAAACGTTTACATGTACCTAAATACACGCATTTTTCCGACTACTGGTTACGCACGAGTGCTGTTATTCATGTTTACAAGGCGAGAGCTAGGAGGAACGGGCACAGGATGTTTATTTCAGTTTACATACTGTGATACGGGTAACCAACCCCTAAACTATGAACTAATTAAGACCCAGATGAAATACAGCATACTGCTGCATCGTTTGCAAAGATAAAAACAACCTGTAGGGACAGAAATTCATCATAATTTAGTAACTTCTACAATACCTGTAACACCTTAATGCACAACTAGAAATGATGTTTATGAAACACTATGCCCCCAACCATTTGCTTGTCAAGAAGGGTTTAAAACACAAGGGTCATCTTAAATTTGAAGCTTCTCGCTATACTTCTCATCATCCTCTATCAGCTGACCTTATTTGAACTAAAATTAAAAAAAATATTTCACCCAGTAATCAGCTGTCAAAGTTTGAAGCTGCTAGCTATAAAATGTTCTAAGATACATGTATCTTTAATAAAGTTTTCAATGCCCAAATTTAGAAAGGGAAATAACATGTTTGAAGCTGCTAGCTATAATAATTTCCGAGTCATCTTGATTACAAGTTTTCAATGCCCAAACTTGCAAAGGGCAAAAATTTGAAAAAAATAAAATAACTTTTAAAAAAAATTAACCAGGTAATCTACTACTCATCATCTTCTGTCAACTGACCTAATTTGAAGCTGCTAGCTATATTATTTTTTTTAGATATCTTGATTACATGTTTTCAATGACCAAATTTGCAAAGGGCAATAACTCGAAAAAATAAAATATATATATATTTTTAATTTCCAGCAGGTAATCTACTCAGAATCCTCTATCAGCTGAACAAGTTTGAAGCTACTTGCTGTAATTGTTTTGAGATAGCATATATATATATATATATATATATATATATATATATATATATATATATATATATATATATATATATACAGAGGGATATAGTGAATCAACTGAGCCGATAGATGATGTAAATATTTGCCTCTAGCGAGATTCGAACCCACGACCTCGACAACACCGCCTAGCACTACACCAGACATTGACGCTACCAACTGCGCCACTGAGACATCCCCAAAAAAGGATGTTCAGGAAGCGCTGATATAGACGACGCCTGATGCAGTACATGTCGTATATTGGTTCTTTTTCAATGCATGGCATCTATTTCGTTCGCAAGTGAAAGCCTGATGGATACAAGTGAAATTAGATAGATATCAGAAGTGCGGAAATATAATTTCACAAACATCATTGCTTTCGAGCTACACAGGATCAGAAACTGATGCAGATTCAGACAGTAGATGAATACAGAGGGATATAGTGAATCAACTGAGCCGATAGATGCTGTAAATATTTGCCTCTAGCGAGATTCGAACCCACGACCTCGACAACACCGCCTAGCACTACACCAGACATTGACGCTACCAACTGCGCCACTGAGACATCCCCAAAAAAGGATGTTCAGGAAGCGCTGATATAGACGACGCCTGATGCAGTACATGTCGTATATTGGTTCTTTTTCAATGCATGGCATCTATTTCGTTCGCAAGTGAAAGCCTGATGGATCCAAGGATACAAGTGAAATTAGATAGATATCAGAAGTGCGGAAATATAATTTCACAAACATCATTGCTTTCGAGCTACACAGGATCAGAAACTGATGCAGATTCAGACAGTAGATAAATACAGAGGGATATAGTGAATCAACTGAGCCGATAGATGCTGTAAATATTTGCCTCTAGCGAGATTCGAACCCACGACCTCGACAACACCGCCTAGCACTACACCAGACATTGACGCTACCAACTGCGCCACTGAGACATCCCCAAAAAAGGATGTTCAGGAAGCGCTGATATAGACGACGCCTGATGCAGTACATGTTGTATATTGGTTCTTTTTCAATGCATGGCATCTATTTCGTTCGCAAGTGAAAGCCTGATGGATCCAAGGATACAAGTGAAATTAGATAGATATCAGAAGTGCGGAAATACAATTTCACAAACATCATTGCTTTCGAGCTACACAGGATCAGAAACTGATGCAGATTCAGACAGTAGATAAATACAGAGGGATATAGTGAATCAACTGAGCCGATAGATGCTGTAAATATTTGCCTCTAACGAGATTCGAACCACGACCTCGACAACACCGCCTAGCACTACACCAGCCATTGACGCTACCAACTGCGCCACTGAGACATCCCCAAAAAAGGATGTTCAGGAAGCGCTGATATAGACGACGCCTGATATATATATATATTCACCAGGTTATCTTCTCATTTTTCTCTACCAGCTAACCAAGTCTGAAGCTCCTAGGTGTAATAGGTTTTGATACATCTTGATTACAAAATTTCATTATGACCCTTTAAAGGGGCATAACTCCACAAAGGGAGATATCCAGACTTAAAAAATACTGGTCAATTATTTTTGTTGAGAGATATATCTATGAAATATAAAAACCCTAGCTTATTTTTTGTTCGGACAGACGGACAAACCCAAAGCAATATGCCCCTTCGACTTTTTCAAAGTAGTGGGCATAAAAAGGGTCATACCGAGATTATTGTATCAATATGTAAATCCATCGGAATACAAGTAATAGTTATAGCATGGGTTGTCCGCCTGTACGTGGAGATAATCCACGAGCTTTAGCGAGTGGATTATCTTACGTACAGGTGGACAAACATGGTATACCTATTTTATACCTCCTACATCAGTGTAGACCTTGCACATTACGAGATATACCGTGCTAACGTTGGTAAGGGTGGTATAAAGCGGGATATAATACATTATGAGTGTGGTCATACTTTATTAAGATTTGGTGCCAATAAAATAGACCTGGCCCTGAGGTTATAAAACTTTTTTCATTCTCCTCTCTGCTGAATACGAAATTTATCATGCTTTTCAATGTTCAATTGTTGGCATTTTAACATTCATTAGTATGATAAATATTTCATTTGTGAGTTTGGAAGCAATAAGAGACCTTATTTTTCAAGCATTTTAGCTTTATGAGCAGTTGAAGTTCCGTGCTCATGAGTTGAGTATGAAAAAATGCTTTCTCTACAATAAGAATACAGTGTTCAAAATTGCCTGTATCCCTTTCAATTGTGCAGTAGAAATTCCACACCGGGTAGGCGGCAATCGTAAACGTCAATAGTATCGACGAACGTAGATCAAGAATCGTTAGAAACAGAGTTTTCAATTGCCACTTATCGCCCGTTTGACAGTTTCTAGAGATTTTTAATCCGCGTTCGTTGTAAAGGTCGTTTTCGATTGCCGCATAACCGGTGTGAATTCAGAATGAGCTATCTACATGTTTAAAGTTATACAATCTGATTATATAGCAATTAAATTTGTGCATTTACAGAAGGGTTACAATCAAATAGAATTGATTCCAGAAGTGGGCCTCCTCCAGGATAAAGTTGAACTAGAAATAGAGGATCTTACATGAGTGCTCATGTTTTATTGAATTTATTAAACGAGTTGAGGAAAAGAGATAAAATACGAGGCTTGCCGAGCATTTTATCTCTTTTTCGCAACGAGTTTAATAAATTCAATAATACAAGGGCACGAATGTTAGATTCTATTTATCATATGACGTTAAGATTACTTTGAAATCTCATTTTTGGAGTTAAAACGTTATAATTGCGTCATCATGTACGCAACGTTGTTATGGACGTAATAACGTTTCCCGTAAATCGATAAACCACTAGTGGTTTACAGATTTTATTGCATGGCGTTATTTCACTCTCAGCCGCGACGTCATATGATAAATTATGTTTATTATATGACGTTGCGTCTGGGAGTAAAATAACGCCATGCAATAAAATCTGTAAATAACTAGTGGTTTATCGATTTTCGGGAAACGTTATGACGTCCATAACAACGTTGCGTACATAATGACAAAATTATAACGTTTTCACGCCAGAAATGAGATATAGAGGATATTCACATTTTTGGAATGAATATGACATTTATTTCATCGAGTGAAGCGAAAAAATTATATTTCATGAGTGGCGAAGCCACGAATGAAATATACATTTTCTCGCTTCACGAGATGAAATAAATGGCATATTCATTCCAAAAATTTGAATTTTCTTTTTATTATATACAATTTTAAGCGTGACAGATTTTTTGCACTAAATGACGTCATACACGTTCGCACATTACGTCATTTTAATGATGACGTTGCATAACGTTCAACGGTCGGCAAAACGGAGCAGGAGTAGAAAAAGTGAAAATTTCAGCAAATCCGGACAAATTTATTACCAAAATGTTCCTTGCGATCTAACTAAGAAAATGAATACCCACACTTTATGTTTTTGTCCACTAATAAGAAAGTTACAGGCGTTTGAAATTCTGAAGTGGGCTCAATGAAGCCAAGGGAGAAAGCAAAGGACATCCTATTTCACCCGTGAGATACAACTTATATTTTCACGGCTGTGAAAATACAGCTTTTTATATTTTCACAGCTGTGAAATACAGCTTTTTTAAAATATGCATTATATTTAATACATAATTTCCTGTATTTCATTACTTTGTATATAATAAATCAAAGTATTTGTCATATGATAAATAGAATCTAACATTCGTGCTCTTGTATTATTGAATCTATTAAACTTGTTGCGAAAAAGAGATAAAATGCTCGACAAGCCTCGCATTTTATCTCTTTTCCCCAACTCGTTTAATAAATTCAATAAACATGAGCACTCATGTAAGATCCTCTAATTATGAAACACTATGCACCCAACCATTATTTTGTCCACCATCCTTTTCACCAGGTAATCTATTCATCATCCTCTTTCAGTCGACGAAATCTGAACCTACTACTAAAAAATTAGCTGTAAAAGTACTAGTTGTAATAGTTTTCGATATATCTGTATTGGAAGTTTTCAGTGTCCAAAATAGTGAGTATGATCAGGAAATACCACAATCACAAACCGCAGACAATCCCGTGGCACCGCGAGGACGAGCCACTCAACCATCACGAGACACCAGGAAGACAAATTAAGCAAAGCAACCAGCTCTCCCTTCCCCAACAATATGATTGCAATACTAGAATGGACATAAAGTAACGTACAACAAAACATAGAACAATTACAGACTCCCACAATGCGAGTAAAGTTAATTAAAAAGTCAACAACAACAGAACCACCGCCTTAGAACGGACAGCAGCCTAAGCCACCAAATTTGCAAAGGGCATTAACTCAAAAAATGCTAAGGGCCATAACAAAAAAACAACATTTTTTTTTAATTTTGACTAGGTAATATAAAAATTACCCTCTATCAGCTGTCGAATTTTGAAGCCCCTAGCTGTAACGGTTTTGAGATATCAAGTTTTCTATGACAAAATTTGCAAAGGGCAATAAAATCTATTTTGTTTTAAATTTTCACCAGGTAATCTACTCATTATCTGCTATAAGCTGAGCAATTTTTAAGATCCTAAATGTTGTAGTTTTTGAAATATCCTGATTACAACATTTCATTATGACCCTTTAAAAGGGGCATACCTCAACAAAGGGAGATAATCCTGATTTAAAAAATACGGGTCAGTTATTTTTTGATTAGGAATCCATCTATAAAATTTCAAAACCCTATCTTAAATTTGAAACGGCCTTTGATATATCAAGTTTTCTATGACAAAATTTGCAAAGGGCGATAGCTCGAAAAAATAAATGATTTTCTTTTAAATTTTTCACCAGAAAATCTACTCCTTATCCTCTATAAACTGAGAAAGTTTGAAGCTCCTTGCTGTGATGGTTTTTGAGATGTCCAAATTTGCAAAGGGCGATAACTCACAAAAAATAAAAAACAATTAAATTCTACTCCCTATCCTCTATAAGCTGAGCAAGTTTGAAGCTTCTAGCTGTAATGAGATATCATGTTTTCTATGTCCAAATTTGCAAAGGGCAATTTACTCAAACAAAATAAAATGATTTTTAATTTTCACCTGGTAATCTACTCATTATCAGCTATAAGATGAGCAAGATTGAAAGTCCTAGCTGTTATAGTTTTTGAAATATCCTGATTACAAAATTTCATTATTACCCATTAAAAGGGGCATAACTACATAAAAATGGAGATAATCCAGTATAAAAATAATATGGGTAAGTTATTTTTGATTAGGAATCCATCTATGCATAACCCTATCTTAAATTTGTAACGGACGGAAGGACGAACGCATGAGCGGAAGGTGGACAAGCCCAACGCAATATGCCCCTTGCATAAAAATAATGCTGTGTATATGAAAATCACGGGCCACCATGCCCGCCAAAATTGCGATTTTTTACAATAATATACAATGTACAAAATTGCCATATTAGATCTAGGTAGATTTCCCTCAGAACAACAATAAAATGTGTGCATTTACATAAGGGGGTACAATCAAATTGATAGAATAGAACTGATTCCAGCAGTGGGCCTCCTCCAGAATAAAGTTTAAAAAAAAAGACAATTTCGACGAATTTATTTATATCCCCGGACGAAGGGTTATTTGACAGAAACATTTAAAACACAAAACATAAATCCCATTTATCTAACCCTTAGTTCACATTCAGATCATTACAAAAGCCTGTCAAGTATGTTTTAGTGCTTAGTTTAATAAAAAGTATACTTACATCTGCACAATTTCAATATCTGACCTTTAAACCCAACCCCAGAGGTCAAGGGTGTGTATAAATTCAGAGGTCAAGGGTGTGTATAAATTCAAAGTGTTACCTTGCATGTAGGTCTTCACTTCTTCCATTTTAATTTGATATGCAACATGACCACTTTTAGAAATGAAAACAAAATGACCTTTTGACCCGATCCCAGGGGTCGCTGGTGTGTGTAATGACAGCATATTTGCTTTCATGGTGCTCTGTGCTCAATTGCCTTTAATTTGATATGCAACATGACTACTTTCAGAAAAATATATAGTTTGACATTTTGACCCCACCCAACGGACTCTGACCCAGGCCTTCAAAATGAAATCCCGTCAACAATTGCCTGAGTTATTGCAAAATTAAAATATTTGACCTTTGACCCCACCTAAGGGGTGGGGTAAAACTTTGACACTGCCATGCTTATCTACAGGCACTTGGCAATCATGGTCTATAGTGAGAAGTTGTTAAATATAAAAGCGTTGATGAAATGTGAAGATCATCACACAAAAAGGCTAATTGTAGGTTTTGCCTTATAATTGCCTATACCAAAACAAGGGCAATAACTCAAGTGTTAAGGGGTCGATTATGACCAAACTTATAGGATATCGAGAGTTTATGGTACTTGTTATTTGTACCAAGAATGAATCAAATATGATTAATAGGCACTGAGATATGGTTCCGGACAGACAAAATGTGTGGATGGACGGACGGACGGACGACGTCAAAACTATATCCCTCCGACTTCTTCGGTGGATAAAAATGCTGTGTATATGAAAATCACAGGCCACCATGCCCGCCAAAATTGCGAGTTTTTACAATAATATACAATGTACAAAATTGCCATATTAATCTTGGGTTAGAGGGCACACACCGAGGTAGATTTGTTGTGCAATCGAAATTCATATGTACTATACCAATACTCTTTAAAAGATTTATCTGACGACATGTGTAAAAATAACGTTCAATGATATATTGACGTTTTCGATTGCCGCCTATCCGTACCCTTCATGCTGTTACGGTGGACATTTCTGCATACAATAGAATAAAATTATTTGGAACTGCTTGTGCTAATGTAGAACAATGACGATATAACATTCTTTTCCGTATAATAATGTTTGCCAAGCCCTCGTTTGATAGTGTGTTGCAGCCCGAACCGCTCGGGCTGCAACACATAATCACACTCGGGCTTGGCAAACGTTAATATACGTAAAAGAATGTTCTATCCTCTTGTTATATATCAGTTAAATAAGGCGAATTCCTTGATACCGAAGCCCCCTTTTTGGACAATGACTAATGGCAAAGTTTCATCTGAAATATATGATAAACTGGATGATTTTAATTTTGAAATAGTTAGATGGAAATAGTCTTCGCTCCCCTTCCTATGGTGTATATATTCCGCAGCTTTTTCGTTTTGCGATAGTATGTTCTAATATTAATGGCTTCAACAACGGAAACTTACATTTGACTACTAACAATGTTATCGATATCATAGAATTCGTAAAGAAGTTTAAAAATTCTACCACAGTGTTGATTGTTAAATACAATATTGGTAAAAAAAAACTTCCGGAACAGAGCATATCGGAGCCAGTATTTTATGGTGATTTTATAGATTCAAAAGAATTGTTGGAAAAACAAATTTAGTGATCAATTCAAAACATAATCAAACGTTATAAAAAGAAAGTTGGATATAGCATGGATATCATGCGACAGTCTGCATCCCTGGTTGTAAATCTAATCAGGCGTATAGCTATTGTTTCCTCTTGGTGGGACAGGCCTCGACTCAATGATGGTCCTGACGCAAAGCTTTAATCGGTTGGCTGATGCTTGTCGTTGGCTGGGTTTACTGTGGCTTAACTTGAGGTTTCTTTAACTCTAATTGCCTGTGAGTCGTGAGCCCCATTTTTGTACCATCATAGTGCGTTGGTTTGATTGGATTGCTTCTCTGTGATGATACATTGCAATAGTTAGGAAGCCTCCATACGAGCTGAACATTTTTTGTGTTTTAACAACAGAATCTAGGGAGTTAAATACATTGTAAAAGCCCCTAAGTTGCTTATAGTCAGGGGCGCTCGGGACTCCCGTGCGACTTTGATGCCGATTTATGGTGACCTATACCAAATCAAACTTTAGGGGATAACTAATGAAAATCACCTGGTCACCCATCTGGGTTTCACGTCTGGACGTCATTATGACGTCATCAAAATAGCGTATATTGTATCAGTGCAATTTAAACGGTATGTCCATTGTAGTATATGGGAATCAGGGCGTTCTTGCATTTTGTGTGCCAATTTCAGTCGAAATGCACCAAATTTAATCTTAGGGGGTAAATAGTTAAAATTAACATGTCGCCCATATTGTCTTCGCATCAGAAGAAAAAGATGACGTCATTGAAATGACGCCTTATATGGAAATACCACATATATATGCATTTTGTCCATTTCCAACGCTTGGAAATATTCCTTTAATGAACTAGTTACCTTAGCATGACTGAATGCAAACCCTTTTTAATCGTAACATACAAAATATATTCAGATTTGGTGAAGTCAGTTCGAGGGTGGGACGTAAATGCCGTCACGATTTACGAATAAAAAGACAGTGGAGTGAATGAAAAACAAACAGTGTTTTTGATGTTGATGTTGATATATATATATATATATATATATATATATATATATATATATATATATATATATATATATATATATATATATATATATATATATATATATATATATATATATATATATATACTATGACCTTTGACCAATGACCTTTGGGTCTTTCTATTTCAAACGATTGATGCAAAATACGTAAAATGAGCCAGTCCGGCTAGAACATATGTGCATGTCAAAGCTTTTATAGTAAATGTAAATAAACGCCTGAAACCCTTTTTTCTAGAACAACATATCAATATTGTAAATAGAGGCACGCTTCAAAGCTTTTGGTTTAACTGTAGCTGCTTATCCTACACCCAAATAAAAGATTGTAGTAATAATCATTTGCATACACTATCAACCAAGCTCATTATAGTCCGATTTTGACCACTGAAGGATCAAAAGTTAGAAGAGTCTACTTAGTAGTTCATGATATGGAAATAAGGATAAACCCCTCTACAAGTTACCCATTGTACTGCGATATAGCACGGGCAATAGAAAACTGTTACAATTTGATTCAAGTTATCTTTCGCATGCTACTACTTGTCTTCAAAGGTCTAAATCGGACAATAAGGCATTCTTGTTGATATCTGAATCCACATGAAAATAGTTGTTCAAAATTCCTAAGCATATTGATCACTGGCAATAGTTTACATGAGTCCTCTTCTGCTCCACAGCAATACAAATCAGTACAATATAAATGGTTTGCTTTGTACTTACACCGAGATGTTTCGCATACAGACATGCTGCAACCACATTTTATCAGCTGCAGAGGGGTTTCGGGGGGTGGGGGGGGGATCCAGGAATTTTTGTCAGTTTTATTTAGTCCTCAGCTTATTTTAAAGTTTAAAGAGGGGTTCCAATGGTTTTATTGCTGAGAAAACTATACTTATACTTTACAAAGGATCCAGAGGCCGTCCATTATTTTCCTGGGGGGGGGGGGGTGTCCAACTTTTTTCCAGGGGGGGGGGGTCCAAATGCTAATTTTTATAGAAGCACATATATGTACTTGTTATTTTCCAGGGGGAGTATCCGGACCCCCTATCCCCCTCTGGATCCACACGTGGGCAATGTCATCTTAACGGGACTATATTTATCACAGGCCGGCCTCTAACCATAATTGTCAGGCCTTGATTTGTCTGGATTAATGACAGGTGAGGTTTTCCAAATGATTCACTGATACTGCGCACGTTTGACACCTTCGAGAAACACTACTCTTGGAAGTGGTAGTTCTTGCAATTCAGCTTCTTTTCTCCAAAACATCCACCACCTCAACGCAGTGAGTCAAACAATATCAGTGACTGGCTAATGCAAAGTAAGAAAGACGGCAAAGATCAGGAATCGATACAATCAAGTACCACACCTGGCCCAGGATACCAATGGGAAAGTAACAAACTCACAGTTAGACATCACAAACGAGAGCCAAGAGGTCAGGACAATTTACAAATATATTACTCTAGTGCATCCGCCACAGTGCTTTCTAAGGGCACTGAGCCGAGATGAAAGAATGCTTCGTGGATAGAATCTCCAGCATAGCTAAATTGCCTGCCAATATGATCTCTTGCTCTGTCCTGACATTGAACTAGTTAATACCAGCACCTGAAAGTTTATGGAATTCGATCAGAGCCCTTGTTATGGCATCATGGCACATTGACATCTTTGATAAGTGTCCTCATCTTAGAAACTTGATGATATATGCGCAAGACTGATTAAGAAAATGAAAAATATCAACACTCTGCAATTGTTTTTATATTTTTTTTTAAGCGGCGAAAACAAAATTTGCTCCTCTGCAAAACTGGGGGTAGGGTTGTGCATTAGCTCATAAAAGACACAATATTTAAGATAGAAAAGCAAACTTTGGGTTTGTACTCGTCAATTGAGTATATATTTGTTAAACCTAATCTAAAACAGTTTGAAACCAATTCAGAGCAGTCGTTAAACTAAATGACGATAGCCAAAATTACCACTTTTAAATTATGATTAAGCTCATGTAACGCACATAATAGAACATGTAGCCGTATTAATGTTAAACAGCTGTCATATGTAGTAGAGACATCCAGTAATATGCAGACTATTAGAATGTTCATTGATTAGCTAGTTTTAATGTCTGCTTTCCGTACCTCAAACTTTCAATTTTCTTTTTCTCAAATTGATAAAATAACATATGTAACAAGCTGATACAGGCTAACACCCATGCTTACAGTGTGCAAACATCTCCTATTCGATGCGCCTTAAATCGGTACATAGGATAGAATATGTCTTAAAGGGTTTGGGATGGAGCAGGTCATTACTCAGCTTGCAGTCAAAATCTTGTTTGATGATTATTCTGGTTTTTATGATATGAGGAGGACAATTATTTTACCAGAGAAGCAGAAATAATAAACGATATTGTACATGTATATGACTTGGCTAAGGATTGGTTTAGAATATTTACATTAGAAAGGGACATTTACTAAATTGTACTGTTTAAATGTGAAAAGATTATTTCCTATGTTCCTTTAGGGTGTATCTTTATTTTAGAATTATTTATATTAAGAAATATTGAAAACAAATATTCATAACATCTGTAACAAAGGTACAGGAGCTTAATAATCATCAATACCTAAGATTTAGGCACCAGAGGCTAGAGATTTTAGCTAGGAAAACATGCGAAATATATTCATTTTTTCCTGAAACATCATTTCTTACATCAAGTCAATGTCCTTGCTCATTTAGTATGTCATGTAACATATGTTACAGCCTTTAATAAGTGCTTCAATCTTGTTGTTTAACCTGCAAAATCTATAATTCTTTATGATATGAGCAAGACAATCCCAAAAAATGCAAGATATCCAACAGCAGCAAATGTTTTCATATATTTTTACTTAAATGATGCCTACCAAATTCGGCTTCTTAAAATTGAGTGTAGCATTGGGTTGTTTTTAAAATTGCTCGTATAAGGCACTTTATTTAAAGTATAAAAGCAGACTTTGGATTTTCTCTAACCCAAATGAGTTTGTTAGTATAAAATAATCAAAACGTTTTGGAAAATGCACATATCAGCTAAAAAGTAAATGATATTGGTCACACTTTTCATGTTTAAAAGGTAATCTAATTAAAGTAACGCACATAACACCAAAGGAAGCTGTAATTTTGCTCCAAAAGAATTTATATGTAGTTAAAGTAGTCAATATGCAGACCATATGAGTAATTTAAATAATTAGCCTTCTTTCTGTAGCTCAAACTTTTAATTTTCTTTTTTTTTTCTAAATTTAATATGGTAACATATGTAACAGGCTGTTAGAGACTTACGCCCCGGCGAACATAGTGCAAACATCTATTAAAAGACGCAGCTGGAAATCCTCTTTTAGATAGGATAAGTTTGCGAAATTCCGGAGGGGTAGCAATAACATCTCAGCCATCAGTCTAAAGATGGCCCGATAAGCTGGGTATTTATAGGAAATCTACGGTATTTTGGATGCAAAATATTGTTATCGAGAAATAATTCATTGTCAAATCAGGTAAAGCATTGATGTAACTATCATGTGACTAAAATAATTGATATTATGTTAAAAAAGCGTTCGTGTTGGATAAATATGACCATACCAACACAAACCATAGCTTTTATTAACGAGCAGTTTCTCATTTTGGTCGCCATATTTATGACGTCATAACTAGCCTCAGACGCGGATTTGAGTTGGGTGACCACCTTTAAATCAAAGGTAAGATTCCATTGAAGGTTTTGATATAGGTCACCATAAATCGGCACACAAATCGCACGGGACCTATTTTTTGTCCATAAGGGCCCTGACTATTAGGCTGCTGTCCATTCTAAAGCGGTGGTTCTGTGTTTGTTGCATGTTTTGTTTTGCAATGCTTTGTATCCTTTCTAGTTTTGCAATCATCTTTATAGGGAAGAGAGAACTCGTTGCTTTACTTTGTCTTCCTTGTGACTGTTATTATACTGTGGCTCTTCCTCGCGCTGCCGCGGGTTGGTATGCAGTGTTTGATTGTGGTATTTTCAGACAATACTTACTTTTCATATTGTATGCAGTTGTATTCCTTTAAAGGAATAATCTCGTTGAAACATGAAATACATACAAAATATGAAATCGGTGAAAATTGTGTGAAATGTACAAATAATGAATTCTGTGCAAAACTGCATAGGTTGATAGTTGTGTGGCTCTTCCTCACGATGCCATGGGTTTCTCTTCAGTTTGTTATTGTGGTATTTCCTGATCATACTCACTATTTTTAATATGTAATTTTTACAATAAACCCTGTAATTTTTACAATAAACCCGGTTGTATACGCTGAACGTGTACATGGATAGTTGGTATTACCATTTAGGAATTTTTACTTTATATTAAGATACCGGATTTATCCATGAAAATTATTTTGGGATATTGTCTTTACTAATTAAAGGTGTGTAACCGCGTGAAATGGTTTGTATACAGTACAATAGAACCATGACATGCATTTTAGTGATCATGATGCCGTGAAATGGAGTCCCACCGCACCAATATGTAGAAAAGTAAATCTACTTTTTCAGAGCGGATACCAGCGATATGGCAATCGTTCATGATTGTAAAACTCACCGTTTTGGTGGGAGTAGTGGGGCCCATGATTTAAATATTCTCAATATTTTTTCAACTTTACCAAAGAGACAGGTTTGCATATTGCCAGAGTGATGACAAACGGTGATCCCGAGGGACGGATTTTTTTCCTACTTGAATAATGGATTCTTTTTCTTGCTCATCACTGTTTTTATTTATCTTTTTATTTATTTTAAAATAAGCTTCCAGAAGTCCCCGAATACGCTACGAATGACGTTACTTGACGTCTTTGGTAAGATAATATTTTCTATCCCTGTGTAAAATCTCAGTTATCCTTATCCTGTGCAAGAATACGTGATATAGGGGCCCTCCCAGTGATTTTGTTACTTGTGCATCCTGCATCTTTTGCGCATAATTTTGTCTCTGCGATGCAAAGTTTTTATTTCAGTGAGTCCCAGGATGCAATAGTATTGCAGACTTGTCATTAAAAAGTGTTTTGGACTCGTAAGGTTGCAGTTGGACTCATTGATATGGGGAACAGCGAGTCCCAGGACCCATAAGCCCAAAATTGCAAATGAATCGCTGCCTTCAAACGTCTATTTGATTGTGTGTTACCTGATCTTGGAAAACTGCAAACCCAAACGTCATCGTCACGGATGTCCATTTTCTCAATTTCTTCTATTTCATTGTCATACATTACAACACCTTTGTACGTTTTCGTTTTAAATTGGCGCACTGGCTTTACGTTCTCTGCAACAACTGTGAGGCCATCTTGTTTAGCACCACATTGTGTATTTGCCTGTTCCTCCATTTCGGTACTGTATTGCTTCAGCTGAGATATATAAGTATCAAAAAGACACAACGTCGTTAATGCCACGGCTATTGCATAAAGCCTTTTCTTACTGTGGGCGGGTCCAGAGGGGGGGGGGGGACAGGGGGTCCTGTGCAAAATTGTACATATTTCGTATTAAAAAATTGTGTACGTTTCCATGGATTTTTCAAAGCTAGACTTACGAGGATTTGGTGAATTCGGAGATAAACAACCGCGGATGCAATTTTGACTTCAAATACAACAATCCACGAGAATTGAATATGAGAGGACCGTTGGGTGATCTGAGAGAAACAACCGTAGTACAAATGCAGACGCAGAGAACTGAAAAGAAAACGTAACAGAACCTAGATAATTCTGAGATAAACAGCGTGCACGGTTGCATGTTAAGCACAAATTTCACCCGAGAGCGTTGTACATAGAGGTCTTTCATGAGTGCTCATGTTTCATTGAATTTATTAAACGAGTTGGGGAAAAGAGATAAAATGCGAGGCTTGCCGAGCATTTCATCTCTTTTTCGCAACGAGTTTAATAAATTCAATAATGCAAGGGCACGAATGTAAGGTTCTATTTATCATATGACATTAAGGATACTTTGAAATCTCATTTCTGCCGTAAAACGTTATATTTTTGTCATTATGTACGAAACGTTGTTATCGACGTCATAACGTTTCCCGTAAATATATAAACCACTAGTGGTTTATCAATTTTATTGCATGGTGGTATTTCACTCCCAGACGCGACGTCATATGATAATTTACAATTATTGACTTATGTTGAGGTAGACATGGAGTGTTATTGAACAGTAAACGTCATATTGACCGACGCGGAGCGGAGGTCAATATGATTAAGTTTACTGTTAAAAAACTCCATGTCTACCGAAACATTAATCAACAATTGTTTTATTATATAATAAATGTATTTATTCATTCCCTGCCATATTAGACCATTAAAAACGTTACGGATGGATAACAGTTCTAACCACAAGCACAGAAATCATCCTTGGAACTAGGAAATGTGGCCCCTGTGAAGAACAAGTATTTATTTATTTTAAATTACAGGAAGCTATTGAGGCTGTAATACAATTAGACCTTTGGAAAAAGGATCACAGCAGAATTATCACTGAGTAAAAAAAAATATTATCTGCATTTTGCAGAATCTGAAAATATACCAGTTGTTTAACATCTTTTCTGGAACTTGTAAAAGCTGAAGTTGGAGCTTGTGGTATAAAGTAGATAATGCGAAATTACTGACGCTCCTGTTCTGACGCCACTTCCCGTAAGCCAGTCAATATTACCTCGTGCTTTGCAACGTCACGTCCGGCAAACCATGCAATATGTAGTTTTATTGACTCGAGTGGATATGCATCTGGGCCAATCAGAAGATGTTTATTTATAGATTATATAATAAACCACATTATGTCTCGTTCACATCTCAGTTGTTTGCGTTCACGTCATTTTATGCTAAACTTGCCTAAAACTAACATAATTGCCTTCGAATTGTGCGGTATCTACAGGCATCGGACCACCATGTCAGTTATGCTATTACATGAAGATCAAGGATCTAATCTGCAAACAGATATGCGCTCCAATAATATAAATTCAGATTTAAGATGGCATGTGGAAAAATCTATGGCCTAGTGCCATCCATGCTACCATTCAACTTCGAAGATGCCACTTAAAGGAAAGTGGTGGTCATGCGAAAAAAAGATGAACTATAAATATAGTATTGCGGAGATGAGCACGCCTTTCATTATTGCAATACAAGTAAGCTTTTCAGTAAAGCTTGCCATCTTCCAGCACTTTTTTAACTAAAGTGGGTTGTCGTCAAAGAAGCCATTTGAAAGCTGATTCAAACGAAAGTAATGATCTATTAAATGACGCATCTCCCTCGTCGCATTAGCTGGGTTAGTCATTTTAGTGTCATCTCATGCTACACTTCTTAGCTGGTGCTACCATACAGGTTGCAAACTCAGTCGATTATAATTGCCATCCCAAGGAAGATGGCAACAAGAGGATGGAAATAGATTTTGCCTTATTTCCAGCCAATTAGATAAATGTATTGAACTACTGTTTAAAGAGACTAAGTCTGCAACTGTAAACATTTTTTCGAAAAATTCTCTTTTCTTCTTAAATCATTTGTAAAAGTAGAATTAAGTTATGTTTTCACAATAAATCTGTGCACTATAGCTGAAAACTGTATGGAAAAGTGAATTATCTTATAAAAACAGGTATATTTTCCCTTGTTGGTAATTATTTGCGTCCCTCCAATAATTATAGACAGTTAGTTTTTTTACATAAATGCTGTTGTTTTGATACTGATAATTTGTTAAGATTTACGAAATTGGTAAAATGTATACCTTTTTATTGTGTTCTTGAAAAATAGAAACATTATTTATAAAATTAAAAGATCAGAAGTTACAGACTATGCAGCTTTAACTATTGGCATGCTATGTATTTTTCCACGTTTTTGGTGTCGTCTGCTGACTGGTCCTGATCTGGATCCAGACTGTTTGCAAAGAAATCAGCAGACGAGTAATCGCCGTTAGCATGAAAAGAGCTCTAAACATACATGCGTCTGACGTTAGACTCAACTTTGTTTACTTCTCTACATTATGTTTATGCAAACAGCGAAAGTTCTGGCGAGACTGTGAATCACGTCTGATCATGATCATCCGCTTATCTCTTATGCGATAGTGTAAAAAGCATAGGAGGTGGCAGTAATTAGTAAGGAAACAAAACACTAACCTTAAGGCATCCAAGAGCTTTTTAATGATCCACTTTTGGCCTACTGTTTTATCGGACTGAAGATATTTCATTTGAGATGATATGGAGTTTATTTGGAGGGTTCATCTGAAGTATAAACTGAGTACATTCAACTCTCATGTATATATATTTTTTTGGGTTATTCGGCAAAATGAAGTGTGCATGAAGATGGAATCAAAGCTGCATAGCTGCGCATTAAATGCAATGACATGTATGCTAAGTTGTTACTCAGATCCACATGTTCATTCGCCCAGTCTGGCTAGTCTTCGTGATGCGCAAAAAACTGAGCTCCTGTGGTCTCGAGCCATACATGAGAAATATATACATGGAAAAAGGTTAACCCATTTATGCCTAATGGAATTTACCACTCTTGTCAATTGGACGAATCTATTTCGAGTTTTAGGGGTGTTGGGTAGTAAGTGTCAATTTCAATTAAATTTTAAAAGTACATTCTGTAGGCGAACAGTGGAGACCCTAATCAGACGCCGCGTTCTGCGGCGTCTGGTCTGGGTCTGTACTGTTTGCCTATGTCCCACGAATAGGACACTAGGCTTATATGGGTTAAGGAACTCCCCGGGTAATGCAAGGTTAAATATATTAGACTAAATTTTCCAATTGCCAAACTATTTCAATAAAAAAATGAATCTTCAAAACATTTTGTCACCAACAAAAAGTGCTCCCTAATTTTTTTCCATGTGTGTAAAGACGCGACCTAGACTGGTATCAGACCAGTTTATGGAGCAATAGTACAAAAAATATGTGCACATACATTTTCAAGCATGCGCTACTGTCGTGCCAACCAAGAGTGACAGTGACGTAATATTTTGTTTACAATTGTCAAGTAAACCATTAGCTTGCACACTACACTTGGGCTAACACGAATCGATAGATCACCTGTGTATTAATCCTATCCGTAGATTAATCCTATCCTACGGGTAGGATAGGATTAATACACCAGTGATATATCCATTTTAAGTCCCTGATAACTTTGTAAACAAAATATGACGCCACTGTCACTCTTGGCTAGCAGGACGGTACCTCTGTAAAAACGTTCACTGACTGTCAAGTATTTACTGTTTTCTGATTTGTTTGATTTGATTATTTACGTCCCATCAACAATCTTTCAGTTATGAAGGGACGGGTCTTCCTGGGTTGAACCAGTACTAAGCTAGGATTAATGTGTCTTGCTCAAGGACACAACGCAGTGACGCCGGTGAGGCTCGAACCCGCGGCCCCTCGGTCTCGAGTCAAGCACTGAGCCACTGCGCTCCCACTTTATTCTGAGCAATGGGGAAGTAATAAAGTATATATTTATCTCTGTAGTAGTTATAGAACTTTCAGTTAGATGTCTTGATGCAGGGCCTGGAGACAAGCTTAGACGCTGCCTCAAGAACAGTACAATGAATACCATAATGCCACAGATCATTATCCAGGCGTGTTCAGTGGCAGAAGATAAATGGGCCAGAGCGTCGAATCTTTTGGTACTTATTGCTCTTTACCTACTGGGTAATTTTGCACTGTAAATCAATCTTTCAGAATACCATCACAGTTACAAACAAATTGAACCCAGATCGTGGTGCCGCAGTAGTGATCTAAGTTTTTGGTGGGAGGGGTTGGGGTAGTGTCTACATTTCTTTTTTGCTAAATATGCGTATATTAGTACTGGTTCATTCTTGTTGATAACAACTTTCACAACAGTGCATAGTAATGTACCAGCTTATTGCAGTGTCAATTAAAAGCCGGACGATGACCTGTCCACGACGATGACCTGTCCACTTCACCTTTGAAATTATATTATCACCGATCAACAACAATAGATGAGTAAATTTTGTTTATACTTCAAGGTAAGTTTTA